>VZQC01011941.1:687697-955825 GCA_009823505.1 Rhizomys pruinosus | reverse complement strand
AGAGACCTTCCCACTCACAATAGCCTCAAAAACAATAAGATACCTAGGAACAAACCTAACCAAAGACACCAAAGACCTCTACAACAAAAATTTTAAACCCTTAAAGAAAGAAATTGAAGAAGACCTCAGAAGATGGAAAAACCTCCCATGCTCATGGATTGGGAAAATTAACATTGTAAAAATGTCCATTTTACCAAAACTCTTGTATAGATTTAATGCAATCCCAATCAAAATCCCCAAGAGTTTCTTCACAGGCTTGGAAACAAAAGTTCTTAAATTCATTTGGAGAAACAAAAGACCCCGAATAGCCAAATCAATCCTGAGTGAAAAGAGCTACACAGGAGGGATCTCTATACCAGATTTTAAACTATACTACAGGGCTATAGTCATAAAAACAGCCTGGTACTGGCACAAAAACAGACCTGTTGACCAATGGAACAAAACCGAAGATCCAAATCTGAGCACATACAATTTCAGCCATCTCATATTTGACAAGGGGGCCAAGAAGCCACAATGGAGAAAAGACAGCATCTTCAGCAAGTGGTGTTGGCAAAACTGGATCACCACTTGTAGAAGAATGAAATTAAACCCCTACCTCTCGCCCTGTACAAAAGTCAACTCCAGATGGATTAAAGACCTCAACGTGAAACCCCAAACTCTGAAGGTGATAGAAGAAAAAGTTGGCAGCAGACTACAAGACATAGGCATAGGAAAAGACTTCCTAAATCAGACAGCAGCTGTGCAAGAATTAAGGTCGACAATTGACAAATGGGACCTCAATAAACTCAAAAGCTTCTGTACATCAAAAGAAACAATCAAGGAAGTGAAGAGAAAACCCACAGAGTGGGAGGAAACCTTCACTGCAGATACATCTGACAAGGCATTGATTTCCAGAGTATATAAACTACTCAAAAAACAAAGAAGAAAGAAAACAAATGACCCACTCAATAGATGGAGTAAAGAGCTGAACAGAGACTTCACAAGTGAGGAATCAGAGATGGCTGAGAAACATCTTAAGAAGTGTTCAACATTGCTAATAATTAAGGAAAATGCAAATTAAAACCACTTTAAGATATCATCTTACTCCAATAAGACTGGGCTAGAATAAAGAAAACAAATGATACCAAGTGCTGGAGAGGTTGTGGGGAAAGGAGAATATTCAACCACTGTTGGCAGGAATGTAAACTGGTACAGCCACTATGGAAAGCAGTGTGGAGAACCCTTGGAAGACTTGGAATGAACCTGCCACCTGACCCAGTCATACCACTCCTGGGCATGTACCCACAAGACTCATCTTACCACAGAGATACATGTACAGCCATGTTTACTGCAGCTCTCTTCACAATAGCCAGGGGCTGGAACCAACCCAAGTGCCCCTCAAGTGACAAGTGGATAGAGAAAATGTGGTACGTCTACACAATAGAGTTCTGTGCAGCAGTAAAGAAAGATGACATCGCTGGGCGTGGTGGCACACGCCTTTAATCCTAGTACTTGGGAGGCAGAGGCAGGCAGATCTTTGTGAGTTCAAGACCAGCCTGGTCTACAGAGTGAGTTCCAGGACAGCTGGAGCTACAGGGAGACCCTGTCTTGAAAAGACAAAAAAAAAAGAAAGATGACATCATGAACTTTGCAGGCAAATGGTTGGAGCTAGAAGATATCATGCTGAGTGAAGTAACACAGTCCCAGAAAAACAAACGATGAATGGTATTCCTCATCTGTGGATGTTAGCACCAATTACCTAATTATATGGCAAACTGAGCAATGTCAATGTGATCTGAAAACAACTGTGCTCTTAAAATGTAGAATCCCTTAAAAAAAATAAACAAAGAAAAAAATAAAGAAAGAACAATAATCCTGCTTAATAGATAATCACTTTAAACAACTATTCATAATATACTATTGGGCTCATAGCATAAGTGGAAGTAAAATATATAACCAAAAGAGCTAGAAGACCAGGAAAGAAGGAGAGACATGTATTGCTGTATAAATCCTATGCCACTGGTGAACTGATAGCAATCCAAGTGAAGACACACTGTGATGAGTTACAGGTCACTACAAATCCCAACAACACAAATAAAGCAAGGCTAAAATAACACAATAAAAGTCAGCCAATCAAAAGAGAAAATACCATACTCAATTTGAAAGACTGTAGATGAAAAGAACTTTGAGAAAGAGGGGTAAAGTATCTGGTGGTTGGTTCTGTTAATTACACTAATTAAAACAGTGTGGTGCTGGCAGAGATAGTAGCAGGCAGAATCAGAGACAGAAGTTGACCCACACAAATACATCCAATTAAGTTTTGATAAAGGCACAAAGACATTTTAAAGGAGAAGAAATTTTTGTTTTCGACAGATGTTGCAAGAGGGGCTAGAGAGATGGCTTGGTGATTAAGAGTCGTGGCTGCTCTTGCAAAGGACCTGGGTTTGTTCCCCAGCACCACACGACAGCTAACAACGGTCTGTAACTCCAGTTCTAGGAAACCCTATGCCTACTTCTGACCTCTGCTGACATGCAAGACATGGGTGCACTTACACACAAGCAGGCAATACTGTCATACAAATAAATAAATAAATAAATAAATAAATAAATAAATATTTTTTAATGTTTCAATAGCCAGGTGAGGTAGTGCATGCCTGTATTTCCAGTGCTTAGGAAGTAGACAGGAAGATGAAGATTCAAGTTTATCCTTGGCTTAGATAATGAATTCAAGAATATATAAAAATATCGTTCTATTTTTAAATAGTCATTACCATTAGTGTTATTGTTTCATTTTTATTTTATAATTAATGTGCATGTGCACCTGTGCATGGCACAACCCACACGTGGAGGTCAGAGGACAGTTGTGGGATCAGTTCTTCCTCTACTTTGACATGGGTTCTGAGGATCCAACTCAGGTTGCCAGGACGAAGTGGCGAGCACCTTTGTCCACTGAGTCATCTTGCTGGCCCACTCTTTCTTTCTTAGTAAAATAAAAGTAATTGATGCTGCAAGGCCATTGGGCTCAGAAGACAAAGAAACAAAATCAACTGGTGCTAGACCTAAGATACACAAAAATTAGCACACATAGATGCTGCATGCCAATGTAAAATATAAAACTGTAAAGCTTCAGGAGGAAAAACATACAGTGTTAAGAAGGGAAATCCTTGGGGCTGGAGAGATGGCCTAATGGTTAAGGGCGCTGACTGCTCTTGCAGAGGGTCCGGGTTTGATCCCCAGCTCCCACATGGAGGCTGAGAACCCTCTTTAACTCCAGTTCCAGGGGAATCTGACACCCTCTTCTGACCTCTGAGGCATTGCACGACACAGGTGCACAAACCTACATGCAGACAGTACATTCATACACATACAAAAATAAATAAAAAATTTAAAAAAAAGAAGGGAAATCCTCAGAAGGTAGCAATGATCCATACAAGAAAACTCATGACAAATTGGACTTTACCAAAATTTAAAAGTATTTTGTCTGTGAAAAACATAGTAAAGAAGATAAAAGGACAAATTAAAGACAGGGAAAATACCTGCAAATCACGAGTTACAAAACTAAGGATCTTGGGGCTGGAGAGATGGCTCAGCGGTTAAGAGCACTAACTGCTCTTGCAAAGGACCCGGGTTTGATTCCCAGCACCCACATGGTAGCTAAGAACAGTCTTTAACTTCAGTTCCAGGGGAATCTGAGACCTTCTTCTGACCTCCGCAACACTGCACGACACGGGTGCACCAACCTACATGCAGGCAGTACATTAATACATATAAAAAGTAAAAAAAACAAAAAACTAAGGATCTAGCTGGGCGTGGTGGCACATGCCTTTAATACCAGCACTCCAGAGCCAGAGGCAGGCGGATCTCTGTGAGTTCAAGGCCAGCTTGATCTACATAGTGAGTTCTGGGACAGCTGGAGCTACAGAGAGACACAGTCTCAAAAAATAAATAAATAAATAAATAAATAAATAAATAAATAAATAAAATTTAAATAAAAGGAAGAAAAAGAGAAGAAAGTTAGGACAAAATACAGATTGAACAAAGTACAAATAGGAAGGTGGGTGACACAAAGCTAACTATGTCCATAATCACACTTGTGCAAATGGGTCACCAGGACTGCCTAACCTGCAGCCCACAGGTCTGCTGCACCTCAGGAGAGCTGTGAATGGACCCACCATGAAATTATAAACTTACTTAAAGCAGCATGAGATTTTTCGAAAAGGGTTTCTTGTAACTCATTTGAATATGAACTTTGTAGATGACACTGTCACGTTGCAATGTAAAAAGACTGAACATGCCTCCAGACTCTGTCAATAAAGACAGATGACTGGACTTGAACAAAGGCAAGTACAACATCTGATGGTACTTAGAAGAAACTCCCTTCAAATATAAAGATATAACTAGGTTAAAAAGCATGAGAATAAAAGTCAACCCAACATGCAAACACTGATTTTAAAAATCAGTCTGTTGGTGTCAGACAAGATAGACTGTAGAGAGAAAAAGTGCTACTGGAGAAAAAGAGGCTCATGTAATAGATGATGACATCAGTTCATCTGAAGAACATTAGTCTACCAAGTGTATCTGCATTGTACCATGAAGCACAGACTGATAGAACTCCAAAGCAAAGTAAACAAATCTATGATGGTGGAAATTTCAAACGTGGAATGAAATATAACACCTTCTGGAACAAAACCAAAAAGCGTGTGTGTGTGTGTGTGTGTGTGTGTGTGTGTGTGTGTGTGTCTTTTTGAGACAGGGTCTCCCTGTAGCCCCAGCTGTCCTGGAACTCACTCTGTAAGCCAGGCTGGCCTTGAACTCACAGAGATATTTTAAAAGACTAGCTGAGTGTGGTGGCACATGCCTTTAATCCCAGCATTTGGTAGGCAGAGGCAGGCCATCTCTGTGAGATCAAAATCAGCATGGTCTACATAGTGAGTTCTTGGCCAGCAGGAGATGTAGCCCTGTCTTAAAAAGACAAAAAAAAAAAGGCTTAGTATGTTCTGGTAATGATGGGATTAAGTAAAAAAAAAGTAAATAAAAAATAACTTAAAATTCCACAATATATGGACATTAAATAAGATACTATTAAATAACCAATTGGTTGAAGAACAAATCAAAAAAATTAGAAAATATTTTGAATGAAATAAGAATACAATTGAGGCATTTCAAAATATGTAGATTACTACTAATATTGTAGTTAGTTTATATCACTGAATGCCAACCTCAAAAAAAAAGGAGTGGTCTTGAGTCCTTAGTGACTACAACTTTCTATTATTATTATCATTATTATTATTATTATTTTATTATTATTATATGTGTATGAGTGTATTGTCTGCATGTAAGTAGGTACACCCGTGTCATGCAATGCTGCAGAGGTCAGAAGAGGGTGTTGGATTCCCCTGAAACTGGAGCTAAAGACAGTTCTTAGCTGCCATGTGGGTGCTGGGAATCGAACCCGAGTCTTCTGCAAGAGCAGTCGGTGCTCTTAACTGCTGAGCCATCTCTCCAGCCCCAATGACTACAACTTTCAAACTAAGAAATCAAAAGAGGAAGAACAAATAAAAGCCAAAATACAAGAAAGGAATAATTAGAACAGATTAGTAAAGAACAGAGGAAAGAATGAAAAATCAACAAATTCAGAAGCTGTATCTTAAAGATTAAGAAAGTGAACTTCTATCCAAACTCATCAGGAAGAAAGAGAAAGCACATTACCACTATTATTATTGAGAGATGTGATAACATTATAGATTCAACAAATGCAAAAAGGGTTGTGAAGCCAGTTATGCCAATAATTTCAACCACTTAGATGATTTGGACAAAATCATTGAAAAAGCAAGTACCACCAAACCCTACTCAAGAGGAAATCAATGACTTTAATAGTCCTCTATTGATTTTCAAAGTTGTATCTGTGGTTTGAAATCCTCCCATACGAAAGACTCCTAATCCGGATAGCTTCCCACTGGTGAATTCAATCAAATATTTAAGGAAAAAATTACTGGCAATTTTACATAACTTTTCCAGAAAGTAAGAGACAGTCCTTCCTAGCTCATTCTATGAAGCCAGAACTATCTTGATTTCCAGAAGCAAGAAAATGACACGTTATCTCTGACACTTGAAACCATATATGAAGCTATCAAGTTGTCAACTTATGTACATAAATATAAAAACATAATAAAAATTGCAAATTGAATCCTACAATATACAAAAGAGCTACTACATCCAGACTAACAGGGGTTAATGCCAGGAATGCAAAGTCTGCTCGGCATTCAAAGATCAATCACCAGTTTCACAAACTGAAAAGATAAAAACACACAGTTGTCTCAAAAGATGCAGAAAAATAATTGAACTATGATATCCACATCTGATTAAAAACTCAGCAAATTATGACTACCTGATAAAGGGTGCCAATCCAAAACATCATTCTTACTGGTAAAGATTTTCCCAAAATTAAGAAATAGCAAGGATTTCTTCTATCACTATTCTTTGCAACTTTACCCTGAAGAGTATAGCCAATTAATAAGAAAGGTAAGAAAAAAGAAATAAAAGACATCTGAATTGGAGATGAAGAAGTGAGACTAGCTATATTTACAGAAAACAATAGTCTGTTGAAACTCTGATGGAATCTACAAAAAAAACCAAAAACAAGCCACTAGAACTAAAACATAAATTTAGCCAAGTTGTAGGATATAAGAGCAATGATCAAAATTCAATTACATTTCTAATTACTAACAAAAAGTTGAAATTTAATTTTCATTTTATTTTAATCCAATTTGATTTTAGTTTAATATAAATTTACAGTAATAAAAAGTATTAAATATTTGGAGGAAAATCTAACAAAACTGCAATAACCAGAATTTTCTTTTTTTTTTTTTTAATTTTATTTATTTATGTACTGTATGAATGTAGGATGTAGGTTTGTGCACCCGTGTTGTGCAATGCAGCAGAGGTCAGAAGAGGGCGTCGGGGGCTGGAGAGATGGCCTAGCGGTTAAGAGCACCGACTGCTCTTACAGAGGACCCAGGTTCGATCCCCAGCACCCACATGGCGGCCGACAGCCGTCTGAAACTCCAATTCCAGGAGAACTCCAGCTCCAGGGGAATCCGAGACCCTCTTCTGACCTCCACGGCGTTGCACGACATGGGTGCACAGACTTGCATGCAGGCAGTACATTCATACACATACAGAAATAAATAAATTAATTAATAAATAAATAAAATTAATTTAAAAAATTAAAAAAAAAAAAAAAGAAGAGGGCGTCGGATTCCCCTGGAACTTGGAGTTTCTCTCTGGAATTGGAGTTATAGGACGGTTCTCAGCCGCAATGTGTGGGTGCTGGGGATGCGAACCCGGGTCCTCTGTAAAAAGCGGTCTGGTCTTGCCTTAACAATAAAAAGTCCTAGGCTATCCTCCAGCCCAAAATTTTCAAACTTAAGGGCAAAGAAGTAAAAACGGTCCATTCACGTCTAAAGCATTCTTGCTCTTTCTTGTCCTTCCCTTTGTTTTTTTCTTCTCGTTTCTTTCTTTCTTTCTTTCTTTCTTTCTATCTTTCTTTCTTTTTTCTTTCTTTCTTTCTTTCTTTCTTCTTTCTTTCTTCCTTTCTTCCTTTCTTTCTTTCTTCCTTTCTTCCTTTCTTCCTTTCTTCCTTTCTTTCTTTCTTTCTTTCTTTCTTTCTTTCTTTCTTTCTTTCTTTCTTTCTTTCTTTTTTTGGTCTTTTTGAGAGAGGGTCTCCCTATAGCCCCAGCTGCCTGAACCTCACTAGGTAGACCAGGCTGGCCTTGAACTCACAGAAATCTGCCTGCCTCTGCCTATGGAGTTGGTGTGTGGCACCAAGCTCGGCTAGCTGATTCTTTAAAAAGTTAGAGATAGATGGCCTAGCGGTTAAGAGCACCGACTGCTCTTGCAGAGGACCTGGGTTCGATCCCCAGCACCCACATGGCGGCTGAGAACCGTCTGTGACTCCAATTCCAGGAGAACTCCAGTTCCAGGGGAATCCGAGACCCTCTTCTGACCTCCGCAGCATTGCACAACACGGGTGCACAAACCTACATGCAGAAAGTACACTCATACACATACAAAAAATAAATAAAATTTTTAAAATATTAAAAAAAAAAGTTAGAGATAGAGACTGGAGAAACAGCTCAGTGGTTAAGAATTCTTGCTGCTCTTCCAGAGAACCTAAGTTAGATTCCCAGCACCCACATCTCACAGTCACCTATAATTCTAGCTCTTTCTAGCTCCAAGATCTCCAATACCCTCTTTTGACTTGAACACAAGTGGCATAAAAACACATACACACATATAAATAAATTTTTTAAAGAGAAAAGAAAAACATTTTATGACCCACCCATTCCATTTCTAGGTATTTAAGGGAAACAAAAATTTATGTTCATACACTTGGGAGGCAGAGGCTGGTGGATCTCTGTGAGTTCAAGGCCAGCCTGGTCTACATAATGAGTTCCACAGATAAGTCTGAAATTAAGTATGTTCAGTGAAGGAAGCCAGGTTTCCAACTCTCCATATAGTGCGATATTCCTGAATTTTACATGCACAGTAAATATACTTGCATATGTGTATGTAATTTGTGTGGGGGGGGCAGGGAGAGAGAGAGAGAGATTGGGAGGGAGAGAAAGAGAAAGATGGGGCTTTGCTTCCTTTTCTCTGACCTTCCGTCCTATAAGAAATCAGATCACGGGTTGCCTGAGGACAGGAAGTAACCAGAAGGCAGAGCCATGCGGAGGCACAGGAGACTATGTGGGATGCTGAGTTGATAACGGTTGTCTTACTGGTTTCATGGTATCAAAATTACCCAATTGTCAACTTATCTGTAGCTTATTGTATATCAGCTGTTATCTCTATACAGCAGTTTTACAAAGCAAAAGAGCCATACATGGTGACACTTGCCTGTGATCCCAGTGTTGGGGGGGGCGGGGAGTAGAGTACTGAGGCAGAAAGATCTCAGGTCATAACCAGCCTGGGCTACATAGGAGATCCTGTCTCAGGAAAGAGCAAAACAACAATATGAAAAAGGCGTTGCAGAGCCAGGGGAACAGGATGAGAGCCAGAGTAACATTCTATCCTCAAAATGCTAAAGAACCCATTAAGAATCACAAAAATGGTGTGTAGGGGGATTATAATGGGGTCATAGATGGGGAGGAGTCTAAATTTTATAATGGGAAAAAGCTCAATAAAAATATTTTTTCAAAAATCATAAAAACAAAAACAGAATACAGATCTTTTTTTGAGATAGGGTCTCAAGTTCCAGGTCCCAACTGGCCTAGAACTCACTCTGTAGACCAGGCTGGCCTTGAACTCACAGAGATCTACCTGCCTCTGCCTCCCAAGTGCTAGGATCAAAGGCATGTGCCACCATGCCCGGCCTTAGAATGCAGATTTTTTTTAAAAAGTCCCATTCACACCATCTTAGTGTGCAGTGTGTTAAGGGCCATGGTGGGGTTCCATACCTGTGATTCACATGGCATCCAGGACAATACCCTAGTAGAGGCCATTGCAAAGGAAAGTAGAGGAGATCAAGGAATCCAGTGAGACTTCAATGGATTGGAGAACACAGTTGACCTCAATTACATTAGAATAACTTATGGCTTTGTAGAAGAAAGAATAATAAAAGAAAAAGTATAATAAATGAAATCGTTTAAATATAAAAGAAGAAAATGAGGGAACTTGCTAATAAAAAACAAATGCATACTGTTTTCCTAAGATTTGAGGAGAAGTAGAGAGGTGAAGAAAAAAGAGTTTCAAGGCATACCGTGGCAGTTCTTCAGAAGGCAAGGTAGAAGAGCCGGACATGGCCCCCTGTGGTAGCATAGACCTGTCAACTTTAGCCTGGGGAGCCCAAGACAGGAGGCTCTCAAGGTCCAGGCCAGCCTGGGCTACAAAGACAATCTCAAAAATAAAAAGAACCCAGAGACTTCCTTCTTTGGATGCACTGTGCTCCCCCATGAGTACCTTCCCATGCTCCCTTATAGCTAGGTAATTCTCGGCACTTTGACCAATGGTATTGAAGCAGAGGTGCTGGGTACAACTTCCCAGAAGTCTAAGTAAAGGCCAGAAAGGTCCGTCTTCAGCCTTCATCCACACCAACTAGAAGGTAGATGAGATAGCTGGAGGATTAACATTCACCATTTTAAACCCTGGGGACAAAAGCTAACCCAGACAGTATACTGATACCAGAGGGGCTCTCTAAATGATGTATCTGGATCTTCTAAACCTCCCCTAGCTTGCTACTAAGCAGACTTACTTTATATAAAAAAGACATTAACTTGCAGGAGCTAAAGCAATGTCTCAGTGGTTAAGAGTGTGTCTCTTAGCCGGGCATGGTGGCGCACACCTTTAATCCTAGTATTTGGGAGGCAGAGGCAGGTGGATCTTTGTGAGTTCAAGGCCAGCCTGGTCTACAAAGTGAGTTCCAGGACAGCTGGGGCTACAGGGAGACCCTGTCTTGAAAAGACCAAAAAAGAAAAAAAAAAAAAAAAGTGCCTCTCTTGAAGAGGACCCCAGTTCAGTTCCCAGCAGCCATGTCTGGCATGACACAACCACCTGTAACTCTGGCTCCAGGGAATCCAACACCCTCTTCTGGACTCCACATACACCCACACACATGTGTACATACACATGTGTACATACATTCAGACAAACACACATACGCACATAAATAAAAAGAAATCTTTTTTTTAAACATCCAACTTTTACTCTGCTTAAGCCACTGTTGTTTGCAGTGAGGCAAATTCTGACCAATGAATTAATCAATCAGAGGATGTGTCAAAAGAAGTCCTTGGCCTAACATGAGCAAGACCTGAGGTTCCATCCTTAGCATCAGATAGATAGATGATAGATAGATAGATGATAGATAGATAGATAGATAGATAGATAGATAGATAGATAGATAGATAGAATTTGGTCTAAGTTGTGAAAGTATTTATTTTACGTAGAATCCACTAAATTTCTCCCTGAGACTTAAAACTGACATCACGCCTACCAAATAGATAGATGGTACACAGTTTAAAATTGTGAAAATAATAATAGAACATCAGGCAGTGAAAGAAGGCAGTCAGGGAATTAAAAGAATCCTGATGTAATCTCCCAGAACAGGAACTCAATCAGCACTGTGTAAATTTAAAATATGTCCTTTAACACTGTCTCCCACCTTGACTCCTGTAATCCCTTAGAGGGAATCTCTTAGGAAACTAATATGCCCTGTGCTAAAGAAGGCGGCTGAGAACCGTCCGTAACTCCAATTCCAGGAGAACTCCAGTTCCAGGGGAATCCAACACCCTCTTCTGACCTCCGCTGCATTGCACAACACGGGTGCACAAACCTGCATGGAGACAGTACATTCATACACATACAGAAATAAATAAAAAAAAAATTAAAAAAAAAGAAGAATTCATCCAGCTAAACCTCGACCTTCTCTTTCACTTTAGTTTCTTTTTCTCCATTAACTCAACTGCATGTAAGTTTAACACTTCTTCGATAACTATGGCTTGTGTCCTATAACTCTGTATTTCTGTGTGGATATATACTGAAATGCCTGTGTATAGTTATTTTGGAAGTTATAGTTTATGGAAATTATCTTTTTTTTAAATTTTATTTATTTCCGTATGTGTATGAATGTACTGTCTGCATGCAAGTTTGTGCACCTGTGTCGTGCAATGCCGCGGAGGTCAGAAGAGGGTGTCGGATTCCCCTGGAACTGGAGTTCTCCTGGAATTGGAGTTTCAGACGGTTCTCGGCCGCCATGTGGGTGCTGGGGATCGAACCCGGGTCCTCAGCAAGAGCAGTCGGCGCTCTTAACCGTTAAGCCATCTCTCCAGACCCAGCATGGGTGCATTTTAATCTCTCTAAACTTCTCCTCCTATATGAACATGAAAGGATTTCAAACATCCTATATCATCACTGTTCTGTGCGCAGCCTTGATTTCTCCCAAATGTGGTTAAAGTCACCCTTAGTAGTTAAACAATTGTGCCTGTCCTAGTTTTCTTTCTGGTCCTGTGGTAAATACCGTGACCAAAAGCAACTCGGAGAGGACAGGATTTAGTTCATCTTTACACGGTCCTTTGTCAAGGGAAGCCAAGGCAGAAGCTTGAAGTGAAAACCATGGAGGAACGCTGCTAACCTGCTTGCTTCTAGACTCAAGTTCCTACTTCCTTTCTTAAACAGCCCAGGCCCCATGTGCCTAGGGGTGGCATGCTGCCTCCTGTGGGCCAGGCCCACATGCCTAGGGGTGGCATGCTGCCTCCTGTGGGCCAGGCCCACGTGCCTAGGGGTGGCAGGCTGCCTCCTGTGGGCCCAGGACCTCCTGCATCAATTAAGGAGCAAATGCCCCTCGGACACACCCACAGGCCAATCTGGTAGAAGACATTCTTCAATTTAGGCTCTGCCTTCTGGGTGTGTCAGGCTGACAACCAAGATTAGCCACCCTGCTCCCCTTTTACCACACCAATAATGAAGCCTGACTATATTTTTAGATTTGGGCCAATTTTGCTAAAAACCTAATATTCCCTTTCCTTAGCTCTTAAGATCGGCCTTTTCTCCTCACTTACTGCTCAGTAGGTTTTCCCTGTCCAATTATCTCTTAGGCTATTTGTCTTTTTCTTATTAATTTGTTGAAAGCTTCATTTAGAAAAGGGCTATCATTTTTTAATAAGCATTCTAAATCTTTTTTGATATTTTATTTTTTATTTGTGTTTTATGTGTATGAGTGTAATGTTATTTGTGTTTTATGTGTATGAGTGTATTATTTGTGTTTTATGTATATGAGTGTGTTGTTTGCATGTAGCTGGTGGCACCTCTGCAGTGCAATGCCCAAGGAGGTCAGAAAAGGATGACAGATGCCCTGGAATTGGAATTATGGACAGTTGTTAGCTGCCATGTGGGTGCTGGGAACAGAACCCAGGTCCTCTACAAGAGCAGCCACTTCTCTTAATTGCTTAGCCATCTCTCCAGCTTCATGTTCTGAATCTTTTCTTTCAATGTCTACCATATATCTTTTGCCTTTATTTGTGGTATCTATTTCCACACATGCACACTTCATTTTTGTCTAGCACATATCACTCTGATCCTAACACTAAGATAATTCAAAGAGAAGAAAAGACAAAACAAACAACAGCAGCAGCAGAAGAAAATCACCTGCTCCATTGCATCAGCCCCATCTCGACTCTCAACCCTTCAAGTCTAAGTTCCCTGGTGCAGTTACAGAAGCCCTGCCCAAGGCCCTCAAATGGATGCAGGAGGCTGACGGCTCGCTCCTCCTCAGCATGCTGCATCCTGCCCAATGGTAAACTGTTCATAGTTACTGTCTTACCACACCAATTTACCCGGGACCTCTGAGCCTTGCCACAGCTATATGCTGCTCTTGGCCAAGGTCCACCTTGGCCTAAGACTCCTTTCACTACGTTACAGGACTGTCTTGGGAATCCTGCACTGCTCTGAGCCTTCCAAGGCCTTCCTGCTGCTCTGTCTGGTCAGGTCTGTCACATGTACACTTGACTGTTGTTTTTGTTTTGTTCTGAGACAGGGTTTCATGTACCCAGGCTAACCTTAAACTCACTGCGTGGCCAAGGACAGCCTGGAATCTCTGATCCTCCTGCTCTTACCTTAGAAGTGCGGCGGTCGGGGCTGGAGAGATAGCCTAGCGGTTAAGAGCACCGACGCTCTTACAGAGGACCCGGGTTCGATCCCCAGCGCCCACATGGCGGCTAAGAACCGTCTGTAACTCCAATTCCAGGAGAACTCCAGTTCCAGGGGAATCCGAGACCCTCTTCTGACCTCCGCGGCATTGCACGACACGGGTGCACAGACCTGCATGCAGACAATACATTCATACACATACAAAAATAAATAATAAAAAAAAAAAATTAAAAAAAAAAGAAGTGCGGCGGTCACAGGTACGTGCCCTCACGCCTGAGTTTGTGTGGTGCTGGAGAATCAAATGCTGAGCTATATACATGCTAGGTAAGCACTCTACCAACTGAGTCACAGTCTCAGCCCTATTTACCTATTTATAATACCATCCCTCATCTAAGAATATTACTACTGCCTTTATTTTTATTTTATTTATTTCTGTATGTGTATAAATGTACTGTCTGCATGCAAGTTTGTGCACCGTGTAGTGCAATGCCGCGGAGGTCAGAAGAGGGTGTCGGATTCCCCTGGAACTGGAGTTCTCCTGGAATTGGAGTTTCAGATGGTTCTCAGCCACCATGTGGGCGCTGGGGATCGAACCCGGGTCCTCTGCAAGAGCAGTCGGCGCTCTTAACCACTAGGCCATCTCTCCAGCCCTACTACTGCCTTTATTAGAATGCTTTAATGATCCCTTTATAGACGTCATCCTCCAGATCAGCAACTTCCTGAAGGCAGCGTTCACCTTCTTCTCTTCTGACTTCCCCACTCAGGAATGAACTGATGGAAATCGGACTTCTGTCAACACAAGAGTGTCTCAATAGACCCAACGGAGGGTAGACTAGCCTGGAGCAAGCCAACCTCTGAAACTTAGCAGCGTGTACCCCTGGTATTGAAAAAGCCCCTTACTCAATTTTCCTAGCATCTCTGCTTCTAAACATTCATCACAGAACTAAACAAGTCAATAACAAAATAAGACCCAAGCAGAGTGTTTCTCTTTCATCTAGCACCGTGTGTGTTCACAGCTGTCCTCGTTTTTCACAGGTTTTTGGTTGGTTGGTTTTTGTATATTGTTATTTATTCTTTGACAATTTCATACATCTAGATAATGTACTTTGATTATATTCACTCCCATCACCTCTCTGATTCCCCCCTCTTACCCCCTCTGAACTGCTTCTTCCCAAGAAATTCCTCCTCCAACATTCAGGTCTGTTTTTTTTTTATTTTTTTTAATATTTTATTTATTATTTTTAGTTTATGTGTATGAGTGTATTGCATGCATGTATGTAAGTGTACCACGTCATGCGATGCCCATGGAGGTCAGAAGATGGTGTCCGATCCCTGAAACTGGAATTATGGGTGGTTGTTAGCTGCCATGTGGGTTCTGGGAACTCAACTTGGGCCCTCTGCAAGAGCAGCCAGTGCTCTAATCACTGAGCCAACCCTCCAGTACCTCACGTC
The DNA here is from genome assembly GCA_009823505.1 of Rhizomys pruinosus. Classification (NCBI taxonomy): domain Eukaryota; kingdom Metazoa; phylum Chordata; class Mammalia; order Rodentia; family Spalacidae; genus Rhizomys; species Rhizomys pruinosus. The sequence continues at coordinate 940,753 of VZQC01011941.1, read as the reverse complement.
TGTTCTTTTCAACCCACTAGGTTTAATTAGGGTTGCAAGGCTGTGGGGCTATTAACCGGAGCACAGGCCACTTACCAGTGGCTCTACCACTAAAGAAGAATCACCCAGAAGCCATTAACTTCTCCTCAGAGAGGGATGAGGCCTCATGAATTCTTCCCCATCCACGCAGGACTGTCAGTTGGCTCAATCATGGGCAAATTACCCCTATTTTTCAAAGCTTCTCCTGAAGATTGCTATGAGGGGATTATAGAACCATTTTACAGAAGAGAATACTATGAACCCTGAGCTGTATGTGGTACAGTCGGTCAGAAGCATAGGCTCTAGAAACAGCTATAGTCGCTGAGACTGATAATATGGTGCCATTTCTCTAAGAACCATCCCATAATAGCCTCCCCATTTTCTAGTTTTATATTTCAAGTGCCTTGTGACATGAAGTGCCAGCAATCGGATATATCTGATAATCAGTAGCAAATAGTTCCATGAACTTTGAACAGTTTACCAAATGCCTCCTAATCTGACCACCTTAATATAAATTACTCTAAAATGTTATTTTATGAATATACAGTATCTAATAACAAATAGTTTCTTTTTTGTGAAATTAATTTCAATTTAGCCTTAACTAATACTAAATTGCTATGGAATTACATATTACATACACATTACTACAGAAAGGAGTTCATCGTGATTAATGTTATTACAGTGAACACCAAAGGAATTAATAATGATTTGCAGTTATTATAAAGTGGTACTGGTGTAGGAAAAAAGGTTAAGTCTAATTAAATTCTGGCAACCACTTTAGGGCTCTGCAGCGACCAGAATGCTGGGTTTCATGGTAATTAATTCTATATGAAGGGTTGCTGAAGTGTTTTAATATTGTTCAAAGAGCCATGTTTTGACTACCAGTATATGTTTTGATTCTTTTTCACAGTGACCTACCAGCGTGGGTGAGGTGTTAAATTCATGGGGACCACCAGATGTTAGGAGGCTTGGGGGTTCTTATTCTGTCATGAGAATACCAAGTCTTGGCCGTGAGGTCAGGTTTTGCCTGTTCCCTCCAGCGTGGGACATGGCAACTTCTCTTTGGAAATGGATCTTGGATTTCCAGAGTAACATTCTGAGCTGGCCACAGCTCCACAATCACCCCTTTATGTGAGTGGTATGTGCAGCCTGGACATCCCAGAGTGGCCTCACCTTGACCAAAATAGAACTCATGGAATAGTGTGTCCAACGAGCCACCATTGTAAATAGAAATCAGCAATGCTGAGCACAGGACTCGGGAATCCCAAATTCAGGTTTCTAGTGTTCCTGAAGTTCATGTCCTTTGTACGTATGGGGCAAGTAATTTAAATTCTGAGTCTGAATTTCCTTAGACTTCATAGTATTCTTTTCAGAATTAAATAAGAAAATGGCTGCTGGGCATGGTGGCGCACGCCTTTAATCCTAGCATTTGGGAGGCAGAGGCAGGCGGATCTTTGTGAGTTCAAGGCCAGCCTGGTCTACAGAGCGAGTTCCAGGACAGCTGGGGCTACAGGGAAACCCTGTCTCCAAAAGACAAAAAAAAAAAAAAAAAAAAAAAAAGAAAATGGCTAAGAGAGGCAGGAGGCTGTGTGAACTAAACAAATTAGTGCAGTTAGTTGTGAGTCTATCCTGTGTCTGAAGTTCTACTCTGAACACATTCCTTCACATATCTCAAAGACAGAACCATACCATAAAGTTAGATACTTTGTACCCAAAAGTATTTGATCTGAGGTTTTACTGATGAGAAATTATTTGATAGAAAGCTGATTTAGATTTTCAGTCACTCAAATGTTTAAGCGTACAAGTTGATATCTCTGGTTGTCTGATCTCTATAATGAAGGGCATAGCTAAATGTTCCCCCGCCAACCCAATGAATAAGGCTGACTACATCTTTGTTGAAAGAAGAAAAAAAAATAAACCAGAAGAGCTTAGATCTGCCTTCGGCATTGCTCCTCAGCCCGACCAAGTGCCACTCTTGACACTCACAGACCTCTCAGGCTGTCACTCCTACCTGTCCTCCAAATGTCCATTTCTGATATGACCAACCAGGGGAAGCCTTCACTGGCCACACATCTCGGTCCACAGTAGTTTCCCTCCACACTGGGCCTATAGGAAGGAAACACCCAGTTTAGAGGATCTCAGAGTTAAGGGGATATGACAGTCATGAAAGAGGGTTATTTTCAGGAAAGAGTTTGTTAGCCACTGATGTGGTTCCTCCCTTCTTTCTGTCTTGCTGTCCCAGGGTTCAGAAGCAGGCTGTGAGAGGTAGCCAGCTCAGAGAAAGCCACAAGAGTCCAGATCTCCCTCAACCCGGCCAATCCCCCTCCTCCCTATTAAGCTGTGTTTGTGGTCTAGTCAAAAGATAATTGTCTCATGGGGAAAGTGAGTCAGCTAGAAACAGTAGCTAGGACAATGGAACACAACATCTGTGACCATTACAGGGTCTCGTGGAGGTCGGCAGGCAATGTGAGTGAACTGATGCACTGAAGGTCAAATATGGAAAAGAGAGAGAGAGAGGAGAGAGAGAGAGAGAGAGAGAGAGAGAGAGAGAGAGAGAGAGAGGAGCTACCAACCCAGATCATGCGATCAGCCTCATGCCCCTTGGCAAGTTATTTAACCTCTCTGGGCTTCCAAGGTAATCTTCCCCAAGCTCTTGCCCTTCACTTCCCTGACCCCTAAGCCGGTATATCCAGAGAGCTGGGGCCTCCCTCAGACAGAGCATTCGAGAGCCCACAGAAGCTGGCCTTCCTACCCTCCACATTACCCAGGGCAGCAGGGAGGAGGCACACAGCTACCTCTGGCCCCTTTCCATGTCTCAGCACCAGGGACAACTAATTGATCCTCTTGTGGCCTTTATAGGGCCAGAGAGGAAGTTACCAGAAGCCAGAAAGGCAGACAACCAGTTCCTGATTAAAAGGAAACCTATTGTGTGGAAGTCATAAAAAAAAAAAAATGAACTGTGGCTTCTCCAGTGAACTGTGCTTCACAGGGAACAGGGAATGCCATCAGGCCTGATCCATTCTGAGGCCATTAGCAGCCTGAGTGCTGGCGCAGAGGCACCCAGACTCCTTGGAACCTCAAGAGCAAATCCCCTGTGAGCTGACTCAGCCTTTTGTCCTCACTGAGGAAGAGAAATTGGACTCCAAGGCTCAGGGGATAACGGAAGCACATTCAAGGCCTGAGAGACAAAGGGCTGCCTCACAAGGGCAGACAGACCAAAGCAGCCTACTGGGAGGGAGCGAAGGAAAAGAGAAGCCAGGCACGGAGGGAGACTAGATTTATTGCCCTCAACTCCAAGGCAGGCACTATGCAAATAGATCATTAATCCCAACAACAAGTTCTCAAGCTTGACTTTATTAGATTCCTCCATTGGACAGTTGTCATAACTCTGGCTCAACTTCCTGAAGTGGCTTACTACATAGGAAGGTGGACTTGGGGCTAAATTCAGATTCAGATGTGCCTAACCTACAGGCTAAGTCCTCCCACTGCCAGTTGTGGTATCTAGGAGTCACTGCCTAGAAAGATCTATAAGAAGAGAGCAATGTAGTGACCACCGTAGACCATTGCCTGATCCCACCTGGACAATGCTGTGGCTAGAAAAGGATCCCATGCATCCAGATAAAGCTCACCAGACCGGAACCCCAGGAGCACCTGGTCCCTGCAGAGAACTTCGAGCAAGAGACAGGTGTGGGGGACAAGTGGGCGAGGCAATGTTTATTGGTAGCCAATTGTGTGTATGCAAATTTCAAAGTCATATACAGTGTGCAGTCCAAACAAAGAGAAGACTGACAGAAAGAAGTGTGGGAATAGAAGAGCTGTGTGCACACCCATGAGGCTAGGAGAACACTCTGTGTGAAAGAAACAGCTCATCCACTCTCCCCAGGACCTGTCAGCCCAACATACCATACTCCTCCTCCTCTCATGTTGAGGGTCAGGAAGGATGGATGCGATGGTTCCAGGAGCTGCTTCTTACCTGCCAAGCTCTCTGCAGGCACAGCTCACCATCTCCTGAGCTCATCGCAGCTGCGCTGTGACGTTCCACACAGCCAGGTTTGCCATGCCTCAGCCGATCCTACGCAGTTTACATACCTCATTTCATTTAATCCTTAGTGTCTTTGGAAACAGGCATAATCCGTATAAGCCAAGACCAACCCAAGTTCACGCCCCTGGAAAGTGATGCAGATGGGCTTTCAAGCTCCCCTCCTCCAGGTCCAAGTCTCTATTCTTGCCCTCTGCAGTCTCCTCTGGAACATTGCTTCAACATTTCTACTACTGACCACCCTACTGTCCCTCTACAGCGGCTTCCACTGGTTCATCTCCTTGGGGCTATGCCACTCATACCCTGGGGGAGGGGGAGGACAATACAAAACAAGTCCTGGCACTCTCCACCCACTCACTTGTCTGTTGTTGACCACTGTCCCCTGTGGATTTAGCTCTGGGACCCAGACCATGGTCCCTGGATTCCTTCTTATAGATTCTATACCCAGAGCACAGGATCCTGGGCTAATGATGCTCAAAACTTAGATAGGAAGGCTGAGATTAAACAGATCACTGCGAGCTGCTGCCTACCCTTAGGAGCAGAGCTGGGATGGAGGCCTGGCCTGACCCTTGGAGGTCAAGGAGGGTAAGGAGAACTTCCCTAGTTAGAGGGCACGTGGTGAAGAAAAGCCCCAGCAAGAAACCAACATATACAGAGGCCAGAGGCAGAAGACAGAACAGCTCTCAAAAGCTAAAGGTCATCAGGATACCTGGGCATGGTGGTTCATGCCTATAATCCCAACACTTGGGAGACTGAGATAGGAGAATTGTCTTGGGTTTGAAGCTAGCCTGGCCTACAGAGTGAGACCTTCTATTAAAAATTTTAAATAATGATAATAATAATAAGAGGAGGAGGAGGAAAAGGAGGAAGAGGAGAAGGAGGAGAAAGGTGGCTGGGGGTGGTGGTGCACGCCTTTAATCCTAGCACTTGGGAGGCAGAGGCAGGTGGATCTTTGTGAGTTCAAGGCCAGCCTGGTCTACAGAGTGAGTTCCAGGACAGCTGGGGTTACAGGGAGACCCTGTCTCAAAAAGACCAAAAGAAGAAGAAGAAGAAGAAGAAGAAGAAGAAGAAGAAGAAGAAGAAGAAGAAGAAGAAGAAGGAGGAGGAGGAGGAGGAGGAGGAGGAGGAGGAGGAGGAGGAGAAGGAGAAGGAGAAGGAGAAGGAGAAGGAGAAGGAGGAGGAGGAGGAGGAGAATGAGAATGAGAATAAGAATAAGAAGGAGGAGGAGGAGGAGGAGGAGGAGGAGAAGAATTATTTAAGAGACAAGGTGTAGATGCAGGTGGGGACCCAGTATGTAGTCTGAGGATTGCAATAATACACGGAAGTACACAGAAGACACTGTAACTCTCTAGTAGGGTGTCCTTACGAGTCTGTCTGAATGTGAGAGTGACTAGCCCCCAAAGCAGTGCTTTTATCTGAAGCTCCGCAGTGGGGCTATGTGCTGGGGCCCAGTCTCATCCAAGGACAAGCAGAGGTGTAGACAGGCCTCGTGCTGTAGGTCGCTATGCACCAGCTTGGCTCAGGGGCTCCCGCTCCGCTAGGGGCAGGTCCACCCATCATCTGGCGCTTGGCTCCAGCTGCACCACAGTCTTGCAGTCTCTCCCATCTGAGCTGAGCAACATGTAAGGCTTCTGTTTCTCAGATCTGAGTCTCTCACTCCTGTACTGATTAGTACAGATCAAACTGCTAGGCACTAGCTGTCCAGTAGAACTTTCTATACTCTCCCTTCAGTACCTGTCAGCCAAAAGTGGCTGCTGAGCCACCTGAATGCAGCTGGTAAATTGGAAACTGGACATTTTAGTTGGTTTGGTTTGGTTTGTTTACATTACTAGGGATTGACCCTCGGGCCTTGAGCATGCAAGGCGAGAGCCCCACCACTGAGCTAAAACCCCAGCTGTTTATTTACTTTTCATTTTCAAAACAGGGTCTCATTAAGCTTCTCAAGAAGATCTTGACGTTATGATCCTCCTGTCTTCACCTCTTGAGTAGCTGAGATTACAGACCTGAGTCACCAGGTCTGGCTTACTTTTATTCCAATTAATTTAAACTGAAATAATTGCCAGACTACATGATCTGTAAATAGGAAGGAAGAAAGAAGAATAAGTTGATAAAATGGCTCCTTTTTTCTGTTTGTGATTGACTCAGGGGAATTATACATTATTTATGGGGTATGATATGAGATTTTGATGTTTATCAAATCAGGATAACTTTCATGCCCCCTCATCTTCACCATGCATCGTTACCATTGCCTCTCTCTTCACCGTCATACACAGAGCACCAGACCTTATTTCTCAAACAGGGTACTCTTGGACCAACTTCTGCCCACTTTGTCCATTCCCCAGCCCCTGGTAGCCACCATCCCACTCTCAAGTTCTGCCAGATCAACTCTTTCAGACTCCACTTCTGAGCAAGTTTCTGCAGGGCTTGTCTTTCTGTCAGACAGCAGCAAGGACAGCAAATCTGGCTGTCCTTCAAGCATGGCCTCCAGAGAGTCAAAGCTCAAAGAAGAAAGAGCACAGCAAGTGTCCATTGCCCTCTAAGACCTTAAAACTTAGAACCAAGCCGAGTACATTAGAAAAGGGCCAGCTACCCTCCCTGTCCCACAGAGGAAACTGAACCCAAACAAGGAAAGGGATGTCCCAGGGAAGCCACACAGGATCTGAGCTTCAGGGCATTGAATCTCTGGGCTCTGCCACCACCACCTGCCTCTCCTCAGGTAAGCTGAGCTGGCCCATGGAGTCAGAAGTAGGTATGATGCCTTCTGCTCATCCACACACACCTCCTGCCCTCCTGTCCACCACCTCCATCTCTCCATTAGCAATATAGTTCCAGGATACTCTAATGAAGTACGTCTTGAGTCTCCTTTTCATGGCTAATGAGGAGACAACAAGAATTTGACTAATACCAGTACAATTACTGGAGCAGTGAAGCAAGGGCCTCTGATTAGACGTGATAATTTGCAAGGCTGGGCTCTTCACATTAAGTTTGCAAACAGTTTAAAAATCACTTCCTCTATTTATCTAGCTAATCCCTGTTTAATGACTCCATACCCGAAGAAAGAAAGGGGGAAATGTCTCTTTAAAAATTAATAAATAAATAAATTAAAACACTAACAACCTCAGACCTTGTTTGCCGAGATGGGGTGGTGATAGAAGCATGAGAGCTGTCATCTTTTCAGGCAGACCCCACCAGCATGGCAGAGCCCTGAAGGACCTTGTTGTCCCCAGCCATGGTCACCGTATCCTCTACGGCCCCTAACCATCTGGCTATTTTCTTCTCTGCTAGTACTCCTTGCTCAGCATAGAGAGACAAGATCACCTCCCCGCTGATGGATTTAATCTCTGTAGGTGCTCGCCTATCTCCAAACACTGCTTCAGAGATGGACATGGGTGAAATACAAAGCGTGGTCTCTGAAGCAGGGATGACGGCCCCAGGAGCCTGTCACAGATGCCGGATCCCAGGCCCACACGGACCAGCCGGTTCTGAACCTGCCTTTCCCAAGCTCCCAGGTGATCCATGTTAAGCTGCCACTGCAGCGGAGCAGCCCTGCTTTGTGACATATCATTTTTCTGTCCCCAAGGGTGAAACACAGGGCTTTGTTGATTTCCATATTGTTGATTCTGCTGATCTGTGACTGTCACAGGGATTCTGCATAGCCTTGTTGCAGGGATTATGCAAAAGAAGAGAGCACTGGGGAGACTCTGGGTTAAACCAAGTTAGAAGTGTTTGTTTACTGTAGGTTCCACCGTAAGTCTAACACACATTTTGATGGCCCTGAGGAAGGAACTGTCAGAAATGTTTCCCAGACTCCCCCAATGGGGGAGACACTCTTGGTAAATTATCACAGACTCCTGGCAGTTCCAGAAGTACCAGTTTGGAAAGCGCTGACATGAGGCAGGGACTGGCATGTGATGAACGTAGTTCTGGGGTTCCAGCCTGTGGAGAAGTCCCTTCTGCAGCCGAGGTACATCCCCCAACAACTGAAAACCTCCCATTGCTTTCCTCTACCACTGTTGCTCACCCAAGTGTCACATCCTTAACAAAACCATCAAACCTGGGCAACTGGGAAAAGGATGGGGAGGTAGAAGACTGGGGGTGCCCCTAGCCTTCTCCTGGGAACTCCTATCAGAGGTAGCAGCACCATGCCAGTCCTCCTCTGATTCTCTAAGGGCAAACACAGGAATGAGGAAGTGTTTCTGTGTGAGTCTTTCACGTGAGAGGGCTTGTGAGTTTCACGACCACCTGGAGGCAAGAGCACTGGCAAGTCTATTTCACGGGTGAGGATTTGAGCCACAACTCTGGCCAAGCTTATTCGAGTTGACACAGAAGTGCAAGCCATGGAGTGGGAGTCAGACCCAGGCAGACCAGTCAGGTCCTGCTATGCCCCTTGAGAGGTGTTGAAGGACATGATTATAATTAAATTCTAATTAACACACACAAGCACTTGGATACTCAAATATATGACCCTAGTCTCCAAACACTATGAGGAAAAATTAAATTCAGGTTTACACATGTTTGCAAGTAGACATTTTCATAGTCACATATAGCCAGATTTGATTTGCTGCTCAGAACTGGGAATTGCAGCCTGTGATTTTTCAGCAGGCTGTTCATTTCATCCTCTGGATGCTCCTGTGAGCAAAACAGTAGCGTCTTCTCCCCACTTTGTGGGAGGGCAAATAAACCACAGAGACAAAGTAATTTGCTCAAGATATGCTCCCCAAGGGTGGCCCATCATAGGTGAAGTGTGGGCCACATGGTCCCCTGGGGCCTAGAGGTACTGGGCCACCTCAAGTCATTTCCCACTTTTATTCTCCAAGAGAATTGAGAGCCCACCAGGGCCTGTGGAATTTAGACACGTAACTCCAGAAGAATGTGGAAGAATCGCCAACAAGCTCATGGAACAAAAGTCATACTTTGAGTGTTTGAGCCATAGCATGAACAAACACACACACACACACACACACACACACACACGCACACACACACACACACACACACACACACACACTCACACGCACAGGTGTGGGTGCAGGTGAGCAAGGTTGACAGGGCAGGGCACAAAATGAGTATCTGAAGAAAACCAGCCAGCGGAGGGTGCTGGATGGCGACACACCAGGGCCTGGGACCTGGAACGCAGCCTGACCTCAACCTCAGCGTCTTGAGTCTCTGGTCCCCTTCTCTCTGCCATAGACATGCCCTTCTGTAAAGTACATCTATTCAAGGACAGTGGCGCTCTTCCGGAGGCTTGAAGCTCTCTTGTGGGAAGGAGGAAAGTCCCCTTTGCACATGGAGGGGAGCCCAGGTGTTGGGCCTTCAGAAAGACGCTGTGATGCAGCTATGGAATCGCGACCCACTCGCTGCCCTCCCTGGGTTTAGAAGCTTCATCTGGCTCCTAAGAATATGGGCCTCTACCAGCTCTAAACTCTCAACAGGTGAAGAGGAACAAGTTGAGACCCAGTCCACGTGGGTTGAAGTCCTTGGTTTGATCACTTACAGTTTTCCATCCAGGCGCTGCTTCCTGGTATCTCAGTTCCTTGGTGTCTTCTGGTGTCTGCATGGCCACATGGGAAAACATCAAGGAGCACAGCACATTACACTGAGGACGGAACTATAGAAGGTCACACTAAAGAAAACCTTATACATTCAGCAGCAGGGTTTCTCCAAAGCAAACACAGAGCCAGCCCTGACTGCGGGGCACACAGGGGTATCTATAGGTGCCTGAGGGGCACACCACCCCCAATACCAGAGCCCTGTGCAGACAGTCAAGTGGCCCTTGGAGAAGACAAAGCAACCCACATAGTGATTCCTTTGGGGTGAGAAAGGATGCAGAAAGGCAGAACAGAGCACCAGAGGGACAAGCAAAGCAGAGCTGGAGGGGGTTTGCTCCGGGCCCAGGAGCCTGGGCAGCAGCGGTGGGGCTGGAAGCCAGCGCACCTTTTCATTTAGTAATCGCTTTTGACTCATATTCAAATATTCAAAGATGAAATAAAGCAAAACAAAGCTCAAGCTGCCCTGCAGTTGGGAGCCGTTTGGGGAACTGGTGTGAGCCAGCCAGCCTCTCTAATCCAGATGGACAGGCAGACAGACAGATAAACAGCTTAGAGGCCAAGGTCCCCAAGGGGCTGAGGCATGGGCCAGTGGCCCCAGAGCTGATCTACTCTCACCCCAGCCCGGCAGGCAGTCTGCGCCCTCTCACCCAGAACCCTGCTGGCAAGCAGAGCCCCACTCCCAGCTCTTCCCGGAATGAATGCTTTCCCTGGGCTCATTGCAAAACATCCTGGCTGTCTTTCCAGAAGCGAAGCTCCCCGAGAGAGGTAGGGCTTCCTAAGGACATTCCGGCTGGTACGAGGGCCTGCAGCAGGACAGGGCAGGAGAGGTCTGGCTGCCATTTACAACCAAGCCCAGGCCACCACACTGCCACGTGCTCACTGGGGCTACATCTGGCAGAGGCCACAGCCGAGATTTAGGCAATATGCTGTTAGGAGGCTCTCCATGTGTACCTCCCTCTCTCCTGGGGCTCCCTGTACCAGACCCACTACAGGCTGGGTGCTTACTGAGGGAGAAAAGAGAAGAATGTTCCATTCTTCCCCAATCTCCAGTCCACACCCCCTCCTCCGCCACACACACACACACTCAAAAGTAAGCAACACTGCATGATACCCTTGCAGAGCACAGGGCTGGTACCAGGTTCGGAATCTACCATCACAATGACCCACTTAGGCAGCAGCTCTTATTTCCCCCACACAAATACCTTCCACTCCTGGAATTCAGTTCTTTAATCTGTGTTAGAAAGAGGTTTTTGGGAACAGAACCTCTTTTCTTTTTTTTTAAATTTTTTATTTATTATTATTTTATATGTATGAATGTACTGTCTGCATGTAGGTTGGTGTCGTGCAATGGCACGGAGGTCAGAAGACGGTGTCGGATTCCCCTGGAACTGGAGTTAAAGACGGTTCTTAGCTGCCATGTGGGTGCTGGGAATCAAACCTGGGTCCTCTGCAAGAGCAGTCAGTGCTATTAACGACTGAGCCATCTCTCTAGCCCCAGAACCCTCTTTTCAAATGCCATCCTACTGAGAATCTGACAGGGGAAACAAAACGCATGCTGAGTGCACTGGGGAGGCAAGCTAAAGGCAAAGTCTAGCCCGGTCCCGCCTAGCCCAGGCCTGCTGACCCCTGGACACCGCCTTAGAACCCTGGAGCCCTGACTCCTCAGGATTCCGTAGAATCCCTGGTTCTGCCTCCTTCTGAATCCCAGAAATTCCCAAGGACCCTGACCCCTGCTCTGTTCCTCTGCTCCAAGACATGCAGATTCTCTACCTCCTCAGTGGGTTTCCCATGATTGTCTGGCTGAGTTCCACACCCCAGTACTCACTGTGGAATGGATCTCACCCAGACATGCAATGAAATTGACAATGACATTGATGACAGCCAAGAGGGTGGTGGCATCATGAGCTTGCTGATTGTAGGATGATGGTAAGAATGGTAAGGAAGGCAGTAGTGATGGTGGCAGTGGTGACGGTGATGTTGGCAGCGATGATGGTGAACACAAAAATGCAAAGCAGAATGTTTGGCCATCCCTGTCACTTACATCTCCCTGCCTCCAAATCTGCCCTATTATCAAATACCATTAAATCAGCATATCTGCATTTCACCTGTACTGTCCTATCTTGTGGAGTGTCCCATTTACTCCCAGGGTGATCCATGTGCAAAACATGCTCAGGAAAGAACAGCACACAGATTCATGTTAAGGTGTCCAAATAACAGAGAGAACTTCATTCCAAAATGTCTGGCTTATATAGACATCGTGACACAACTCACAGGGCCAAATCCTAAACCTTTTTGTCACTATATCCCACCCCATGGGCGTGGCCAGGGAGGTTCCATTGGTTTAGAATGCTGCCCATCTTAACTAAATTTTCCCACACTATCCTTGTCAGGACTCATCACTGCCATCACCATTAAATCCAGCACCATCATCACAACCACTGTCACCATCAACATAAACATCATCATCATCACCAGCACCACTACAAACATTGCCACCATCATCATCATCCAGCACTACTGCCATCAACATCATCACAACATAACTACCACCACCATAATCACCGCCACTGCATCAATACCATCACTATCATCACCGCCACTGCATCAATACCATCACTATCATTACCACCAATGCCATAAACATCACCACCACCAACATCACTATCACCATAATGACCATCATCACCACCATCCCACCACCCCACCACCATCATCACTACCACCACCATCAATCATTATCACCATCAAAGCCACCATTATCATCACCATTGCTATCATCACCATCATCACCATCACCACCACCACCACCACTACCATCATCACCACCAACAACAACACCATAATCACCCCCAATGCCACACCACCACCCCACCACCACCATCACCACCACCACCACCATCACTACCACCAACACCACCATCATCACCCCCAATGTCAAACCACCATCACAACCATTCTTACCATTATTGTACAATCACCAAGCTTATCAATATCACCATCATCTTCATTGTCATCATTGTCATTGTCAGTTTTATCATTGTTCTTTCCCCTCCAGGATCTATTCTATTCTATTAATGGCCTTGGTGGCCAATCCTCCACCTGACACAGGCATTCTGAAGTCAGAAATACGATCATGACCATCATAGCTTATAACTTGGCACTGCCTTCAAAACAAATCGCAAATGCCTTCCTTAGATTTAACCATTTGCAACCTGACTCCAGCCTAGTGTTCCAGCCCCATATCCCACCAAACCCCAGCATGTATCCCAATAGCTCCTAGGCCCACAGCCACAGTCCTGCCTCAAGAAGGAGACACCAGCTGCCAGTCCCCACCATGAGCTCCTAAGCCTTTCCTTGATTCCTCCCTTCAAGTGTTCAGCCACAGCTCCTGATGGTCCGCTGGCCTCCATGACTCCTGCATTAGAATGTAGCCCTGGGCCGCTGGTCCTCAGCGGCCCAGGGCTACATTCCTCTCCTGTCTTGCCACCATCCTATCCAGCGCTGGCTGGTATAGGTCGGAGCTTGAGGAGAGTATGCTGGGTGTAGGAAAGGGGGTAGGCAAGAAGGGAAGCAGAGGAACTGAGGAAGGAATTCTTCCTTCTCTCTGTCAGAAGGCCCAGCATCCTTTATCTGGATCACTTCTTGTCCCCATCAAACAACCCCTAGTGCCACACCCCAGAGTGAGAGAAGAGTTTCCCTCTCCCTGACTCCTCAAACCCTTCCCTGAGCTGACCTCTCCAGGTCCAGCCATGGAAGAAGATGCTACAAGAAGTCTCTTCTGTTTCCCCCTTACCCTGCCCATCTTCCTGGTTTCGGCCTCTGCTCTCCGCTGCCGCACAGTTGCCACTTGCCCCTTATCACTCCTTTATGTCCCATCTCCTCCCTGACCTCCTCTGCTCTGCTCGCTCTTCTCTCCATGTGTAACTGCCTTCTTCCATCCTAGTCTCTCTCTGCACCTGTCTCCCGTCTTGGTGTCTGCCTTTGTCTCTACCTCCACCTCTCTGCCTCTTCTCCCCCCAGCTCTCTCTCTCTCTCTCTCTCTCTCTCTCTCTCTCTCTCTCTCTCTTTCTTTCTCTCTTTCTCTCTCATGCTTTCTTTCTGCCTCCCTCCACTTCTCCTTCTCTCTCTTTTCTCTCTCTCTCTTCTCTCTTTCTCTCTCTCATGCTTTCTTTCTGCCTCCCTCCACTTCTCCCTCTCTTTCTCTTTTCTCTCTCTTTCTCTCTCTCATGCTTTCTTTCTGCCTCCTTCCACTTCTCCCTCTCTCTCTTTTCTCCCTCTCTCTCTTTCTCTCTTTCTCATGCTTTCTTTCTGCCTCCCTCCACTTCTCCCTCTCTCTCTCTTTTCTGTGCTTCCCAGTTGCTCTCCTGTCCCCATTCATTCACACCTGTGTGTCTCTTTGCCACCCCTATGGCATGGCCGGTGCTGCTGAGAGCTCACTCACAGTTATTATTACCTTGTTTGCTTTTGACAGGGACTCTGAAGAAGTCAGAGGGGGAAGGACAGGAGGCATCACATAGAAGAGTTGCTTCCTGTCTGTACACAGAGGAGGAGGACAGAGCCTTGATAGTTCAACAGACCCCCCCCACCAGTCATCCAACTATTGGAGCACCTTCCCCCAGGACCCTCAACAATGCTGCCTGGGTTTCTGCCTATGATACGCCCCTGTCCCCCATGGTGCCAGGGTTGTGTGACAGCCTCCTAACTCACCTTCAGTGAGCTGGCTCATTCCTGAACTGATCTGGGTTCCTCGAAGCTAAAATCTTCCAAATTGGCTGACCTAGCCCCAGATGGACAGCACCGCAGTCCCAGAATGTGCCAGTCAGAACGATCCACTTGCTTCTGAGAAGTCTTCAGGGACACACACGTGGCCCTGTGGACTGGTACAGGGTAACAGGTGCCCGTGAGGACTTCAGATGCTTGGCTGTGCTGAGCTGAGCTGAGCTTCCATCCCTCCTCCCAGAGTGCTCTAGGGGGGATCCTTTGTCCTGGACCTGGAGGGATCTGCACCCCAAGGTCATCAGGGAGGCAATGGTTTTGAGTGGGGATCCACTGCCTATTGGGGGCTCTTCTGGGGCCCCACAGGAACCTCCAGACCTCAAGTGCCCATGAGCTTAGCTCTTCCTGCCACGCTCCAACCCATTCTACCTTCTGGACTCCCTCTGTGAATGAAGAACAATACAACCCAACACCCCAGCCATCAGTGACACCTCCAAGCTTCAAGCCAGGCTCCTACCAAGTCATAGGAGAGCCCACCTCCAGTTCCCACCTGACTCATCTCCCATTCAGGCCCATGGGCTTGCCTCCCGTAAGGCTGTGCCATCCGTCCCCATCCACCCTTGCCAATCTATTCAGTGAGAAATAAAACAGACACATAGACTGGGCTCCCCTGGCAGGTTAACCCATCCTGAATTCTCCTCGTTTCAAGAATGTGTGAGTCTAGACCAATAACTTACTTCCTGAGCATCCTGACATGGCCTACAGTCCTCTCCTAACTGTTCTCATGCCAGCCAAGAGACCTGACTTCTTCCTAGATCAGGGTGGCTGATGCTGCCCCGCTGAGCAAGGTAAGGACGTGGCCCTACTCAGCAGGACCCATGGTCACTGTCACTTCCTTTGCATCTCTTTGCAACTCTATTTGTTGTCCTTAGTAACAAAAATAAAGCAGGAGGGACTGTCCAAACCAGATAGAGAAATCCTAGGCCATCCAAAGAACATGAGAAGAGAGAGCAGACATGGAGAGGAAAAAGGAATGTGTCTGGACAGACTGCCTCCAACTCCCAGAAGGCCTTTGTGTGCCAGACCCACTCAGAGATGTTCTAAAATGAAACAAGCATAAATGGAGTCTCCAAAATCCTTATGACCAGCCAGGTGTAGTGGCACATACCTATAGTCTCAGCCACTCAGAGGCTGAGGCAGGAGGATCACTGAGTTAGAGTTCTGGGCTATAGTGTGCTATGCCTATAGGGAGTCTACCCTAAGTTCAGCATCAATATTGTGACCTTATCAGATGGAGACGACCGAGGGAGAAATCCTTGGTACCAGAAGTGCTTCTGATTTGGGACTGGTTACATATACATAATGAAATGCCTTGGGGTTGAGACTTAGATCTAAACATAAAATGTACTTATATTTCCTATGTACCTCACATACATAGCCTGAAGGTAATTGTACCCAGTATTCTTCTGCATTCTGACTGTGACCTGTTAAGTGAGATCAAGTGGAATTTTCCTCTTGCAGCACCAAGCAGCCCTCAAAAAGCTCTGGATTTCAGAGTATCTCAAATTTGAAGTTTTCAAAAAAAATGATGTTCAACCTGTACCGTCTTAATAACTGGGTAATAAAGCTTCTCATGTCTGGAAGTATGCAAGAAATCTATGCATACTTGAATGTTGCCCAAGGAGTTTTCTTGGGTCTTCTGTCTTCCTTTCCGTTACGAATGCATTCAATAACAAAGCACTAAATGACTTGGTTTGCCTGGGGACCAGGTAGAAACAGTGCTTTGCTATGTAGCACAAACTAGCCTGAACTTTGTGGTCCTCCCTCCCCTGCTTCTGGGACTCCAGGCTTATGCCACACCACTGGCTAAGTGACTTTAGTTTGCCTGCCCCCTCCATCCACCCCATCCCTGCCCCCTCCTGCTTGAGTGATGACGACAGCTCCGGGGGTTCTCACTGCAGCTTCCTGTGCCTCTGTCTCCATACAGCATCCAGAATGACTAAGCCCAGGGTAGGGTCTAGATCCCCTAGTATGACTACCCTTCCAGTACCTTCACCCCTGCACCTGCACTCATGGTTCAGCCAGATAGAAGCTCTGTCCATTGCTCTTCCCTGCCTCTTCCCCTTCTTCCCCCCTCTCTCCTTCACCTCTGCACCTACACTCATGGTTCAGCCAGATAGAAGCTCTGTCCATTGCTCTACCCTGCCTCTTCCCCTTCTTCCCGCCTCTCTCCTTCACTTCTTCTTCCACACTCTTCTCGCTTCCTCTTTTCCTTTTCCTTCTTCCTCCTCTCTGCCCTCCAGCTGAGAGCTCTCTCTTCCGAGGCACACTCTCCATTTCTGTCATGCATGCCTGGCTGACTCCCACGGGTCCTGTCCACCATGCGCTTCCCCCGGCTCCCAGCGATCCCACTTTCCTGCTTTCCCAGTACCGGATTGGGGGTGGGGTGGGGGTGCTACAACTCTCCCTTGAAACCCAGAGCCTGCCGCATGGCACTTGGCACACATCCGTCCCCCAGGAATTAGAGCTAGAGGTCAAGGAGGGCGCAGGCATCACCTCACAGCCCCGCCCACACCAGCACTCCACTCTCTCTGGGAAAGTGCTATTAAAGGCAGGCCAGAGAAGCAGAGCCGGCTATGGAGGCGGGATTTGAGTTGGGTGGAGGCTGCCAGGCCCTCTAGGAGCTGTTCTGAGCACAGTGAGAGAGAGTTTAGCCGACTGGGTGGAACCTTCCAGAATACAATTCCTACTGCTCTTTGGCCTGGGGAACACCATCTCACTATGTGCCAGGGTCAGACCAAGGGAGTGACAAGCGTAGGACCCTGCGGGCCATTCCCACTTCCTGGGCGTCTCCTCCCAGCTGGAGTAACAAGCCCAAGTGTCCCCCCTGTCCCCAAGCCTCAAGGCTTCTGTGCCCCATTTGGAATTCATCACACCCAAGGCTGCCTTGAACACCAAGCCTGGTTAACATTAGCTCACAGTTTCCACAACCTGACACAGATTCTCTGTTAGATCCTGGGAACTGGGGATGCAGAGGGGGTCCTCCTTGTTTTCCTCGAACCCACCAGGGCCAGCTGTTCAGGGCTAGAAGGCAGGGTCAGGTAGAACAGTGGGAAGCCCAAGGCCGCAGCTGCCTATCTGAGTCCCAGGCTCTGGACCTGGAAGTAGGAACACTGAAAGCCAAGAGGATCACCACACTCTGCCTCGGACCCGGGCACCCAAGAGGATCACCACACTCTGCCTCGGACCCGGGCACCCAAGAGGATCACCACACTCTGCCTCGGACCCGGGCACCCAAGAGGATCACCACACTCTGCCTCGGACCCGGGCACCCAAGAGGATCACCACACTCTGCCTCGGACCCGGGCATCCAAGAGGATCACCACACTCTGCATCGGACCTGGACACCCAAGAGGATCACCACACTCTGCCTCGGACCCGGGCACCCAAGAGGATTACCACACTCTGCCTCAGACCCTGGGCACCCAAGAGGATCACCACACTCTGCCTTGGACCTGGGCACCCAAGAGGATCACCACACTCTACCTCAGACCCTGGGCACCCAAGAGGATCACCACACTCTGCCTTGGACCTGGGCACCCAAGAGGATCACCACACTCTGCCTCGGACCCCAGGCACCCAGAGCACCTCAGTGCTCCCGATGCCAATTGCTACCTCCAGGCACAAGAACTGGGTCAGTGCTTCTTACATCAAGCTATCATGGATCCCATGCAGCCATGACTGGTATTATTGCTGTTTGGTAGATGCCAAAATAGGAGACTGAGACACAGAGACTTAGAAGCTTGCCCAGGGCCCCCAGCTACATATGTAAGGAGAAAATTCAAATGCTCCAATTGAAGTATATCAATTTTAGAACAGTCTCTGAACATGGCAGCAAGATTTGAAGGCCGACTCAGCATCGATTCCTTCAGACTGGACAGTCACTGTGTTTGTTCCACCAAGAACAGCTTTGTCCACATTCCCGCTGTGACATTGTGTGCCCATCCCCCCCCCACACACACACACCCAGGTATGAGTGGAGAAGGAAGGTTTCAGACCTGAGTGGTCAAAAAGAGGTTAAGAATTCAACGAAAGCCCTGGCAACTGAGGCCCTCATTTTGTAAGACAGTAGAACTTCCAGAAGGATTGTAGGAAATTAGAGAGTGGACAGGAAAAGAGGCAGTGGTCTGGTCTAGGCCCTAGCTCCATCCCACACCACCTCCCAGTCCTAGATTGGCCATGAAACTCCCTGGGCCTCCATTTGTCCCTTCATGAAATGGGTTGCTAAACTTAATCACATGGTGAGGGGTTGGGGGAGAACATAAGACAAAAGATTTCTTTTTCTGTGGACCTCAATAGGCCCATGGCAACAGTCTTTATCCTTTCCAACTCAAGATTCACAAAGAAAGCATAATTTCTCTGAATTATAAATCAGGGGCTGGGGACCAGGGAGGGTGGGAATCTTGGTTCACGATTTCCCAAGGAGCACTTTACAAAGCCACAGGGAGCAAGCAGTTTGCTGTAGCAGTGGATGGAAGCTGATGGCAACTGTCAAGAGTGTCAAATGACAGAATCCGGGGCTAGAGAGATGTTCAGTGGTTAAGAGCACTGGCTGTTCTTGCAGAAGACCCAAGTTCAAATCCCAGCAGCCACATGGTGCTGACAACCATCCATAACTCCAGTTCCAGGGGATCCGATGCCCTCCTCTGTCTTCCAAGGGCATTGCACAACACAGGTGCACTTTTATGTATATTGTATTTATGTATTTTATGTATATTGTGTGCACAACATACACGCACACAATATACATAAAATAAAAATAAAGCAAAAGATGACACAATTATGTCTCCCGACAAGACCAAGAAGGGTCTCCAGGTCTGTTGGTAACCCTAAGGGAGAAGTGAGTCTTAAATAAGGTCTCCTAGTCTAACTGGGGAGTGCAGAGACCCCTACCAAAGAGGAGGCAGGGTCACTGAAAGTAGAGACCCCTAGGAGCCCCTTCCCTAAGCCAGGCTCTTCCCGAAGCCAAGACTTGTGTCCTGCATCTCCGAGAAATTGATAGCGCTCTTACCCTCAGATTTGCTGGGTGTCTTTAGCACTGTGTTTAGCAGTGGGAAAGAGAGTGGGAGCCAATCTCCCCTGGTTCAAATGCTGCTCCCACCCCAGCACAGGCAGGGATGAGTCTGGAGCCTAATCCTTCCAGCTACTGTTTCCACATCCAACAAAGGAGAGAGGGAACTGAACCTAGGACCTCACGCATGCTAGACCCTCTAGCACTGAGCTACATCTTTTCTCACTTGAGTCAGTTCTCATTAAGTTGCCTTGAACTCACTCTGCAACTCGGGTCGGCCTTGAACTTGCAATCCTCCATCCTCTGCCTCCCAAGTAGCTGTGATCACAGACCTGGGCCATAAGCCTCAGCTCAAGGATGCCCTTTTGTCTCTCAAAGCACTGGATAGTTTCTACAAGAACACAGCCCATGCTGGTCCCCATTGGCTCTTGTTAGGTCTGGGCTTCCCAGAATCCCAAGGGGCACACAAGGGGCACACAGATGCCTACTTCCTCCAGAGGCTGTCAATCTTCTGACCTCTTCCCCTGTACCTGAGGCCCCACCCCATGGCTATAAATGGGTGGGCCCCAGTTGCCATCTTGCCCCTGCCCTCCTGCCCTGCTCCTGTTCCACCACATGCCTGCAGGTGGCCCGCTCTGGCAATCCCACATGGAAGTAAATCATGTTCCTGGAGTGACTTAAGCCTCATGTGCCTTTTATTTGGGGTTCGTGCCTTTTTATAACCTAATAGCTCTCAGCTTCTTCTTACGGGGAACAACAGATTACACAGCAATGTCTTGGGGTGTCTAGAACATTCTAAGTACTGGGACAATTAGGGTATTTGGGCCTAGCACCTGCCAAGGCCTGACTGGGCTCTTTCTCCTCACAGTCAAATGCCCTTGAATGCCAGAGGTGGGACTCCCAAGAGGCCCTGAACCGGGATTCTCTGTGTGAGCCCGAGTGAGTTCCTGCTCCTCTCTGGAGCCACCCTCTTCCCACTCTATAGAATCATATCATTTTGTTGTGTTTTGTTCATTTGTCTGTTGTCCTCACTCTCTTAAAGTGTCATGGCTGCTCTGATGTCATGATAAGTCAGGACTCACATCATTGCTTCCTCCTGAGCTTCTATGAATGAGTCCCTTTCCTTACAAATGTTCTTAGACATTTCCTCAAAGATCCCAGCAGAAAGGTAAGTCACTCAAGGTGAGGCTGCAATGGTATTCTCAAGTCATCAGACCTGGTGACTCAAGAGCCAGAGCAGTGCCCCTGCCCCACAACGATCCCTGTTGTTCCTGATAACAGCATGGCTGGCAGTCCAGTGCTGTGAGGAGGGGGAGAACTCACACCTGTGAGTAGAGACAGAGCAACTACCTTCGAAGCCTGCCGGAGGGCTCAGGAGAGCCCACCCAAGCCCCACAGCCACCTCAGGACAGTGTTGTCCAGGGGTCAGTGCCAGCACAGACCCTCCCAGACCCCCAGAGTCTGCCCCAGCCTCCCAGAAAGAATCACTTTCCACCAATGCCACGGACAACTCCTCCTCATCCCGGCCAGCATCCTCCTCTTCCTCTACCAGCTGATCCCTTTTGAAGAGCAGCACTACTGTCTGCAGATCTAGAAATTTCGCCCACCCTCCTAGTTCGACCCTCGTTTGCCCCTTCACCAGATGAACTGGTTTCCGGAACTTAGGGTCTCTTTATCCTCGCTTCTCCTTGTCCGCTGGGACCTCATTCAACTACATCACATATTGTTCCAGCTCATCCTCCTAATGGGGATTCTTTGGGAGATGGGCAATTTCTCTATTGGCCTCTTTTCGTGCCCAGTAGATAGACACTAAATCTTTCTTGACCAGAATGGATTAGAGTCCTCACAATCATGAGAGTCTGTAAGCATGAGACGTTAGTCCCGTGGACACGGAGGGAAGGAGTGCCCAAATGACAACCCGTCTGTCATGTCACCTGCAGAACCTGGAATTTGCAACGCAATAGGCAAAGCAGTGAGAGCACGGCAGTAAACACTGCCAATCACTGGGTCCAGACCCAGCAGGGCCTCAAATGCCCTAAGAAGGAGCACGGTTGGTGCAAGTGGCTGTGCTTATGTTTCTTCCCCATCTGTCTTTTAAGCAGAGAGTGCTCTGACAGTGCTTGAGGAAGACAAATTGTAAGGCTGAGCAGCCCTTGGCTCTGCAAACCTTGCGGCCACCCTCTCCTGAGATCACATTTCCCTGCTTTGGGCCAAACTCATTAAAGCAGTTGGCATCGACTAAAAGATTACCAGGGCCAAAGGGCTGCGGGGAGAGGGACACCTTGGACAGTACACGGGGTCATGCTGGGGCTTCGTGCCATTCCTGCCTTGATGCCTCCCCCTGGGAGGCAAGGACATGATGATGAGACTGTAGGGCTGGGTGTCAGAAGCGGGCTGTGGACCAGAGGGTCACCCTACCAAAGCTCTCTGCTGCTGTTGCTGCTACAGGCTGGTGGCCCCCAGCAGAGGGATACGCCTTTTGTGAGATTCTGCACTTAACGGCAAGCACGTAGAAAGTGTGACAAGACATCTGGACCACTAGCATGGCCTCTGTCTCCCATCCTAGCTGGACTTGTCGATGATACACACATATGGCAGGGGCCTCCTCTGAGGTCTTGAGCTAGGGAGAGTGTAGCTTTTCCTTCTGAAATTACTAGAGTCATTCCTTACCCCCTTAAGACACAGTGTAAGTACAGAGCCTGCCCCCAAGACTTGTTAGATCCCCCTTCACCATGTGTCCTCCCAGTACCACGCTGGCTTCCTTCTACCAACACCAATGCACCAGCTTTCTGCTTTGAGAAGATGGAATACATCAGCCAGCTGCAGTCGCTACACTGAATGTCTTGCTTTAAAGCAGGAACCATTCATTTAGGTCCCCTAGAACTTGACACCAGTGGCAGCTCAATAATGCTCAGAGTAGAGCGGCAATGGCGGCCCAGAGAAAGGAGCCAAGCTCTAGAGGAAGAAGCTATGTCAGCCAAGGCTTGGGTGGAGAAGGAGAGTGGAAATGGTAGCTGGCTTGGTGGTCCTCAGATTTGTTGTGCATCAGATCTTGTTGTCTGACATGGAAAGTCAGACAAACTCAGAGAGCAACACTGCCCAGCCTTTGGCTCAGCAGGTCCACACTGAGGGCCAGGGACTGGCATTTCAACAGGTGCCAGGTGATGTGGGTCGCTCTTTGAAAACCTGCCCAGGGTAAAAGATGGCGTTTTGGGGCACTAGGAAGCTGCTTGTGCAAGAAAGCATTCCTTGTTCCCCTGGGCCCATAAGGTAAGTAAAAATGGGCAAAAGCCTGGCCCACCTGCGCTCCTTCTGGATCTCCTGTACTCTGGGCCAGCTGCATGCCTTTGCATTATAGACATGTTAATCCCTCAGGAAGTGCTGATCTAGAAACCAAGGTCACTTAACGTGCCTTCGCCACTTTCCAGGCTGAAAGTATCTTACTGTCAGCTTTTTACAGTGGCCTGTTCTGGATCCTAAAACATTCCTGAAGGTCTGCAGTTGCCAACGTCCTTGGATTCCAGGAACAGCAGAACCTGGCAGGACAAACAACCCCTAGAGGAGGACAGTTACCCATGACGGTGAAGCCATACCCTGAAGGAGAAAGTATCTTCTGAGAACTAGTTTCTCCATGCACAAAATAAGGACTTCTTTGGATCAGCTCAAAAGACCAGAGCTAAGACAATGACAGGCAGGCAGGCCCACACCTTGACCAGTACTGCTTAATTTGTATATACCTCTTGCTCACCGGCCCAGGTCTTCCTCTGTATACACCTTAAGTTCACGTCAGTACCCCAGAGATGGGACCTCTAGTCACTGGACCCCTTTATCTATTCTTCCTAGTGTGACGACGTTGATTAAATCTCCTCTCCTGGCTTTTCATCATTTGCCTCTTTAACTGCTCTACTGGGATGGGTGACCCGGCCTGGCCTGTTTGAACTGCAAGAGCAGCCTAAAACTCCAGTTGCGATAGTAACCAGAAGAGAGGAAAGAGGTGAACATACTGCAACCTGGAGCGGAGGCCTCGTGGCCAGGCTAAAGGATAGGTGGATGAGATGTAGGAATGGAGAGAAGCCTGGTTCCTAAAGTCTGGGAGGCAGAGACATCCACAGCCCCGGATGTGAGCCTCTTCCCCACTGTGCGACCTCAGCCAGCTCCCCCCAGGGGGCCGCAATCCCTCCTGCATGAAAGGCACAATCTAGGCAGCCCTCCTCCAGCGGCAGGTGTGCCTGCAGGGAGACCAGGCCTGAGAGGGCTTTGCGGCGGGAAAGCCCTCGGCAGATGTGAGAGCGATTATTATAATCTCTCCGCCCCCAGATGGCATGGTCCGGGTTGCCCTCCACCGCCTGCCAGGCCCCTTCTCCGCAGTCCCTGGGGACAGGATGCGAAGGACTCCAGCCTGCGAGCTGCCTGTCCCTCTCTTCGGGGGCCCCTGGACCTGGCTCAGCATGGTCTAGCCTCCAGCTTGCCGGGCCTTTCTTCAGGTGCAAGGACCCAAGTGGCTGTCAGCGGGCGGCTCCTCTGCAGGGCACCTCAGGCAGGCGGAGGCGGTGGCGGGGGTGGCGCAGCGCAGCCAGGGAACAAAGGCCGGCTGGGAGCTGGCAGGGCGCCATCAGGGTTCAATGCACAATGGCCCGAGGGGCTGGCGGCTTCGCTCCTGGTCGGCATTTGCATAGCGTCTAGGGCAGGAACAGGTGCCCGGTCAATAGGCGATTGTGAAGCTGGTCTGTCAAAAGAGAAGAGCCCTGTATTGAAGGCCAGGCTCGCCTATTGCAATGCAAATAGCATTCAAAGCAGACCAGCCCGGCCTGGGCTCCCGGGAGCCCCAGCCTCATGAAAGGCACCCGAGCCAGCCCGGCTGCTGCTCCTGCTGCTGGTGCCCGCTTTGTCTGAGGCCAAAGGGTGGCATTGGCAGTGGGGGCGGGGAGCGCACAGCAGGAGGCTGAGCCCCAGGTCTACCCATCTAGGAAGTCTTCCTGGAAAAGGCTAGGTGTCCCTCAACTTGAGCCGGATACTGAAAGAAAGCTGCATGGCTTCTTTGAGGAGGGACCCCTGGTGAAGACCCTGCGCTGGGCACCCAGGTGAAATCTTTCCTCATCCTTACTTCCGGCCAGACCAGCCCCAGGCCTGAGATTCAGGGTCCTTCCTGTTACCACTGACGTTTGCTGAGCCCTCATTCTACCTGGAACTGGTCTAGTTCCTCCAGTGTCATTAACTCACTCATTCAAGTCTGAAGCAACCTTGTGAAAGAAGTATTCTTCACATTTAACTGATGAGGAAACTGAGGCACAGAAGGATTAAAGACTGGACCACTAGTGAGTAGGATGGGGGAAATCCTGGAGAAAGAAGTTTGCGGGTTGGTTCTGGAAGCCTCTATTCTCCCCCAGCCCCATGGCCTGGAACGTGCTTTTCCACTGAGCCAGACGCTGTACTCTTAACTCATGAGGGAACTCAAGTCCAAGGGCTACAGAAGCTTCTAGCCAGAGCAGAATCCAGTGAGCTGGCTGCCTGCCTGGCTCTACCTCTGCATCTGAAGATAAGTCAGCTCTTCCTGGGCTCCCATCTGACCCAGGGCTGGATGCCAAGGGTGGTGGCACAGGAGAGAATACCCAGAAGGTATTTCTCCTAACGCCTATAGACATAGAAATGTTCCAAATTCCAGTGGCCTCTTGGCTGCTCAAGAAAGCAGAAAGTCCGGAATCTGAAGGTCTGACTTAATCACCCACAATCTGCTGGCGGATGGCATGGGACTACTGCCCCCTGCCCCCCTGACTCAGTTTTCTCATCTGTAAGATGGAAGGCCAAGCTAATTCATATGCTATGAGAAAGCTATGATGACACTGCACAGTCCAAGCAGCAGTCTCCGTGGCCTCCATTCATGTTAGAAGCCAGAGCCTTAGTGACAGCGAACTCCACCCAGCTTCTCGTTGAGCCCTGGGGATTATAGTTTGAGTGTGCGTGTGAATTCATGAGGTGGCTCTCCATCCCAGGGACTTCACAAGTTTCACTCTTTTTGGTTCTATTTTTTTTAATTGGTTGAAATTTTCTGGGAAACACACCTTGTGCTCCCCCCCATCACCACCACCACCAAGCCACTATCTGCCATCCACTGAGATGCTTGGACGAGATTTAAGGAAACTCCCTGAGGTACTCACAAGGGGTTCGGGACTCTCCACTGCTCCTCCATAGCCTCAGGCCCTAGCATCTGCACACCAGGACCTGGGGAACATGGATCTCTCCTGACATCTCTCTGTCCTCCAGTCTCACAGTTGATCAGCAGGGCCTGTCTGGGACTGTACTGAGAATTCTGAAGCAGCCCCCAGGCATGGCAGGGAAGACTTTGCCATCCCAAGGACTGTCACCACCAGATGGAACAGAGGAAATGTAGCTGTCATGTTTGTCAGCCGGGATTCAGCAGCTATGATGGGGAAGTAGGGATCCAAATGCAGACAAAAAATGGGGTCCCTAAAATCTAATGGCGGCACAGTCAGCTACAACAGTCAGTCTTTTTCCTTCAGTGTGCAAGAGTGTGTAGAGACCAGAGGACAACCTCAGGGGCTGTTCTTCAAGCACCGTCTACCCTTCCCTTGAGATAGGCTCTCTGGCTGGTCTGGAGCTCACCAAGTAGACTGGGCTTGCTGACCAGTGATTCAGCCCCTGGGATCCCCATGTCTTACTTTCTCCACGCTGTGCTTACAAGCAAGCCATCATGTGCAAATTTGTTGCATGGGTTCCAGGAATCAAACTCAGGTCCTCATGTATGTAAAGTAAGCACTTTTTAAAAAAGATTATTTTATTATTTTTTTAATTTTTTAATTTTATTTATTTTATTATGTGTATGAATGTACTGTGTGCATGTAGGTCTGTGCACCCATGTTGTGCAATGCCACGGAGGTCAGAAGAGGGCATCGGATTTCCCTGGAACTGGAATTAAAGACAGCTCTCAGCCTCATGTGGGTGGTGGGAATCGAACCCAGGTCCTCTGCAAGAGCAGTCGGCGCTCTCAACCACTAGGCCATCTCTCCAGCCCCTGTAAGGTAAGAACTTTATGACTAAGCTGTCTCCCAGCCCCTTTTTCTATCTAATTGGAATACTTTTCCAATGTGTTACACTAAACCTGTATTGCTTTTAGAATTTAAAAAAATGACTAGCTGGGCGTGATGGCATAGGCCTTTAATCCCAGCATTTAGGAGGCAGAGGCAGGTGGATCTCTGTGAGTTCAAGTCCAGCCTGGTCTACATAGTGAGCTCCAAGACAGCTGGGGCTGCAGGGAGACCCTGTCTCAAAAAATAATAATAAAAATAAAATAAATAATAAATAAATAAATAGCTCAGTGGTAGAGGGTTTGCCTGGGTTCAATTCCCAGCATTGCAAAAATAATTAATTGGAATGAGAAAAGCAGTAATGTGTTTTCAGTTGAAAAGTTGAAAAATGGGGGCTGGAGAGAGGGCTCACTGGTTAAGAGCACGGGCTGTTTTGGTAGAAGACCTGAGTTCCAATCCCAGAACGCACATGAAGGCCAACAACCATCAGTAATGCCAGTTCCAGGGGATCTAGCGCCCTCTTCTGTCCTTCATGGGTGCTGCACAACACAGGCACACTTACATACATGCATGTAACACTCATACACATAATATAAAAAATAAAAAAGTTCAAAATTGAAAAATAGGAGCTGACTGTACTGTTCCCCCAAGAAAGGAGGTGCAGGGAGTTGGGTAGAGCTTGGCACTGAAGGCGATGTTAATGGAGCGTGGTGTCAGGGACCAGCAGGCTTGGTGCTCTTCTGCTTCACATCCATTCGGTCAGTTGGTCTTCCCCAAGTTCCTCGGACCTGCTTGCAATGGGATTCTAGGTGTTTTCCAGGACAGGGCAGCCTCAGGTTCCCAGATCCCTTAACGGGCTTCAGCAGCTCTCTGCAACACAATGTACCTTTCTCTGGGAACACATACACTCCAGCTCTTAATTAGCCAATGGCTGCCCTTCATGGCAGAGGCCCAGGCCCCTGAGCTGCCCATTGCCCCATCATGGCTACCAGGATCCAGCCTTGCATAGGGACCCATGATGCCCCAGGGTCAGCACCTAAGAGCCCAACAACCTGCTCACAAGTATCACAAAAGCCTTATAGTCCCAGGGACAGCCCAATCTTTTGTATTAATGTTATGAAGGAAATCACAAGACACTTATGGGTTTGTTTTGTAGAAATCAAGTGTCCACACTCACAGCAACAAAAACCATGATGAAAAGATCTGGAGCTCATGGTAAGGGTCCCAGTTGAGTCCCAATTCCACCTTCAACAAACCAGGTGACCTTCAGTGAATTGTTGTCTGATGCTTTATTCTTTGTTGTAGTTTTAGAATGAGAGTCATAGGAACAAGTGTGTGAAGAAATGCAGGGGAAATGGAATCCAAATGACCAGGAGTCTCAGAAGCCTGGGTATAATTGGAGCCAAATGTGTCTCCCCTAGCTCCATCCCTGAGGAAACCTCCCAACCCTTCCTGTGGCTTCCCTGGAGAAGTCTGCCTCTGGCTTATGATGTCCAGAGGGGAAAGGTGGTCCTGAAGACCCTTGCTGCCTTTCTCCCAGTGGCTGGGATGGAATTTGGGTAGCCATGATACCAGCCTACTGGGAAAGGGAGAAGCAACCAGCAATAGTCCCCAAAGCTGATGGGAGCTGCTGAGACCAGTTGTGTTCTCCCCCCACCACACACACACACACACACACACACACACACACATAAATAAATAAATAAATAAATAAATAAATAAATAAATAGTTTAAGATGGGTGTCTCTGATGGTTGTGTTCCCCATAGGTTATAGAGTTGGTTCCAACTAGCTATCAGAACTACTAAAGATGAAGTAACCAATGGCCAGAAAGCCTGGGTGGAGAATCAAGCCCCTTACCTCCCCAACACTACTCTCCTCGTGGCCTTCAAGAGGCTCCTCCTTTGTAAGTTGTATGTGCCCTGTCTGTGCGTAAAGCCCTAGATGGCCCCTCACTGCCATGAAATCAGAAGTCTTTCCCATGGATGGGGATCCAGCCCTTGTGTTTGTCACTAGGTATCTTCTTCCTGACACAGCCCCTCATTGTTGGTCCCCAGATTCTGTCCCCCACTGCACCTCTCCAAGCACTGTCCCTCTATTCCTTTTTTTGAGACAGGGTCTCCCTGCAGCCCCAGCTGGCCTGGAACTCACTATGTAGACCAGGCTGTCCTTGAACTCACAGAGACCCGCCTGCTTCTGCCTCCTGAGTGCTAAGATCAAAGGCATGCACCACCATGCCCAGCTTAAAGACAGTTCTTACCCACCATGTGGGTGCTGGGAATTGAACTTGGGTCTTCTGCAAGAGCAGTTGGCACTCTTAAGTGCTGAGCCATCTCTCCAGCCCCCCTCCCCTTCCTTCCTTCTTTGCGGGTCTTTCCTTCATTCCTCAGCTGCTCAGTTCCCAGCTCTAGACCTCTCTCTTTTGATAATGGTTTGTACCAAATGTCTCCCCTCCTACTCACCTCTCTGCCTTCTTGAATCTCGGCTCTGCTCCCCGAAGCAGCCATTGTCCACGGATCTCTGTCCTTCCAGATGGAAAGGTATAGAAGCTGATAGGCATACATGTGTGTGGATATACATGTGTGTGGATACACATGTGTGTGTGGATATACGTGTGTGTGTGTGTGTGTGTGCGTGTATACATGTGCCTCTGCTTCAGCTGTACACACAGAGCAGAGTAGTTGCTGTGCGGTCCATTGTGTGCTTTGCCCTTTTACATCAAAGATATCCTGGAACTCACACATATCAATGGAAATAGAACCCTTCCTGTTGAAAGAGAGAGAGAGAGAGAGAGAGAGAGAGAGAGAGAGAGAGAGAGAGAGAAAACTATGTCACATTCAGTTGTATAAATCCACTATCCACTGTTTAGCTGATCTCCTAGTGGTGGATATTGAGACTAGCTCCAATCTTTTTTACTGATAGAAAAAAAAAACACATTGCTGAATAATCTTCATAAGCCACCGGTTTGCATCTCTGGAGGTGAGACAATTTCTAGAGGTGATCTTCTGGGGAGAGACTGGGAGCCAAGTATCCACAGGGAGCCAAGATCCTTCCAGATCATCCTCAAAGAAGCCTAGACAGCTTGACCCCCCTGAGTGTCTATGACAAGGAGTAGCAACCCGTGTGTCTGAAGACCCTCACAACCCAGTGTTGGGCAACCAGCTTGGGGAAAGGGTTCATGGGAGGTTGGTGCTGTTTCCACAGTAGCTGCTGTTATCATGAGTGAGCGTGAGACTGCCTTTGTGCTTCATTGGTATTGGAGCCATTTATAGTCCCTCCTGTAAGCTATTTGTTCCCAGCCTGGGCCTGATTCCTATTAGGTTGTTTATTTTTCTTAATGATTTGTAGGAGCTCTTTATTTACCAAGGAAATCAATCTCCTAGGACTAGAATTGCAAGTCCTCTCAGTCCTTTGTGTGAAGGCTCCTCAAAGAAGGTGACCCTTGAAGGAATTAGGTGTCTGTACTCTGTGCCAGGTGACTGCTAGATGGATACATGGATACCCAGATGGAGCATATCTATCCCAGCTGCTCAGTTAGCCAGGTAGCCAAACCAGAAGGCCTGTCCTCAGTGAGATGCCCTGGACCCGGCAGCCAGGTGGGCTCAGCAGCCTTCCTGTCCTCCCCTCCTCTCCCTACGTGGTCCCTGATTCCCTCCTCAGTGAGATGCCCTGGACCCAGCAGCCGGGTGGGCTCAGCAGCCTTCCTGTCCTCCCCTCCTCTCCCTACGTGGTCCCCGATTCCCTAGCCAGACCTCCACAGCAGCCATAGGGCACAGGAGCAGGATGCAGCCCCAATGTAGAAGTTTTCTCTCTTGCTGACCTGTCAGAAATCTAAAATTTATTGCCTCATTCGCTTTGCACAAAACCTGTTTCTAGAGACTTTTACGATGGACGAGTGAGGAAAGGGGTCATGTGAGCCAGAACTGCAGCTGTGGCAGCGGAGGATGGGGCTGGAATATATAATCTCATGAGAAGAAGCAGTTGGGCAAGAGGCCCAGTGCAGGCTCAGGGCCACTCTGGGTTCTCTGACGCTCATGATGGGTTGCTGTCGTGTTTGCAAGCTTTATCTTACAGAAGAGAACTCAGTGCTCCCCTGCACTGGAGCTTCCAGTGGTCTGCAGCACCCCAAGCTCCCAACACATCGACCTCCTCCCTGCTTGGCCCGGCTGCAGCCTGCCTGCCTCCTTCTAGAACCGCTCCTCCCAGCCACTGTCCATCTTCCTCCAAGAGGCCCCTCAGCTTGCGGCCCCATAAGAAAGAGAGACAACCTGGTGATAGAAGCCAGCGTCACCTGAGCAATTCCTACATGTCCAGCTCTGGGCTGGCATACCACGTGGGATGGTTCCTGCAAGGCTCCCGGTACGAGCTGGGGTCAGGATAATTGGCCCCCTATTTTACAGGGTTGATAGCAAGAACAACAGCCCATTGCCCTGATCACAGCCAGTACTCAGACCCAGGCAGTCTGCCCATCAGCTCAGCCACAGCATCACATAACAAGACCTGGGCATGGGAGGGAGTACTCATTCTAGGGCAGGCACCCCGCCCCGGTGCACAAGATAGGTAGGTGTCTCTGGAGGAGGCTGAGGGTGGGGCTAACTCTGGAAGCAGGCCAGGAGAGAGGCGAGGATGAGAGCCTTTGAGGCAGGAGGAACAGTGAACCCGGTATGGCAGGAAGTGGTCCCAGATGACATGGAAGGAGGTGGAGAATAAGCAGCTCTCAGCATGAACCAGTGAGGGCAGGTGTGGGCAGGTGTGGGCATGGACAGACAAGGACAGGCATGGCAGGACAGCTCAGGCACAGGCAGCTCTGGGCAGGTGTGGGCAGTGTGGGCAGGTGTGGGCATGAGAGGACACAAGCAGGCCAGGCACAGACAGACATGGACACATGTGAGTAGCCATGGAAAGGCTAAATTAAAACAAGCATAATCAGGCCTGGATAGGCAGGGGCAGGTGTGGGCAGGCTGGGCACGGACCGCCCTTCCCGTGTCTCTTGGGTGGAGGTCCCTTTCATTCATTCATTCTCTCCCTAAAGTCTTCATGCCCTGACCCCATTTCCTGTCTCCCATTCAAGCTTTCTTTTCCTTTACTCACTTGCAAGATCTTCCCTGAGCCTTGTTGCATGCCAGGCGCTGCACTGGCCACTGGGAATAGAACCATTAATAAGGCCCATGAATAAATCACGGCACCCTCTGAAGAGAAGAGCAGCTCTGAGTGCTGTAATAAAGCGGCGTGTGAGTGCAGAGGAGGGAGCAATTAAAACTGCCGGAGAGGGCTAGGTGGATGCTCCAGCTGGGCCTGAAGGGCCACAGACAATGGCAGGAGGGTCATAGCACAAAGTCTGCTGCCTGGCACACAGAGCAGGCTGTTCCAGGAGCTGTGGGTCTGCCTGAAAGACTGGGAGCTCCTAGAAAGGAGTTCGGGGCTTCACCTCCAGAATTCGCAGCTTCTGACACTGATGCAGGCTGTAGTGTGGTCAGATGAGCTTGCTACATACAGACACCCATGTAACCCTGGGCTCCTGAAAACACACACACACACACACACACACACACACACACACACATCATGGCTTTGGTTTTCTCCATAGTGCTGATCCAGCACCTGAATACCTTACTTGCTAGGTTGAGTTGTATGAAATGGCCATTTTTATGTCACATTGTTTGGATATTTGCATTTAGTGGGCACTGCTCATCTAGCTCCCTCTTGCCCTCTATAAAAGACTGGAGTTTCCTGAGAAGAACCGCAGTCTGTTCTGATTTGCTCAGAGCTGGATCCCCAGCCTGGTGCAGCAGCTCAGCAAATAAACTGGATGGATGGATGGATGGATGGATGGATGGATGGATGGATGGATGGAAAGGAAGGAAAGAAGGATGGAAGAATGGAAGGATGGATGGAAGGATGGAAGGATGGATGGAAGGATGGAAGGATGGGTGGAAGGATGGAAGGATGGATGGATGGATGGATAGATGGATGGATGGATGGATGGATGGATGGATGGATGGATGGAAGGAAGGAAGGATGGATGGATGGATAGATGGATGGATGGATGGATGGATGGATGGATGGATGGATGGAAGGAAGGAAGGATGGATGGATGGATGGATGGATGGATGGATGGATGGATGGAAGGAAGGATGGATGAATGGATGGATGGAAGGATGGAAAGGAAGGGAAGAAGGATAGATGAATGGAAGGATGGATGGATGGATGGAAGGATGGATGGATGAATGGATGGATGGATGGATAGAAGGATGGATGGAAGGATGGAAGGAAGGAAGGAAGGAAGGAAGGAAGGAAGAGGTTCCTATTCACTTTCCCTCCCCAATATAGAGGACAGAAATTTCAGTCCAACTACAGAAAGTACTGACAAGTGTAGGCTTGTTCACATTTCCTATGTGGCTCTGGGCAAGTAGCTAGTGCTTGGTGAGCCTTAGTTCTCCATCAGATAGTAGGCTCCAATGTGTGTCAGTGGAGTGGCATCATAAGCCCCTGGCATGCAGCAGGTGTACCATCTATGCTGGTCCCTCCCCTTCTTCACATGTGGGGTTGGGGGTAAGGCTTTGTCCTGACAATACATAAAGACAGCCAGCACAGAAAAGCTGTTTTAATGTAAACAGAAACACGGTTTAACAAGAGAGATAATTGTCCCAAATAAGTGAAGGAGTAACACAGTAAGAAGCTAGAGTCTAGGTCCCACCTCCTGACCCAGTATCTCTAAGAAGATCTCGGTGGCTCTACTCAGTTCCCGCCCAACAGTGCGAGGGAGAGAAGCAGACTTCCCACTGTCTTCTGGCCATTCACCTTAGAGAAATGTCCTTGGACCCATCCCTGTGTGCTTAGGATCTGAGCTTCAATCCCATCCTACCAGTGGTGTGAAATGCATCCATTGAAGGGAGGCGAGCTGGTTAGAGAAGCAGACCTGGACACATGCCCAGCCAGCTTCTGCTCATGGCCTTCTGTGTCCATTGTGGCCTCATATGGTGGCAGGGACTGGTCTCCTGGACTCTGGAGCCCATTGGATGCACTCAATCCTTTTCTCGAAGTCCAGGTGGAGCAGCCAGTGACACAGTGGCATCTCTGTCCCTGTGTGCCCTGTAGGTCTGTTACCATGACTGGTTTTGATTCTGTTGTAACAGAATCATGAGTGCTGAGATACAAGACTCTAGTCTAAAAATATCAAACATTGGGTTTCTATCAGAATTGAATTGGATAATAAGAAGTGAATGCTCAGAGGCAGGTGAGAACCCGGTCTGGTGTAGGGACATCTGACAGGCACATTTCCTGGAAATACAGATCAACAACTTTCATTTGACCCATGACTTAGATGTACCCAAGTCAAAATGTCCCCTTATCAAAAGAGTGGCTGATCCCAGTTACAGCTGTTGCTCAGGAACCCCGGGGAGAAAGGCGAGACATGAAAAACGGGCTTTGCTACTAGTGGCCATTTTACAGATTAGAGAAGCTGAGGCCCAAAGAGAGGAAGGCATCTGCTCAGGATGCCTGCTTTGCAAGACCCAGACCCAAGTGCCAGGACTGCTAATCTTGAGTATGTGGGCACCTCCAGCAGGGTAACTTTTGGGGTACCAGGTGAGAAATGGCAGTGGCCTGGGAGAAAAGCTGAGGTATTGATAACTGTGGAGACAGATTGTATAAAGCCAGGTAGAGTAAAAGAGGTAGCTCTGTGCACACCCAGACAAATGTACCCATAGCCCTGCTCCAGCAAGCAGAGTCTTTGATGACAGTAATCAGCCCATATTTGACTGGGCTAGCATCCCCCGACAGAGGCAACTGGGGGATTAGAAATCTGCCCAAGTCTCGTGAGCCAGCCATCATGTGGGTACCCTCCTCCTCTGTCCATCAACAGATTTATTAAGTGCAGCAGCAGCAGGAGGCCAGCAGAGCCCAGCTCCACAGACCCATCAATCCCACCGGGAGGCGGGCGGGAGACAGAATGTATGTAAGGTCATTTGGAGATGGAAAAAAATCATTCACAGCACTCCCAAAATAGCCGATCTCCGCTTTGCAGCAATTGCCACCTTCATGGCCCTAAATCAAATTCTGCTGTGAGAAGCAAACTCAATCTTCTCTCTCCCAAGTTTGGCTTTTTATGAGATAGGCAGTAAATTGGGGTGTGTTCAGAGAAAAGGCACCAAAGGTCACAAGAATTGGGAATGCCCAGGCAGCCTGGAGGAGACAGAAGGCCAAGAGAGGTGGCAAGAGGGCAGTGCCAGGGTTGAGGCTGCTGCTCACCCAGAACCCAGTGCTGCATGTTCGTCCAATGCACAGTCTTGACTCCGTGATCCTCCACTGTGTCTAGGGCACACACTCAGCAACCTTATCCTATGTGAGCTGTGACAAGCATCATGCCACATACTGCTGCTTGTAATCATCACAGCTAGGGGACAATGACCTTCTCCAGGATGTCAGAAAGTCTCCCTGGGACAGAGAATAATAAACTCCCTGCTCCCTGAATGATTCTCTGTCTCCCACTTCCACTCTGACTTCCCTGAGCAGGGTCTATGGACATTTGGGGATGGTGTGTTCTTTGAAGAAAATCTGTCTGGTATGTGGTTGGATATAAGGGAACATGGGTAACCTCTTCATGCAAGATAACAAGAGTAATCACCAATCAGAGAAGTCCAAAAAATCTGGAGTGGTGACACACACCTTTAATCCCAGTACTCAGGAGGCAGAGGCAGGTGGATCTCTGTGAGAAGGAGGCCTGCCTAGTCTACATATTGAATTCCAAGCTGGCTTGGGCTACAAGGAGTCCTTGTCTCAAAATATAGATAGATAGATAGATAGATAGATAGATAGATAGATAGATAGATAGATAGATAGAGCAAGCGAGCACTGGGGATGTAGCTCAGTGGTGGAGTGTTCGCCTTACATGTGTTCCATTCCTGAGTTCCATTCTCAGCACTAAAAAAAAAAAAAAAAAAAAAAAAAAAAAGACATTTTCTAAAATGTTCCCTGGGGACAAAAGTGCCCCCAGTGAAGACTGCTGCATGTCTGTTCTGCTAAGGTTTCTAACAGCTGAGGGACCTCTTCCTCAGCCTCTCAGCCTAGCTCCCTAATATCCCATGATGCTGTCTGTCTACTTGGCATTGTTCCTCCAATGCAGCAGCAAGCCCATAACTAGAGCCCTGATTCATCCCCTCCACATGCACACACACATACACACACACACACACACACACGCTCGCTCACGCACACACACAGAGGCGCTACCTCTGCACACACAGGTACTCCTTGCTCTGAGCATGCAGCAGTGTCTTTGGCAGTGTGTCACCTCCATCATTGCTGGCCTGTGTGACCTGCAGCAAAACTCATGTAAGATTGTCATTGGGAAAATGGCCCTAGTAATAACAACCTTTCCTAGGGCCATAGTAGCAAGAAAATGATCTGACATAGGAAAGGCATCTGTGGGTTCATTTGTGAGGTGATAAGAATTCAATAGGCGCTTAAGTAAAAAAAAAACAAAAAAAAAAAAAACTAAAGCAACTCACACCAAAGTGTAAAGCATGGTCTTATGAAGTAAGCAGGCAAGTGTGACTATTTTGTTAAATGGTCATGTGGCCACATTCCCTTCTACATATTTACGTTTACACCCATAGACCTTGCTGCTCTCAACATTGATCGGAGAAGCTTGTCTTTGCAGTAGGCAGCTGTCAATGCTGAATTTCACAACTGGTCCAAGTGCCCAGAATAAGAGATGGAGAGCTCAGTCCTAAATGGGACCTGTTTCTCAACTGCTCCCCTACTACCACTCAAGGAATGAACATCACAGAGAGGAGACAAAAAGATTTAAGAGCTAGATGGTGGCTAGGAGTGCTATGAAGTATAAGGTTCTAGACTGGACATGGCTATTTCACTCATGAACTAACACCAGCTAAGGTTACCTGCACAAGGTCAGTCCAGCCCAAATTCCCACATAGATAGGTAGATGATCTCCAGGTCCTGCCTGTTGCTGAGGGGCTATTGGTAAAGTTGATACCTGCTAGAAGAAGGAGAATCACTCTTTTTCTAATGCGTGGTCACAGGTAGATTTCCCATGCTCCAATGGAGGACCCCAGACCCATATATCCATGGGCATTGTTAACTAAACTCAGTGGGTTACAAAATATAAAAAATAACTAAGATAGCATGAAGTTGAGAGGGGACCATGCTGGGAGGAGTTTAGAGGGGTAGTGAAGGGGTGGATATGGTTCTGTTTCATTGTATACATGTATGAAAGTCTCAGGAATAGATTAAAATGTTGACATCATTAAAGAGTTGAAGTAAGTATCAAAATATGGTGTTTCATCAGCAGAGATGTCACCAGCAGAGCTGTTGGCAGTTTAGTAAGAGAGTCACTGGACAGACGAATGGAGGATGGCAGGTGAACACCCTGTCACACACCATTCCCAGTGAGTGATGGCATTTGTGATGAATCCCGCCCCAGTAGTGAGCGACTCCATCCTCTTCAACATCCTGGCTGTGTTCCACCCCCAGTGGTCCTGTGCACAGCAGGCACTCTGTGAAGGCATGTAGGTAAAGCACTGATAGAGAACCAAGAGAAAGATTGAAGGAGAAAGAGGGGAGGCATTTAAAACTACCAGAGCTGGACATGGTGGCACACACCTTTAATCCCAGCACTTGGAAGGCAGAGGCAGGCGATCTCTGTGAGTTCAAGGCCAGCCTGGTCTACAGAGTGAGTTCCAGGCCAGCTGGGGTTACAGGGGAACCCTGTCTCAAAAAGGCCAAAAATAAATAAATAAATAAATAAATAAATAAATAAATAAATTTAGGATAACAGACCTCAAAAGACACAAACTCAAGGAAATCACCACCTCTGACCAACAGAGATGCTAAACCAGTACAGACCAGGTTCTGGACGATACACCCCAGGGGCTTTTTTTTTTCTAACTCTGAGGAACAAGCTGTGTGGAATGGAATCAACATATAAAAATCCAGTTCTGAGGCTGTGTCCTCCTCCTTTAATGAAACCTGCATTGTGTCACAGCTAACAATGCCAAGAGTGGAAATTCTCAGCTAAGAGCTGGCCCCTGCAGCAGACCATCCATATACTAGTCAGGGCTCCCTAGAGGAACAGAAACGACAGACTAGTGTATGTTAGAGGGGGATTTATTAGAGTGGCTTACTCCACACCATCTGGTAGTCCAACAATGGCTGTCATCACACTAGAGAGGCTAAGAAACTGGTAGCTGCTCAGTTCATGAATCTGGATTGCCTCAGCAGCCCTAATCTGGCACTGAAGGCCTTATCCTCAGTCCCTGTGGGAAACCTAAAGAAGCTGGGTCGTGCTATCCATGAATGAACATAGCACAGCCGCAGAAACAGGCTAGATGAGCCAGATGAGCTCACCAGAAAGACGTGAAGCCACCAAGGGGAAAAGCAAGCCTTTTTCCTCAAACCTCCTTTTATTGGGGCTGTCACTGGAAGGTGCTGCCCACATTTAGGGTGGGCCTTCCTGCTTCAAATAACCTGATCAAGAAAATCCTTCACAGGTATGCCCAGCAGTTGTTAGCTTCCACAGTCAATTTGACAACCAAGGTTAGCCATCTTACTCTCCAACTCTCCTTAAAGGCATGGGAATTCTGAACTGTGTACTGGAACAGGATTTCACTGTTGGGGGGTTCCAGTCCACCCATAGCCTCCCCTTTGCTGACTAACTGTAGGCCAGTCCCTTCCCCTGTGGGTTGTAATGAGTCACCTTATCATAAACATGAGGGGTTTGGCTTAGATGACGTCAGAATCTTTCCCAGTAATAATGTTTTATAGGTCCGAGTGTCAGCCTAAAGTGTAGTTCCAGGCAGTGGTGTGTGTCCTTCAGTATGTGTGCATAGGCATGTATGTCATGTGTGTGAGGGGGGGGTCCCTTAGATAGATTACTAATCCTCACCTCACATGCCAGCCAGCCACAAACCATGACAATTCATTGTAGTATCCATCCCCTGCCTTCAAAATGCATAAGCTCTCTGGGGAAAGCAGTGTATCTCCAACATGCGTAAATACCCCCGACAAGCCTCTAAGCCCTTGAGCGACACTCAACGTGTGCACACTGTTACATGACAAATATCACATGTGGCTTTGTCTTGCAGAAACCATGCACCTCATTTACCCTGGAAACCTGATATGCTATCTAATAAATAAGGCCAGGAGACTACCTCTTTACTGATCAGGAAGAAAATGTGGTGACGCCTGGCTTGCTTCTTTGAGCGGTGCTACTTCTCCACCTCACCTGTCCCCTGCTTGTTGTCCTTCAAGAACATCCCTGGGAAGATTCTCTTTTAAGGGAAGCCAAGGGTCTTTTGGAGAAGTAGCACCACTCAAAGAAGCAAGCCAGGTGTCGCCACATTTTCTTCCTCTCTGAAGTATCAAATAAAAAGAAGGGACATCTCAGGCTCTTTTACAAACCTTCAGGAGTGGTGACTGAGCCTGATGCCTGGCCGTGCTGCATAACAGGGTATGATGTGACCTCCCTGAGCCTTCGTTACTGCAAGGACAAGCATCACCAACCCACTGCCTGCCATGTTCACTGGAGTTGTTCTACCACATCCCCCTCAAGCTTCCTGTGTTCACTGTAGCTCATCATGCTCCCATTGTCCCATAACACACACGGATGCAATATGACATAACACCAACCCGGACATCCTATCCTACCTGCCTACCCAGCTCCTGCAGGAAGACACTGACCCAGTCAGGACGATGTGAGGAGAAGCTATCCCACAGATCGTCCTCTTCCTCTACACCTTCCAAGCCCTGCATTGCTGCATTCCCATTTACCTGCACTTGACCCTTCCTAATCAGTCCCCTGCCTCTGCTCTCTTCTCCCTGCTTTCCTTCCCATCTGGTCACCAGAATGGTGTCTCAAAATCTCAGTTCTGCCTCATGCCCTATAGTGGCCCTGACCAGTAGGGGATGATACCAGACTCCTTAGCAAGCTCTTGAAAGGCCATCCCAGGGTCATCCAATCCACCTCCTGCCCTGTTCTGTGTCCACACACAGGCCCTACTATTGTAGAACCCCAGCCCCAGCCGGCTATAAGACAGTCCTAAAACAGTTGACATATCAGCCACTCCTTGGCTCAAACTGCTGCAGACACTGGCATTGTCTCGCCACACCTTGTTCAGATCCCTTCATGACTCTGACCCCAGTGTCGGCATGCCTTCCCCAGGGTTCCCATCCCCTAAATACCATTTGCTAACCCCACCTTGTCCTTTGCGTATGTAGCACACTTTAGCTGCACTTTCCCTAGAGGAGTAACCTGGGAATATAAACCAAGTTAGCTAGTCCTTGGCCTCTTCTACATATCTGGTCCATTGGAGACGCTGGATGGATACTTCTGGAATGTATTTGTTGCTGGGGGAGACTCATTCCTCACTGAAGAGAATCAACATTTGGGTCCCTGAAGAACTGTGTGATTGTTTTGAAAAGCAGGAGTGGAAATTACTGACCTTCAAAGCAAATTTGAACTGAGGGTGTGCCTGAAAAAAAAAAAAAAAAAAGGTGGGGGGTGGCTGGCTGAGAAAGGACAGGAAGATCTTCCAGCTTTGGGGTCGCACTCAGGAGAACCTCTCCCACAGCCAAGAGGAGGCGGAGTCAAGGCAGGCGTGGTGGGAGTAGTACCCTCTTTAGCCCGTCCTGGCCTCCTGGGCTGCTGCTGGGCTTTCCATCACATTCTGACAGCTGCTGGCCTCCTCCCAGCTGGTCCCCCCGCAGGAGGAGCCCCGGGGTCCCACAGGGACTCTGAATGTGAGGAGGGCTCCAGCCAGCCAGGCCAGCAAAATGGTGCATAGTGGGCGGCTGGACAGCCACATCGATCTGATCCATCGGGAGGAGGAGGAAGGCATGGGCCAGCCTGCTGTGCTCAGCAGGTACCAACGCTCTCTCCCCAGGCCTGCGGGCCATGCTGCTGTGCAGTCTTCAGAGGGTCTGTTTGCAATTACAGCTTGTTTTGATTATTAGGTCAGAATATTCATCTCCAGAGGCTTATGATAAAAGGCCAGCAGAGCACAACAGTGTTTGTCGTTCCAGACTAAGTCTCCCTCTCCTTCTGTGAGTGTGCCTGAGTGCGCCCGCCGTGCATGTGTGTATATATATTTTGCCTTTCCCTTGTTTAACCAATTTATTCAGTTCTTAGTTCCAGGAGGGTGGTGGCTGCAAGAGGCAGCCCAGAGACTGTGAAAGTAGTGACCTTGTGCCACCGAGAGAGTGGGAGGCCTTGGCTGGTCCTTGGAGCCCCACCCGGGGAGGAGACCACTGCAGGCAGACTTTTGACTCATCCACAAGGGAGAGAGGGCAGTAGGAAGGGAAAGGAATCCCGAAAGCTGGGACCTAAGGGAAGCCTAGCTGTCCCACCCCAGCATGTACTTTGCTGCCTCTGCAGCAGCCTCAGTGAGCAGTCGGCCAGTTCCGCCCCCATCCCTCCAACGACGGTGAGCTTACTACCTTTCCAGGCCGCTTGCCTCCTTCAATGTCGGTTAGGCGGTGGGGGCGGGGACAACTCATCTTTTCTCAAAGAGCAGTGAAACTTGGGCCTCTAAGCCTTCTCTAGACCACACAGCCTTGCTTTGTAAACCCACTCAGTGTGCTCAGTCACTGCGCAGCGCCCCAGAGCAAGTAGGAATCCTACCTCCTTCTTTCCACACACACCTCTCTTCAAGGAGGTTGTGCAGCTTCCACAAAGCCTAAATCTACACCTTCTTCAAGGCCTGAAAGAGAAATGGTCACATAGGGCATGAGTTCCTCCGAGCCTTTTCAATTTCCTCACTACCTAAGAAATTCCACTGAAGTTCCTAGGAGCCCCAGGAATCTCCAGGGAAAGAAGAAGAGAACAAGTCCCTGCGTTCCCTGTCCCAGAGGAGTGGCCAGTGCTCCCTGCTGCAAAAATGGAGCAGAGGAGAAAACGGGGGAAAGGGCTGATCTCTGCAGACTAGAAGGAAGATGGGCGAGGGCAAGGTCTCCTG
Organism: Rhizomys pruinosus; assembly: GCA_009823505.1. NCBI lineage: Eukaryota > Metazoa > Chordata > Mammalia > Rodentia > Spalacidae > Rhizomys > Rhizomys pruinosus. Next base: position 899,346 of record VZQC01011941.1, on the reverse strand, counting down.
TAGACTCCTCAAGGCCTCACCTGCAAAGACCTTCCTCACCTACATCAGTATCCCAGCAACTCTGGGAGAGGCGTTCTTCTCGTTGACAAACTGGATGAGTGCCTCCCAACACCAAGGGACCACCGAGCCAAGCAGAGCTAATGGCAGCTTCTCGAAGGCCCTGCCTTGCAGACGGCTTAACCCGGAGAGCTGTATGGCAGTACAGTGTCACTGTTGTCCCAGCTCGATCCTTGTGGTTGAATGGGGTGCTATTCTTGTTCATAGACTATAGGTACAATGAGGACCATCCCTGACAGACAGGGTATGCATCCTTCCTACTACCCAGGTCTTCAGGTCCAGATCTCCCAGGTGGCCTGGGGGGAGCGCTAAGGCACCTCTATACCTAACACTGCTCAGCTCTCAGGATGACATGCGTCCCTTCCCCTGACCAGCAGTTAAGGACCACCCTCCGCAGCACCAGCAGGATCTCAGCTTGCTGCCTGCTCCCTCACACTGGCTTCACCAGCTCCGGCTGCTCCAGCCTTGCCTGCCTGGACCTTGAGTCTGGTCTCCATCGGAGATCCTGTTTTCTTCCTTCCGCCTGTTCATCCACTCAGATTTCTGTTTTCTGGCCCGGAATTCTCTGAGTAACCAAACCTCCCCAGCCACCTCTGACTGAACCAGGCCTCAGTTTACCTTATGCCAGTTCCCACCTCACCCTGACTTGGCACCATCATAGAATGACAACAGCCAGATGTACCTTTCCCACAGTTCAGGCCTCCTCTGGGATTCCTGATATTATCAAAAGACACCAACAGAGAGTTGGAGAGATGGCTCAGTAGTTAAGAGCACTGTTCTTCCAGAGGACTGGAGTTCAATTCCCAGCACCCACATGGTGGCTAACGACCACCCATAACTTCAGTTCCAGGGCATCCAACACTCTCTTCTGGCCTCTGCTGGCTTTGCACAACACGGGTACACTTACACTTACATACGTGTAGACAAAATACTCATACACATAAAACTAAAATAAAAATTTTAAGATACCAATACCAACAGATATCCAGACCCCACCCTGGGCCACACAATTCTGGAACCCCCCACGCCCCAGCAACATGCATTCCTGTACCCTGCTCCCTCCAGAATAGAAACACCTTGTCTTGGGCTCACTCAGGTCATTATTGGCCACCACCCTTTCCCACCACGGTCCCTAGCTCAGAGCTGGCTTCAGTCTGCTCTCGGCTGTTGTTTGCAGAAGCCAGAGACCGAAGGAAGAAAAGACTCCCCCAAGGCCGGCCAAGGCCCAGTCTGGAAGTTTGACTGTGTTCTCTCCCAGTTGTTCCGAAAGATTGGCTTGATTTAATAGGAATGTTTCTGAACGCGTGAACAATTATTATTGTTTTAAATTAGGAAGAATAAAATTCCACCATCTTTGCCCCTAAAGCTACTTCCTGAGAGGCCACACTATAAATTCACAGTGCCCATGAGGAGCTAGACAAACAGCCAGAGCCGCCACAAAGAGCCACAGAGAGGAAAAACATCTCCAATCCATATTTTTCCCTTAAGGGGAGGGCCGGGAACTAAGAGCAGGGAGGGATTATTTTTTTCTTTTTCTTTCAAAAAGAGAATCTTATAACTCTTTCCTGACACTCCTTCCAGCTGCACAAGAGATGCCTGAGGTAAAGCATGTTCAGCTGACTGAGAGAGAGAAACTGGAGGTAAATTTAACTACATGAGCCCACAGATGTCAGGGGCAAAGGCTATGTATGAGCTGTTCAGGTTCTACTGCCTCCTTTCCACTCACTCCTCTTGGCCTTTCCACCTACCTTACACGCTCTCTGCTGTTTCCAACGACAGCAGAGACATGGGAAGCCGGGGCGAGTTGCGGTCCTGGCCCACCTACTCGGTGAGCTTGGCTCAGCCTGTCCCCACTGTGGGCCTCAGTTTCTTTGTCTACCTGCCCCATGAATCTGGGCTGGGACAGTCACAAAATATAATAGCTCTGTCTTTGTGTCAGAATGGCAGTTAGTCTCCCCTCCTAACTCTCAACATTCATTGAGACAGAGTAAGGCCCGATAGTGCCGCCCCTCACCACCCCCAGTCAAATAAATTACTGTCCTTGTTTACCTACACGCTGGAGCTGAGCAAGTGGATGGTGCTTGACCTGAACTCCAGAGTACACTGGGACGGAGTCTGAGAAGGTATACTATCTGGCTGTGCTGGCAGGTTCCCCTCTTCACAGGGTACTTCGTCCATCCCCAGGTGGCCTGGCTCCATCTGTCATGTGTTTATACATCAGATTCTTCTGGCCTCTTCCCATTTTCCAGGGCTGAGCCAGAATATCCCAAGCAACAAGGAGCAACAGATTCCACCATTGTGTGTGAGGAGCAAGAGGAGGCCTGGGAATGTGGCCCGGCCCCTGGAAGGCACTGCACTATGACAAAGGCTAGTATGGAGGTGGCGCCAAGGTATGAACAGGGAAGGGCAGGTTCTCTCTGAGTCAGGGCTTTGTTCCAAGTGTGCAGCTTCAGAGAGAAGGTCTGCCAGGTCCCAGCTGCCGGCTGAAGGAACACTGGTTCTTAACAGACGGAACAGAAGGCAGGCATGGGGAGGTTGCCTTCCTTGAGAAAAAGCTAGAATTTTCCTCTGTAACCACAAGGAACCACACAGGAGGGCTGAAAGAAGAGGCATCCACCTATGGGTACTGGACAAGACTGTTAACCAAGGCCTCCCTGTCCTTGCTTATCGAGTAAGAATAAGCAGAGCTTGTACCTCCCAGAGGGACTGATGCAAAGATCCGTGACCAAAGGTATGCTGCTGATAGTTGACTGCCAATGTTTATTGAATCTAAGCCTGCTCCTTGACTTTCCACTTCTGAGAGTTACCGAGCATGCCTGTGAGTGTACACACATGTGCACAGACATGCGGGGCTGCAGGCCCACACCCCTCCATCCAGCTCCTGCCTCAGCAGGGCCACTCTTGGTAATGTTTTCCCCTGCAAGCCTTCCTAGTTCAGGGGCCGGTCTCAGCATTGTGACTCCCTGAACCCCAGCTTGGCCACACCCTTCCTCCCTGGCCAGGGCATTGGAAACTCTGGCAGATCTGGCTGGAGTGGTCGGCCTGGACACGTGTTGGGATAAGCAGACCAGTGTTCCTGTGGTTTCCTTACTGAGTGTCCCGAGGAAAGGGAGGTGGGGGCTAAGCTCTTGGAGCTACTGGACAGGACAGAGGGGAGGAGAACCCCTGAGATAGGACACATGAGGTGTGGGCCCCAAGGCTCTGCGGGAAATGAGGAAGGGGCCAGGAAGGATTCCCCAAATCAAGGAAGAGTTGAGTAAAGGCCCTGCCAGGAGCTAAGGCGCCCTCCTGCAGGGTCAGAGACATAGAGTCCTGCTGGCCCTCACCGCTCCTCTGTGTCCTGTCCCACAAAGTCCTTCATGCCGATGCTCCTCCAAGACGAGGAGCCCTTTTGCTCTCGACCAGTCCGTGTTGAAACAGTCCTGCCCTGCCCTGATGCTACCGCCAACTCCTTATGGCATCAGACACCCCCTGCCTCGTGCCCCTGCTCCTCGTTTCAGACCCATTCCTTCTACTGCCCAGAAGGCAGGAGACAGCCACGCCAGCAATCAGTGGGAAGGGATGACAGCACGGAGTAGAGTGGAAAACAAAGGAAAACTGGTGACCAGCAGGTAGTACCTCACACACGCACCTCAGTCTGTGGGTTGGGTCCTTCCTTCCTACCCCAAGAGCTAGCTGGGACTCCGTCTTCCTTCTCCTCTGCATCCCTGAAGCTACAACCTCTCTTTCAGCTTCTGCACTGAGACCATAATGGGGGTAGAACATTCTAGGAGCCCATTTCTGCTATGTTTTATTTCACCAGATGGTCTTCCAGAAATACAGGGAGTAAATATTATCTCTGTATTAGAGGGGTGGTGTGCGAGACTCAGAGATGGACAATGAAAGGCTCAAACATAGAGATTTAGGATTCGGTGGGCTCAGCTCCTTTCCCTACTATCTACCCACTCATTTTTGCAAACCCAGAATGCCCAACCCAAAGCAAGGAAGGCCCCCTTGACCCACAACTGCTATCACTTCACAGCCTGGGCATGGAAGAGCCTCTGAAGGGAGCCAATGGAATGCCGGGTTTCTGCTAATACTTTCAGAGCTGGCTCTGCTGGCTGAGACATGGGCACACTAAGCTTGAAAGTTTAACAAATGTTTATAAAACCTTTCCATACGCAATTAATGATCCTGATTAGGACCTGAGAAAGCACTCACTCGAGCCCTGTTCCAGCTTTAAGGAGCGTTTTATTATTACACATACTCTGCACGTTAATGACAGAAACTGCGGCCCACTTGTCAGCAGGGCCAGGGCTTGCCTCAGGATGTTAGCAGAGGGGGTTTCGTCCTGCACCTTGAAGCCTAATTTCCAGCTCCACTTGTCTCCCTGCCCCCCTACACACCCACTACCAGCTGCCACTCTAAGAGATGCCACCTTGACGGTATCACAAACTCAGATCCCTGTGCCCGGGACCCAAGTCAGACCAGACCAGACTGTCTGTTCTCAGGACAAGGGTGAGGCCCTGGGCATGGAATGCTGTGAGAAATAGATGCCTGGGCTCCCAAATCTGGATTTTTCACCAGTTCCTAGTTGGCATCTTTGGGAGCCTTAGGACCTGAGATGTTCGGCTGCATGCCAGCCAGCCTTGGCTCTATCCCAGCCATGTGACCGTGGGCACATCTCATCAGTTTTACTCAATGAGCGTCTCATTTTTACCTCCAGTTTGAAGGGCATCACCTCATGTGAGCAAAGTGTGTTCTCATGACACTGACAAACTGCCTCCCCTTCTAGGATGGTGGGGTTATGGCACAGAGTGCCTATGGGAAAAAAGACAATGAGGCCAGACAGGGGACCTTAGTTGCACAAGAGTGTGGATATAGGAAATGCTGCTGCACTATTTTATTTCACTCTATGTGAATTTAACCTCAATTAAAAAAAAACAGTCGGGCGTGGTGGCACGCACCTTTAAAGAAGCAGAGGCGAGTGGATCTCTGTGAGTTCAAGGCCAGCTTGTTCTACATAATGAGCTCCAGGCCAGCTGGGACTAAAGAGAGAACCCTGTCTCAAAAAGATCCCCCCCAAAAAAAGTCCAGGGAGATGACTTTGCAGGTGAGCACTCGCAAGGCTGAGAACCTGAATTCAGACCTTCAGTGACACAGAAAAGCCTGGCAGGTTGGGCTGGAGAGATGGCTCAAGAATTAATAGCACTGGCTACTCTTGCAGGGGACCCTGGTTCTGTTCTCGACACCCACATGGCAGTCCTAGGGGATCTGATGCCCTCTTCTGTTCTCCTAGGCATTGCACACGTGTGTTACACTTAACATGCAAGCAAAACACACATATACGTAAAATAAAAATAAATCAAATTTTTAACAAATTTAAGCCTGACAGGAGTGATGACCCACCTTTAATCCCAGTGCTCTAGAGATAGAGACAGGGAGACAGGGGAACAGGCTGCATGGCTAGACTAGTGGAATAGGCAATCTTCCAGGTCCATTGAGAATGTAAACAACACACACACACACACATACACAGCAAATACTCGTACATACATGCACACATACATATATACACACATACATACACAAAACAAAAACGAAAATTAGATCCTTAAAACAACAACAATCAAGTTCCTTTGCACCATAAATGTGATATGTTTATCAGCCTCTGAGCCCTTATCAGTGCTCTTCCATCCCTGGCTAACTACTCTTCACATTTCAGGGTTCATCTTAGAAATCATGTCTTCCAGGGCTCCTCGACTGGTCCCCCCAACAGAGTACCCAAGTGTGCAGTTTCCTTTCTCCAGGAGGAGAGAGTAGACAGATTGTTCGGTACCCACTTGCCAGCATCCTCACTAAATAGTGGGCTGGCTGAAGGCGAGTCTCAGCTGCAATCGAGAACACACTAGGTGATTAATATTTACTCATTAAATGAAGATTTATCCCTCCCAGCTCTGGTTTTGGGATGAGAGCTACTACTGCCCTGCCCCATACAGGTAGGAACCAAGCCTGTGTGGCCCTGAAAAAGGCCCCTTGCTGTTTCCACCCCTCTGGGAAGGTCCCCTGGCCACAAAGCCCAGTCAAGCCGTGGAGCCTCACCTTCCAGCCATCAGCCAGCATGCCAGGACCTCTGTCTGCCCTTCCTGTTTCCCCGAAAACTGTTATTTATGTTGTCAAGGGCTAAGGCCTGGTCCTAGGAACCTCGTCTCCAGAATCACTTAATAGAGCCTTGGCTACTTGGGTCTCTGTTCCCAGTGCTCCTGCTGGAAGCTGCTCATACACAGGGCTTCAGTTAGTTTCCTGCCTGCCTGAATAGACAAATGGATAACCACTTACTGAATGAACCTCACTGTCATGGAGGGAAGTGGCTAAGGGTGAGCTTAGTACGCATTCCGTTTGCTTCTTTGTTGCTCTGATAAAACACCAGGACAGAAACCAACTTGCCTAGGGGTTTATTTCATCTGACACCTTACAGTCCATCACTGAGTCTCCAAGCAGAAACTCAAGGCAGGATCCTGCAGACAGAAACTGAAGCAGAGACTATGGAGGAATGCTGCTCACTGGGTCGCTTTCCCCTGGCCTGCTCAGCTTGTACAGCCCCAGCTTGTACAGCCCACCTGCCCAGGGTTGGAACCTCCCACCCATGGGCTGGGCCCTCCTACATCGATTAGCAATCCAGAAAATTCCCCACAGCACAGACACCTCACAGGCTGGTGCAAGAAGTTGCTCAGTTGAGGTTCCCTCTTCCTAGACGATGCTAGCTTGTGTCAAGGTGACTAGAAATAACCATCACAGTATTCAGTTTCCTGTTCCGAATTCTGGTTCTGGTCTTCACTGTGTAACCATGAGGACATCCTCACTTCCTCCTTGTAAATCAGGGGGACTCCACCCCAGGGCTTACTTTCTAGGTCTGTGTCTGTTTGCAGTACTTGGCCCCAAGCATCGTGAGCACTTAAGGATGTCAGCTCTGTTTTCAAAAATCCTTTCCCCATGCTCAGTGGTTTGGACCAATCCCCATGCCCTTCCCTGACACAGTGAAGGATATGAGCGTGGGTGACGTCAGCCCCTGCCTAGCACTGGTTGCCAGGACAGCATGACCCACAGAGCACACAGACAAGGCCTAGCTTGAGTCCTGGCTGGGGCATCTTTGGGCCTCTTTGACCTTGGATACATCATGAAAACAGAGAAGGGCACTTACAGACGAAGAAACAGACCCAGAGAGATCCAGTGCTGACCTTGTCCCCGACCACCTAGCGGCACAGAGGTAACTGCAGATACGGAAGAGCAGCCAGGCCTGAGCCAAGGTGGGCTCCAGGCTCTGCCTTGGGCTCTGCCTTGGTAGTCCTGGCCAGCCACTAGCCTGATGGGCCTCTGTCTCCCTGGCAATAAAATGGGCTCATTAACCCCCGACTTACCTGACCCTCAGGAGGAACGCAATGGACAAACTCTGTGCTGTTCTGCCAACAGGTGGACAGGACTCCTGGGACAGATGCTCAGAGTGATGCTGTCATGACCTCCGCTCAGACGCCAGCAGGATTAACCTGATTGGTGGTCCTATTTGGACTTCTTAAAGTCAGTTCAGCCGGGCGTGGTGGCGCACGCCTTTAATCCTAGCACTTGGGAGGCAGAGGCAGGCGGATCTTTGTGAGTTCAAGGCCAGCCTGGTCTACAGAGTGAGTTCCAGGACAGCTGGGGCAACAGGGAGACCCTGTCTCAAAAAGACAAAAATAAATAAATAAATAAATAAATAAATAAATAAATAAATAAATAAAATAAAGTCAGTTCAAAATTGAGGGGTGGGGCAGCACCAAGCTCTTCCTTCACACCTAACCCCCTTTCCCAGTGAGTGTTACCCCCCCACACACTCCCCAGCAGCCTCGGATTCAAAACCCTGCTCTCCTCTACTGCTCTCTCCCTGACTTCCCCATCCTCTCTTCCAACAGGCCTGTTAACTCTGCCTTAGAGTCACATGCCAGGCCACCTCTTTCCATCCCTGCTGCCCACAACCAGGACCAAGCTGGATCCACCTGGGGTTGGACAGTTCAGAGCCACCTGACTTCCCTTCAACTTGAGTTCTCAACCCCCTACTTTTCAATTACTTTGAAAAGTAATTGGGCACCATGACTTGTCTGTTTAAAACTCTCTGAAGTCTCCTCATCTGGTTGGAATAAAATCCAAGCCCCTCTCCTGCCTTGCAAAGCCATATACAGTCTGATTGTTGGCCCTGGGCCCCAGCAAAAATAGACTTGAGCAAGAAAGATTTCCTATCTGCGCACTGTTCCTTTGGCCTGAGATTCAGATCGCAAGTGCCCCTCCTGCTGTGCTTCAAATGTGCTTTGTCCCCAAAGGTTCATGAATTAGAAATTTGGTCCTCAGTGTGCTGATGCGAGGGGCAGAGGGCCTTGAAGAGGTGAAGTCTAACCAAGTGTGGAAGTAGTGCATGCTTTTAGTGCCAGCACATGGGAAACAGAAGCAGGTGGATCTCTGTGAAATCAAGGCCAGCCTAGTGAGTTCAAGATCATCTGGGGCTACAGGTAGACCTTGTCTCAAATACATAAATAAACAACAACAAAGAAATGGAGCCTAGTGGGAGGTAGTAGCTTATTGGTATACTGCCCTCTGCCAGTATTGAGGTAACGGCTTGTGGGAGCCTACTTAGTTCCTATGACAATGAATTCTTGTTTTAAAAGAGTGAGTTCCACTACCAAATATGTCTGGCTTCCTGCTTTGTCCTGTCACACACACTTCCATGATGCCATCTGTCCTGATGTGATGTAGCATGGGGACCCTCACCAGAAACTTTACCATGCTATTCAGACTTTCAGCCTCTGAGACAAATAAGACTTTCTTTGTTACCCAGCCTCTCGCCTTTTGTTACAGTAATAGAAAGCTGACTAATACATCTCCCTGGCAGGTCTGTTTTACCACCCACCATCTGACATTCTTCTCATTTGCCTGTTTCACTGCTTTCCTTACTTTCCTAAATGCTGAGAGCAAGAAGTGTCTCCCGGTGAGTCCACTTTGTTCAGGCACAAGCGTAAAGGCTGGCATGCAATAGGTGCTCAGGAAATATTTACTGGCCAAGTGAATGAGGAAGGAATGAGTGAGAGGAAGGCCTGGGTGAGCCGAGATAAAGTTTCCAAAGCTTGCATTGGGTACAGAGGTTTACCTGCAAAAGGAGACTGGATGACTTGGGTGAAGAAACCACCCTGCTAGGGGCACCTGATGACCAATGCATCAGGGACAAATAAATGGCTTTCTCCCACCAGCCTCCACAGCACTATTTCTTCTGACAAGAGTGACCTGCTCCCCTTTCCCTTCCCCTGACCCCCTTCCCCCACCGAGTCTCCTTTGTGTGTCTGTAGACCTGCATCCTCCCCACTAGTCTGGCTCTTCATCTATGCCACTGTCAATCTGCTTCTCTTTAAGAGCCAGGCCCAAGTCTCCATCAATCCTACGTGGCCACCACAGAGCCCTGAGGTTGGTGTATTGCAGTCATCTCAAAAATTCACCTATTACCCATGCAGCCAACCCACAAAGACCTTGACAGGCATGGAGGAAAGAGCAATACACAGACGAGCATTCATTCCGTCACCCAAGAACTGGTGACCTGAACAAAGAGACAAAGGATCGCGTGACACAATTATACTTTAATGAAGATAGATATTAAAAAATACAATGGAAAAATACAATGGAATCAGAAGAATGAGGAAAAAAAGTCGAGTTATGGAGCTGTGGATACAGCAGGGCTCAGCTATATAGAAGTTTAAAACCTGAAAAAATACTATATATTGTTTATGAACACAAACATATATGATTTAAAAAAAATGTATGAAAATGAGAGACACAAGCTCTGCGGAAGAAGATGAAGGGGGCCGGGCATGGTGGCACATGCCTTTAATCCCAGCACTCGGGAGGCAGAGGTAGGCAGATCTCTGTGAGTTCAAGGCTAGCCTGGTCTACAGAGCAAGCTCCAGGCCAGCTGAGACTAAAGGGAGACCTAAATAGACCCCCCCCAAAAAAAAGAAGATGAAGAGGAAGAATTATGGAGCCCACACATAGGGCCAAAAAGCATCTGTAGTATTTTAGGTTTAAAAAGAAAAATTTGGAGGCAGAGGCAGGCAGATCTCTGTGAGTTCAAGGCCAGCCTGGTCTACAGAGAGAGAGCTCTAGGCAAGCTGGGACTAAATGGAGACCCTGTCTCAAAAAAATACCAAAAAAGAAAAAAAAAGAAAAATTTGAATTACATATGGCATAATATTAAGAAAAGATAAGGTTCAGTGGGCAATCCATAGTTTTTTGTTGCAATATGTTAGTAGAGTCTATGAGTTTGAGATATTCCAAGATCATTTGATATTAAATACAAGAGAATTAGAGCAAAAGCACCTGATCTATTGTGCCTGACAAGTGAATGAATGAGTGAGATATGTGAGATATGTGGAGGTAGGTAGGAAAGAGTGCATGCATAGGTGGTAGATGGGTGGAAGGATGGATGGATGGATGGATGGATGGATGGATTGACCAATGGATGAATGGATGGATGGATAGATAGATAGATAGATAGATAGATAGATAGATGAATACACAGATAAAATGATGTATGGATAGTAGATGGGTAAAAGGATGGATGAATAGATGGTGGATACATGAAATGGAGGGAAAGATGGACAGACACATGGGTGGCTGGATAGATAGATAGATAGATAGATAGATAGATAGATAGATGATAGATAATAGATAGATGGAAGATAGATAGATGATAGATAATAGATAGATGGAAGATAAATAGATAATAGATAGATGACAGATAGATAGATAGATAGATAGATAGATATGATAGGCAAATGGATGAATAGATAAATGAGCAGTTGGGTCAAGTGGGCGAGTGGCAAAAATAGAGCAGGAGATCCTCCCAGGATGCCTCTTCCTTTGGCATTTCTGGAGCACTTAGCCACATGTCAAGGCTTGTACTCAACGTTGGCTTGATGGAGTTCTAACAGAACCTTTCCTCCAGTCCCAGGAGCTCAAAACTAAGCCTGAGATTCAGGCCTGATAAGGAGACGGGAGGCAGTGCATCGGGCACAGACGTGTGTCTACTGTACTCATGGGCCAGAGAAGAGAGAGAGAAGCTCCCATTGGGACACCTAGGGAAGGGAGAGAGCTTGCTGTTCCAGAGAGAGGAATGCCAAAGCTAGATGGGGAGGAGCGTCAGGAATTGCTTGTAGCAGAAGGAACAGGTGTGGGAAGACAATACCAGCAAGGACATGAGGGTCTGAATCGCCCTTATACTGAGAGCTTCCACTTCACTCCCAGGCTAGACATGCCCAAATTTGGCCACTGGTCAGTCACCTCTGTAGCCTGGAAAGGGATTAGGCCCAGGAATAGAATAGATCAAATGTACGCTCTCTGTCCGCCAGCGACCCCCACTTCACCCCACTCTGGTTACTGGAACAATCAACCACAAGTGGTTCAACTGTGGCCCAGTCCCTGCATAAATTCCGCCTCCCCCCACCCCCCCCTCCATCAAGCTTGACAGCTTAGTGCTGGGAGTCAGCACAGGGCCTGGCTGGGGTGAGGTCAGGTCCTTTGGCTTGTCTGCACACTGACCCTGATAACAGCACGTTCTCCTCTCACCAAACAATCCTCCAGCAAGCATCTTTACTGCTCGGCACTGTCTCCCAGCTAACTTGGAGAACATTTTTCTAATTACATTCCCCTTGAAATCCACCCGGGTTTGAGTTAACACCTCTTTAGTCTGCCAAAACCTAAGTCATTTTAAAATTAGTTCTGGGGGTTTTGAAAAAGAAAAGGAGAAACAACAACAACAACAAAACCCACCAGGATGTTGCTTTTTTTTTTCCTCCATCGAGTTGTGTATTGGTGTATTGAATGAATACTGTCCCCTGACATACAGTGTGGCTTTCCCTGGAGGCCACATGAAGAGGACCCAGGGGAGGCTTACATCCCAGCCCACTAGGCCCTGCTCCCCTCAGATCTGGAGAGCAGCCGTTGCAACACTGCTAAATCGATAGAATCGTAAATGCATTTTGCCCTGAGCAGTCTTTCTGATACTTTTTAAAAACTGTGCGGATGGGAGGGAAATGTGATCCATATGGTTTTGAGTCATTAACACTTAAATCATCAAAATAGAGGCAGTTTTTTTTTTCTTTCTTTCTTTCTTTTTTCCTGGAGAAATTTCATATCCAAGGCGCCTTGAGCAGTTCTTTAATAAACAATTTAAAATTCTGTTGTCCCTCCTAAAACACGCAAGCACATGCCGAATATGCAGCACACGTATGCACTCCCAGACAGGGAGAGAACATCATTAGGAAACACAGTCCATGTGGCGCCATCCATTCCCCAAGACAGTGGGGTCTGGCAAGACCTTCTGAGGTCTCTTCTGAGCACACAGGGATTGGTGACATCTAGTTAGCTCAGTTGTTCAGGCTGAGAGTTCTAAAGGGCTTTGAGCCCCCTTCATGATACACGAGAGAAAACCACGGTGCAGAGGGAGCTTAGCTTCTTGAAGACTTGGTAGATGACACAGTGTGGAAAAAAAAGCATAAACAAAACACCTGCCTGTGTTGCAGCACATGGCCAAATGGTAGGGTGTGAGGTAGGGATCCAGGCAGGAAAGAGAGGCCAGCACCGACAGTGCAGCACAGCTGTGGCTTCCCATAACCTAGAGACTTCAACTCCCTGAGGCTTCAGCCTGCAAGTCAAGGCTGTGGAAGGGACTGGCTTTTCTGTGACGCTCAGATTGACTCCTAAGCCTTGAAGCACAGTTATGGGAGGATTGGCCAAAACATGCCGGCAGGTGATCTAGGGAGAGGTGGTAACGGCCTGGGTTTGCAGACAAAGGGAGGAGGATCCTGAAGGGCTTGTGATAGCACTGCAGGCCGAGTGCAGCCAACATCCAGGGAACAGCAGCACATGACAATCATTTCCTGTAAAAGACTCCCTGCACGGTGGCTTAAAATACACATACTCTCAGCTGGGCGTGGTGGCGCATGCCTTTAATCCCGGCACTGGGGAGGCAGAGGCAGGAGGATCTCAGTGAGTTCAAGGCCAGCCTGGTCTACAGAGCGAGCTCCAGGCCAGCTAGGACTAAAGGGAGACCCTGACTCAAAATAACAACAACAAAAAAATATATATTATATATACACATACTCTCTTCTGAAAGAGGTCAGTGATCCAAAGTGAACTGGCACTGGGCTGTATCCTTCTAGAAGCTCCAGAGGGAGCTCTGCTCTCCTAGCGTTGGGGCGCTGTCATGACTTACCAACTTGAGGCCACGCTGCTCCAACCTCTTGCTTCCATCGTCTCATTTTTCTTGCTGGGACAAATAAATGAAAGCAACTCTTTAAAGGGAGAAAGATTTATTAGGGTTCACAGGGTTCACAGTTCAGAGATCTGCAGTCCGTGACTGCCTGGCTTCACAAATATGGGCCTGTAGTGAGGCAGAACTGGAAGATGGGGGAGTATGTGGCAGAAGAAGGTGCTCAACCCCCATCCAAGCATAGAAAACTGGCCAGGCAGCAGAGGGCAGGGCCTCAGACCAAGGTCCAGCCACCCAGGAGGGACCTCCTCCACCTAGGCCCCACCTCCACAAGTTTCCACTGTCTTCCAACCTAGAGCTCTGAATCCATCAAAGGATTAATCAGCCCACTGATTAGGTCAGGATGCTCATAATCTAATCACTTCTCCAAAGCATACTAGCTAGCAAGCATGCCCCAACCCAGGGGCCCAACCTTAGGGATGATGGCCTTGATACAGGAAATGGTATTTCTAATTGGAAGCCTAGCAGACATGCAGGAAGAGTCCTGAGAAAAGATGGTGTCTGTAGAGAACAGAAGATGGCTGCCAATGGTGTTCAGATCGCCAGTGACAAAGGCCAAGGAAAGCTATCCATTGGAATAAATTTCACATTCACTTCATTATAGAAAAAAAGGAGACAGGGCTAAGAAGTCAGAATGGAAACAGTTTTTGAGTGGGAGATGGAGAAGGAGGTGTGGATAGGGCCCCAGGAGCTATCAGATAGAGATCTGGGAAAGGAAGAGTTGGAGATGACAAGGTCAGGGTGTGGGGAAGTATCACAATGTCATATGCAGAACAGGAACCAAATGGGATAGGACAAAGGTTTGCTACTACCTGGTAATCCAGAGCGGAACAAGTTGTTGGGTTGGGCTGTGTGGCTGGCTGCAAGGGTTCTTGGGGTAGTGGGGACGTTGAGCTTGTTGAGCCGTCTGTGTGCAGAGGATGGAATGGGAAGGGCGTGGTCCTGAAAAGAGAAATGCTCACCACTGGAGCCCGGACCAGGTGAACTCATACAGGGCAGGAGAAAAGGGGCCTAGAGAAGGGACAGTGAGGCACCAACCACTGGTGGCTTGACGCTAAGAAAAGCTTTCTGAGACCCACTCAGAAGCTAAGCCCAGCAGTCTCTGCCTTACCTTCTTCATTTATCCTGGGACAATGACCTTGGGTTCAAAACCAGCTACTGATTAGATGTGAGGGGAGTAAAAGAGGGGAGGGCAGAGAGAAGCTGCATGTGAACTTGAACTTGAGCTCACACTGTAGTCCCTTCTTCCTCCCCTCACCCATAAACCTCAGCTTCAGTCTCCTTCCTTCCCTCCCACGTGTTCTGAACCAGGTCTCGGGTGCTCTGTGTGACCTCAGCCAACTTACTCCCATCTGTGGGCCTCCTGAGAAACAAGACCTTGAATACAAAGAGAGCCAATGGCCTTTCCAGCCCTCAGGGCCTGCGAGGAACAGCCTTGGACTGGGGCGAGCTGTCTGAATTGCTGCAGGAGCGCCAGCCTCTTTGGAGACAGGCCCTGGATTCTGTCACTTGGTAAACATGATGCAGGCCTGTTTGGAGCCTCATAGCTGTGGTTTGCTGTTTTCCCCAGCAGTAGCTACCAGGCAGAGCTGCAGCTGAGCCGGCCCAGCAGGAAGGGAGTAGTCAGGAGACTGAGCTGCTTCTCTGTACTGCTTCCTCTGCTTGGCTCAGAAAGTTTGCAAAAGGGAAGAAAGCTTCGTGCCTGCTAGACCCTTCCTGCACCTCACCCTACCCATCCCAGACCCCAGAGAAGTTTCTAATTCTTCTTGCAAAAGAAAAAACCCACTGCCAGGCTATCTGTCCCTCCTCTACTCTGGGAGCAGACACCCAGCTCTACATAGGCTTGGCCTGGAGCAGGTCTTGAAAAGAGGAAACAATGCCCAGAGATGAGATGTGGGTGAGTACGGAGCCCTCACCAGAAGCATCAGCTGACTCTGCAGGGCTAGTCCGTTATCTGGATACCGTTCAGTATGCCTAGACCCTCGGGGGCCTGGCACACAGTAGGAACATATGATTCTGGTTCATCAAACCAAGTAGAACTTAATCTGGGAGAAGCCAAGTTCTCTCTTGATGAGAAGCAGTGGAAGTCGCATGGAGAGTATGGCTGATGTGATTGCTGTCCTCTCCGTTGCCCTTGTCCAGGTCTATGGAGCATCCCCTAGAGGCTGGGGACAGAGGGTGTCACAGCATGTGCTGCCTCTGCTCCTTCTGAGGGGAGCTGTCTTACCTGGAGATGCTTGGGAATTTATGTCCCCTCCAAGCAACTGTCATGACTTCCCGATGCCAGGGCTTAGATTCCGGCACCCTTGGTCCAAGCTAGGACAAATCTCTGGAGCAGTCCCAAGCTGCCCACAGAGGCACTGCAAAGTTTGCCCTTCATATCTCAACCTTCTTTTTCCCTAGCCTGCTCTTCAGCTGCCTTCCTAGATTCCCTGGAGAACCCCCTCCACACCCCATATACACAGGAATCTGTGATTTAGCTTCTATTTCTAGCGAGCCTGACCCAAGACAACAGGGAACACTTTCCAGACACGCCTAGCTCAGAACAGCCTTTGCTCTCTAAACTGGAAGAGTTGCCAAGCTGCCTGCCCAGCAGCAGGGGAGAACAGAGGGCATGGACAGCTGGCATTTGGCAGGGCCAGAGCTCATTAGTGCAGCTCTGCACACCCGGAGCTTGGACTGCAGCAGTAGCAGAGAGGGTCAGAGAACAGTTCAGCTTCTGGAAACATCCAGGGTTACAAGAAGCCAAGACTCACCCCAGCACAAGCACTGCTGACCAATTTGGTCTTGTCAGCTGGAGAAGAAACAGAAAGAAGACATGGCCCGTGGACAGCACAGACCAGGACATCACAAGTCAAAAGTCTAGAGCCCGGGGTAGATCAGAAGATCTACAGTCCTCAGGATCTATTGGCTGAAAACTTGATGAATACCTCAAAGTCCTTACCTAGATGGTACCAGAGCTAACCAAAAAATAAATAAAACAAAATAACAAAGATGGAAGCAATTATAACAGAAAGTATACAACCCAGACAGAACACACCGAACACTAGGGTGGGACAAGCATGGTACCAACCCATTGCTGAGAGTCCTTCCCTAGTCCCTGCTGTATCTGGCTGGCATGTATGCTGATACGGTCAGGAAAATGTAACATTAGTCTCCCCTTATCCATGGGGCTATGTCCTGACATGCTCTAGGTCTAAAGCCAGGAACAGCCTTCTTCATACTCTGTTTCTTTCTATACACAGAATTCATGGCTAATATTTCATTTATAAAGTAGACACACTAAGAGATTTATAAAGGGGGTGGATGGGCAGGAAAGATGGCTCTGTGGGTAAGAGTGCTTGCTACGTAAGCACGAAGGCTTGAGTTCAAATCCTTGACACCCCTAGGTTTACATGGCCATGCCCATGCCTGTAACAGAACCACTCTGGAAGGCAGAAAGGAGGATTGCTGGGGCTTGCTGGCTGCTAGCTGAGCTCCAGGTTCAGTGAGACACCATGTCTCAGGGGAAAAGAAGGCAGAAAGTGATAGAACAGGACACTGGATGTTTACACACACATGCGTGGGTGTGTGTATGTATGTGTGTATGTGTGTGTTTGTAGAGAAAGAGGATAGAGAGAGAGAGAGAGAGAGAGAGAGAGAGAGAGAGAGAGAGAGAACAACTTAAGAAGGCAAAGTTCTATTTGGCTCACAGTTTCAGAGGTGTCCGGCCACGGTCACCTGGATTTCCCTGGCACACTAACAGCTGCCTGCTGCACCTAGAGCACAGCCAGCCTTCTGCCGGAGCTGTCACTCTCCATGCCAGCATCCTCCCCCACTCCCAGGAGGGGCTGGGTCAGGGTCTAAAGCCATGGCAGGGAGCAGCAGCCTTAGAAATCAGGCCTGCTTGTCTGTTCCCAATTCCTATGCTGTTGGGGAAAGTATATTCTCCTTCTGTAGTGACCTCTGACCTCTGTAAGGTCAGCACTGAAGGCAGGATCTCAGATGTCTCCAAGAACAACAGACATGTTGCCTCCAACCTCTGTCTCTGGGTGATCCCAGCCCTACAGCACTTGCTTCTCATGTCAAAGGTCCCCTAGGGGGAAGCACTGGTCTTCATGAAGCTGCTGGGGCACCTGGCCTTAACACAGGCTCTCAGGTTCAGAACACTGAATTCAGAGTCCCTAGCATGGTTCCTATAGTTCTGGTCTCTATGGGAAGCAAGCTCCAAGCTTGCTTCCATCACAGCACTTACACTGTCCACAGAGAATAGGCCTCAGTTTCCTCTTTTGTATTCAGATCAGCATTGTAGACTGCGTTGCAGAACAAACACTTGAATAAGTCTCCCAAAAGTTCATGCGTTGGAAACCCAAGTTCATGTGTTTATGGTATCTGGAGGCAAGGCTTTGGGAAATAATTTGAATTGGATGAGATTATGAAGCAGAGGCCCCATGATGGCATTAGTGGCTTTATAAGAAGAGGAGAGACCCAAGCTAGCACTCTCTGTCTCTCCCTGTGTCACCCTCTACCATGGTATGATGCAGCCAAAAGGCTGTCACCAAATAGTGAACAAACGCCAGACCATGTGTCCTAAGAAATGCAGAACCGTGCACCAGATTAACTTCTGTTCTGTGTAAGTCGCTCGGTCTCAGTCCTGGGGCTGCCCAGCTGCTATCTGATGAATCACCCCGTCTTGGTTCTGGGTACCATCCAGTTACTATTTTTTTTTTTTTTTTTTTTTTTTTTTTTTTTTGGTATTTTTGAGACAGGTCTCCCTTTAGTCCCGGCTGGCCTGGAGCTCACTCTGTAGACCAGGCTAGCCTTGAACTCACAGAGATCCGCCTGCCTCTGCCTCCCAAGTGGTAGGATTAAAGGCGTGCGCCACCACGCCTGGCCCAGCTACTATTTTGTTACTGCAACAGAAACCATACTAAGACACCAAGACTGCTTTGCTCTCTCCTCCCTGACACAGAGGCCTGTGTTGAACAGGCAGTCCCCCTCCACCTTGCAGCAGTAGCCTGCACAGGGACACCTCCCTCAAAACTCTTGCCATGGTGGCAGGTCCAGGTTTTGTTGACTGGAAACATATATAATTTGGGGGTGTTTTCTAAGAAATCATTTATAAGAATTCTAATTGTAGGGCTGGAGAGATGGCTCAGTGGTTAAAAGCACTGGCTTCTCTAGCAGAGCAGCCAGGTTCAATTCCCACCACCCACATGGCAGCTAACAATCGTCCTTCACTCCAGTTCCAAGGGATCCAACACCCTCTTCTGATTTCCATGGGCATTGGTCAACATGGGTACACTTACATACATGCAGGTAATACATGAGCTCCCACTCAGACATACAGAGACAATTTTTTAAAAATTCTAATTTCAAAATGCCCACAGCCATTCCCACACCACTGCAAAATTACAAACACCAAAAACCCGAACTATCCATGACTCCCTGGGAGAGGGGCAGGGAAGTAAGAGCCCAATGTCCTGCTCATCAGATAGCTAGTCTCTGCTGAAAGGGGACCGGCCCCATTTCTCACAGTCCATTGGCCAGAACCAGCCACATGGGTCCAATCTAAGGCCAGGAAACGGGAGAGAGCTACAGCCCTGGTGAGTATCTATCACCTACCTCCAAGACAGGCTGTGGTCACAGCTGAGTGATGGAGGGCCCAAGAATGGAGCTAGGGGTGAGATCCATGTACAAAAACTGGGTCCAGGGGCCTGGAGAGATGACTCAGCAGTTAAGAGCACTGACTATTCTTGCGGAAGATCCAGGCTCAAATCCCAGCACCCACATGGCAGCCAACAACTGTCCTTAACTCCAGCTCTAAGGGAGTCCAACACCTTCTGATCTCCACAGGCCTGTGGGCTTTGCACAACACAGGTGCACTTGTATAAATGCAGGTAATACACTCATACACATACACATAAAAATAATAAAATTAAAATTAAAAAAACTTTGGGTCCCAAACAATCCACGTTTTTCTCAAAGCCCCTATAAGGATGGTGGAACATGGTGGGGCAGGGGAGCTCTGCTCAGCCACATGTCAGGTGGGCTTGCCTCTGGCCTCAGAGATGCCATTTCTCAAGAGAGAACCTAGGTTATTCATTCAACCTTCCTGAGCCTTTGCTTCCGGAGGCAAAGACAAAATTAGATCAATACAAATTCAAGGCCTGCCTGGTCAATACAAAAACCCTCTCCAATTTTTAAAAACTTTAATTCTGAAAAGGGTTGGGATTGTGTACACCTACTCAGTATATACAAGGACTTGGGTTCAAACCCTAAGACCAGAGGAGGAAGAAGCCAGAGGAGGAAGAGGAGATGATGATGATGATGATGATGATGATGATGATGATGATACAACTGAAGCCCCCAGTTCCTTCTTCTCCAGCTAGCTTGATTCACCCCACTTGTATCCCAGCCCCAGAGAGATAGGACAGGGTAAGCAGGGCCTACTAAACATTGCAGGAGCTTAGCAGATTGTCCCAGAAGATTCTAGAATATCAAATCAAAGAACTCTTTGGAAATTAGCTTATCTAACTGTGTGGGTGCTAAAAATGCTCAGCTTCCCAAGGAGGTCTCAAGCAAGCATGGAGAGGACAGCAGAAGGTGACAGCTCGGCTACCACAGACCATATCCCCGCCCCCATCACCCCACAGAACTTCGCTCAAATCTTCCTAGTCTCCCACCCTCCTGCTCTGACATGTCATACCACATCACGATAAACACATCAAAATGCCTTCACATCCTGCATCAAATATCATTTGCATATAACTTCATAGGAGCTGAGGTGAGCTCCATTTAACAAGTTGACATGATGTTACATTATGCACATATTCAATTAAACATCAATTAATTTTGATTTGCAGTCATTTTAGGAAGTTGATCATTTCTCCTCTGCTATCAAATACCCTTAGAAAAGCTGTAATCTGGAGCCCCTGAGCTTCTGGTGCTGCAGTTAATAGAAGCCCTGAATACTAGCCTCCCTGGTGGACCTGGCCAGGCTTTTCTGTTCTCTTGGATGGCCCCACCACAGCGTGCTCCAACCCACCCATGCCAGCCCTAGTAGGCTGCCCCTGCTTTTCAGTTGGGAGCTTTACCCTCTTCTTGCCCCCGGTAAGGTACTGAGAGTGCAGTGAGAGTCTCGGGGGGCCACGGAGGCTGCTCAGTCCTGTGGCCAGAGCTAAGAAGAGGAGAAGAGTCCATAGATTTAAAAGGGGCTGTCTACAGTGCAACGAGAATCCTGTTGGCCAAGGTCACAGACACACATGGGAGTCACTTTCTGCTAAGTCTCTTCCTTCCTCATCTTTTCTGGACTTCCATTTAACACCTGGGAGGTCTGCACTGTTCTGCCCACTTTGCAGAGGAGCCAACAGAGGCTCACACAGAAGTCTGGGGACATATGGGAATAGAGAACCCGGGTACAGGAGCTCCCCCTCTACCTTCCCAGCCACCCACGGAAGGGCAGGTGGATTGGGCCCTTGAGGGCGGGGCTCTTCTCTTACATGCATGCACCTTTTTCTGACTTCTTGGTCTATTGTGATCCAAGGTCAGCAGGGGGTGCCAGGCAGGGGGAATGGATGGCAGCCCCAGCCCTGCAGCTGGTAAAGAGGGCACAGAGCCAGAGCATTGGGTAAGTTGTGCTGTCAAACACCAAAAACATGTCAGGTCTCGCCCTAGCGGGCTGCTCCCTGGGATTAGCAGCTGTGGTCCCAGAGCCAGGGAGGCATCTCCTTGGAACAGCTGTGTAGGGCACGACAGGGCGGGGAGGTGGGAGCTACTCACAGGCGGGGAGTTTCGAGTGGCCCAATGCCAGGCCACCCGGGGTCATAGTGCGGTCCCCAAGTCCTTTCCCAAGCTGGGGCATCATCCATTGTCTGAGTCTGGTATCACCACTGAGTCTGCAGCGCAGACAACCTACAGAGTCTGATCGCCATCTTACCCACAACCCACCACAACTGGAGGCGGTTTTATGGAGAAGAGCAAAGCCCTTGGAGATGGCATGACTGGAACACACACACACACACACACACACACACACACACACACATGCACACACACACACACACACACACACACAGAGTGGGTGGGAATGACTCCAGGTTCCCATTTAGCTGGACCCCAGCAGATCCCAGAAGAAGCTGGGTAGCTAGGTGTCGCATCTACAGTGTGCCAAGATCTGTCCCAGGTACTTCTCAGGTATGATCTCATAGCTCACAGAGACCCAGTGAGGCAGAAAGCATCCACTCTCTCTCTTTTTATTTTATTTTATTTTATTTTATTTTATTTTCCTTGAGAAGAGAAAACAGATTTAGAGAGGCTCATTAGCTTGCCCGAGGCCACAAAATTAGAAGGCAGCAGAACTGGATGCAAACCCAGACTGGCCTGCCTCAATGATCTTCCCAAAGTACACATCTGATAGAGCTTGTCTCTGCTTCCCACTGCTCCCTCAGGCCTCAGGACCCACAGGGCAAAGCCTGACATTCAATTCAAGGCCTTCCACAGGTTCCCGGTCTATCTTTCCAGTTCATTCTCCAAGGCTGCCTCTTCTCAGCCTTGCAGCTGCAATACCACATTCCCGGTACCATGCTCTGTGTTTGTAGTGCTCTGCCCTGCCAAGCCTGGTCCATCTGCCAGATGTGCCCTTTGCCCTCTTCTCCCTCATCAAATCCCCATGCAATGTAGTGAAATCAGAGAAAGTGACTTAGAGGAGTCATCAGCAGAGGTGGAGTCAGTTAATGCCCTGGATTCGTGATCCAACTTTCACATTCACTCCAACGTGATGTGGCTGAGGAGACATGGATGTTTATTCAAATATCAGGTCACCAGACCTGGAACACTTTCAAGGCAGGGCTGGTGAACTGGTTATATCTGTATCCTAGCAACTGCCACGGGGTCTGGCCCAGAGCAAGTTCTCACTGGGACAGTGATGGTGATCGATGGAAGGACAGCTGGATGGATACATAGATGGATGGATGCTTAGATGGATGCTTGGATAGACTAGAAAGCAACTGGAAAATGTGATGGATGGATGGATGGATGGATGGATGGCTTGACTGGAAGATGAATAAATTAATGAAGGGTTAGAAAAAGAAGGAATGAGTGAATTACTCATGTCAATAAGCACAAAACTACTCAGCACTGAGAGTCCAATGTCTTCTCTCTAATCTCATCATCCCCAGCCAAGAGCACTGCTAGGAGCCTCCCCTGCTTGAGCCCCTTAGAGAGAGAGAGAGAGAGAGAGAGAGAGAGAGAGAGAGAGAGAGAGAGACCTGGCAGGACCCTCTGGGCAAAAAAAACCAAAACTGTCTCAGCTCTCAGCTGGGGTGGGGAAAGGACCCCCACCCAGAGGGCTGAGCTCATATCCTGGAATCCATGGCTGCACTCGAGGAAGAGGAGGCCCTGCCCCATCCCTAGAGAGGAGCTGAGCAGGGAGGAGCCCATAGTTCCATGGTTCCATTAGCTAAGAGCTCTTCCAAGTCCAGCCTCTCCCCACTCCCAAATTCCACTGCCCAGGATAATCGGAGCCTGGGCCGGAGCCCAGTGTTGCTTCAACTCCAAACCAAAACCACAGTGGCTTGAGTAGGAGAAGGCCGGAGAATCAACGACCAGGAGGCCAGGGCTAGGGAGAAACTTGACTAACTAACCTCTGCAGACAGCTATGGGCAGCCTGACCTTTGTTCAGCGTGGGTCTGAGCAGGGACCACGGATAGGTAGCCCTCGCCCTCAGGCCCCTCCTCGCTCTGGCTCTTCACTGGGTCCTACCACACCCTCAGCTCCCCTCAGCCACCCACCCAGCATCCTCACATCTGCAGAGAGGCTCTGCCAAGTAAACAGCTGCAGCCCACGCTCCACATCTCCCCAAACCCCAGCTCTACCCACACCGCCAAAGCCACATCCCTTCCGACCCCAAAGCTGAGCCCTCAGGAAAGAAAGGCTCATTAATCCCAGAGATTCAGCTTCTGAGCAGCCTCGAAGACAGGCTAGCAAGACTAGAGCAGATAGGAAGCTCCTACAAGGTCTCTCAGGAAATCAGGCCCCCATGATGACCCAGCACAGAGCCACTGGCCACTGGCCTGCCTTCCAGCATCTGGGACAGTCCTGAGAGCCATATGGCTTGCTCGTGGGCTGCAAATGGAGAAAGACGGATGATCGCTCTGCTGTTACACCTGCATTCTCCTGTTCAAAAAGGCACCCGTTTTCTACAAATTGGAGAAGAGCTCTAGTCCTCTGCTCTGAGTTCCTGCTCTGGCTTCTCTTGATGTTAGATTGTGGCTTGAGAGTTGTGAACTGAAATAAACGCTCTTCTCCCTAAGTTGGTTTTGGTCAGAATTTCATCACAGCAATAGAGAGCTAACTAGGACAGTGTACACCCGAGACACTTCACTTTGAGGGGCGTCTACGGAGGCCCATACCCACTGTTCCTCTACACATTCAAGAAAGAACAGAGACCTCGACTACATCTGAGTCCTTGGTGTATGGGTGTTACTGGGCCAGCTCGTGTTTTTCTTGGTTTTGCTTGTTGTTGTTGTTGTTGTTGTTGGTTGTTGGTAGCTTATAGTGTTTTGTTTGGGGGGTATTTATTTATTTATTTATTTAATTTGAGACAGGGTCTCCCTGTAGCCCTGAGCTGGTCTGGAACTTGCTATGTAGACCAGGCTGGCTTCTATCTCACAGAGCTCTGCCTGCCTTTGCCAGGACTAAAGGTGTGTACCACCATACTTGGCTGCCTGCTCACGTCATGTTTTAACCTTTTGGGTGGGCTGTGCAGCCTTTAGTGAGAAAAGCTAGTCTCTACCACTCATGGTAAGAAACCTGTGTTACCAGCGGTCAGGCTCTGGGCTGGGTGTTTCCAGGTTCTTTGCATCTAAGATTGCGAGAGTAGCCAGGAAACTTAATTCAAAAATAAAGCAATAGTACAAATCAGAAGGAAATACACTATCAAGAGGGGTAGGACTGTTGTGAGAGTACTCAAGGGCCCCCAATTATCATTTGGGGCTCCTTTTAGTAGGGTTCTAGAGATGGGAAAGCTTGGTTGCTAGGGGGCATAGTGCAGGTAGTTATCTGATTGAAAGACTTGGATTAAGATTATACCATCAGGTAAAACCTACACTCACCACACGTCACTTTCCATAACATACCTGATTTTATTCAAATGCTACCCAATTATCCATAGGCATACCATGGTAAATAGGAGATTCTCCCTAAAATTTTATTCAAAGACACAGTTTGCCTTATTTTGCAGGCACCCAGAACTAGTCTAGGCCAGACGAGCCCATTGCCCTTAGTACTCAGATTTGTTTTGGATGTTTGAATAAAAACAGTGCATTATCAAAGGGAGTAACTTATTCCACTGCTTAAAGCAGATATACTGTGCAGCTCACAGCCCGTTGGGGGAGGGTGCACACAGTATTTGCAGGTGAGGGCCTTAGGCTGTCAAGTACATTGTGAGAAAAGAGGCGTATGTATATGGTCTAAATCAAGTGGAACTTCAGGTTGCTAAGCTATTCTCTATGCATGTCTTCTTTACCCCATACTGAAGTTATTTCATATAGCCTCTAGAATCAATCAGGATGGGCAAGGTTTCGCTGCAAGAACAACCAGCCTCCATCATCTTAACAAAGCACATACATGTTCATGACTGAGTTACGGTCCATATCAAAACACTTGCTCAGACCAAGCCCCATCTTCTGGTCCTGACCCATACCTATGACCAACGCTGCCTTGGTGACAAGGGCTGTGGCCCCATCATGGAGCCACTGAAGCCTCCATGTCCCACAGGAATGCACTTTACCATGACAACAAAAATACTTGGGCCGTCGAGGCTGGAGACAATGGATGCCTGGCTTACTGTGTGGTCTTGGGTATGTTCCTTATGCTCTGAGACTCACTGCTACACCTGGGAGAAGGACGGAGATTTCCTAGGTTCCTGGCATGCCCGGGTCAGCCATCAGTGAGGTGGTTCGAATGAGCTGGTCATCTGAAGGGCCCAGTACAAGATAACAAGAGGCAGCCAGGCAGAGGCAATAAGCAAAGCAGGGACGCCTGGAGACTTGCAGCAGGAGTGGACCTCTCCACAAGGGGGGAGGGGAAGATCAAATGACTATGAAAGCACATCTCTCAAGCCCTCCCAGGTGCCAGGAATCCTTGTGGACCAAATGGCAATATCCACACACTCCCATAGGGGCAGGCGTCTCGTAGAATATGGGTCATATTCAAGTGGACAAGGAAGGATTTGCCTGTAGGTTTTCCAACTTTATAGCACCCCTACTTGTTCCAGGACAGGACTCCAAGGCCAGGTAAGAATCAGGATGAGACTCAGACATGAGAGACAAGCCAACACCTCCCTCTAGAATTAGAGAACTAGGCAGGTGCCTTGACTGTTGGGACAGGTCAAATTCAGTCTCCAAGTCTCACACAGGCTCGGGGCTCCTAAAATTCATTATCTGGTGTTCCATCCAGGGAATGAGGGCTGGACGGTCTGAGCTCACTCTTAAGAGGAGCTTCCATCCTCCCAGATGTTCAAACAGCTGCACTTCAGAGGCAATGCTACCAGTGACAGAGTTCACTGCCTCTAAAGTGCATTCTACCTGTTCTGGTTTTGAGAGCAGTATAGCAGGATTCGCTCCAAGGGGAAAAGGGCTGAGGTGGTCTCCAGAGCCCCATCCCATTCGCCCCTGCCTCTCTACCTCTAGATTGCCAAGCCCACATCTCAGATCGGACCTATTATTACTAACTGAGTAGTAGCAGTCTCCCAGCAAAGTCCTGGATCATCTTTACCTCAGGACTTCCTCTGGGCAGGTTGGAGAATCAGCTGATCTGATCATCAAGGCTCTGGATTTCCCAGCATTCATTGCCTGCTGAAGACCCCATTCCGAGGTCTCCTACGTTTCTCTCAGCCTATGACCTTTCATCGGTCCCTCCCAGTGTTCAGACCTCTGTGTTCACATCTGTCAGGTGGAGGAAGGATCTCTAAATGTTCCCTTCCTTCCAGCTGGCCAAGGTCCCATTCCTGCCGTCTTCCCAGACATGGGGAGAGCGGCGGGGTGACCGGCAGGGCCCCTGGCAAAGGCGGGATGGAAGAGCAGACCCTAGGCTGGCTTCATGCCCATTTCGTCAATGTCTGCCTTGTCTGGAGCTCACAGCAAGCAGGTGAGTTCATTTTCCATTAAGGACAATTATCTCTTCATTTGCATATGCTAAATGCGACATTTAAGAGAGCAGTTCCTCCCCACCCAAACAGGATGAAAGTCCACTGACAGGCAGGCAACCTGCAGTTTGGGGCAGAGGAGTAATTGGCTCCTATTAGGGGAAAATGTGGGAAGATACAGGTTTTGAAATGCAAATGACCACACGAGTCCTTCTGCAGGGGCCGAATGGGAAATGACAGGGCCAGGCTGGACTTCCACTGCACTCTGTGTGTGCTGGACAGGCCTCCTGACCTGCAACAAGAGAGCCAGAGAACCCATGCAGAAAGAAGACACGATCCTCTGGGGAGACTGGGACAGTCACCTCCCCAGCAGCCCCAACCCTGCCTGGGCCGCCCAGCAATGCCCACTGCCCGCCCTGCCCTGTCTGAGTCAACCACCTCCCGAGCAGCCCCAACCCTGCCTGGCCTGCCCAGCAATGCCCACCGCCTGCCCTGCCCAGTCTGAGTCAACCACTTCCTACTCGCTGAAGTAGCTTGCTCTGCGCCAACTCAGCACCCCCAACACCATCATGGCTTCGCCCAGACAGCCACAGCATGCAGCCAGGAGGCTCTAAACACCCCGCATGTAGCATCCTGCCTTTGCCCTTCTGCTCTCAAGAGGTCTCTTCTCTCCCGCCCGCCCACCAGGCAGATTCATTCTTGTCTCAAACCAACTCAAAGCATGCTGCTCCCCCACAGGAGCCCAGATTGAAGTCATGGTGGCCTCTGTACCCTCAGGACTGGCCACCCCCTCCATCTGAGACTCACTGACTCATCCCTGTATGTGTGCAAGCGCCTACTCAGGGCCAGCTTACCAACGGAACTCATAAGATTTGGTGGCTTCAAGGTAGGAACTGGGGTAAGTGAATGGAGGGAGGGATGAAGGGAAAGAAGGGAAGGAGGATGGTCAGGGGGATGGATGGATGGATGGATGGATGGATGGATGGATGGATGGACAGATGCTTTTTTATAGCCTATGAGCCTTCACTCTGCATTTGCCTTATGGATGATGTCCTACAACACTCCCAATTTTACAAAAGAAGGGGACTTGAGGCTGCGTGAGATAGACCCTTCACTTCCCAATTCAATGAGGGAACTCAGAAATGCAGGTCTCAGACCACACTTCCAGATTCCTCCACTCAAACTGGCCTCAAAGTACTCCACTGTGATGGAAGCCCTCCAGCAGACTACCTCTCCCATGTGGTAGTTACAGGACTTCACACAGCCTTGACCACCTCTGACCATGGCTGAGGCTGACCATGCAGATGCTGTCCTTTCTCTCACAGACCACCGACTCCTAGCTGACCACTGCAGAAGCTAAGAGAGTAGGCTCCAAGCCTTTCCAGCCTGGCTGTTCAAGTTGTGGACTCTGTAGCTGACCCCAGCATCCCTCCCAGGACAAGAAGGACTTCCCCATTGCTCTAGACACCTAGAGCTGGCCTGTGCTTCGAACGGCAGGAAGTAGAAAGGCAGAAGAAGAGAAAGAGGGATCCTTGGACACACTCTGTCCTCCAGCCCTGACCCCAGTCCTAGGCCTACACATCTCCTCACCAGCCCCCACCCTTTGCCCAGCTCCAATTTCAGCGCTCGTGGCTTATGAAGCAGTGAGTGAGTCTGAACCTTTCAGAGGCTTGCATTCTCCTGCTTGCCTTCCTTCACATACAGTCCACAGAAGGCCCAGAGAGGGCTGAAGGAGCTCTGTCCTGCTCTGTTCCTTCTTCCTTCTTCCCTCTACTTAAAAAAAAAATCAGCCTAAGGGCTGGAGAGATGGCCTAGCGGTTAAGAGCACCAACTGCTCTCGCAGAGGACCTTGGTTCGATCCCAGCACCCACATGGCGGCTGAGAACTGTCTTTAACTCCAGTTTCAGGGGAATCTGACACCCTCTTCTGACCTCCACAGCACTGCACGACATGGGTGCACAAACCTACCTGCAGACAGTACATTCATACACATAATAAACAAATTTTTAAAAAATCGGCCCTACTGGGGATTGAACTCAGAACCGTGAATGTACATATCCTGCCTGGGACAGTGTTCTAACACTAAGCAATGCCCCAGGACAACCCCTCCCATACTTTTTGAGATGGAGTCTTACTATGTTCAGCCTGGTCCAGATTCTAATTCACAATCCTCAGATCTGCAGTTTCCTGAGCAGCTGGGATCACTGATATGGCCACTGTGCCCTGCTTTTCCTAGACTTTGAGGTGACATAACAGACAGGAAGGACACACATGTCGAGTGTGCAGAGGACAGGGACCAGGCTTGGGCGTCCACTGGCCCGTCCACTCCAAGATGCCCTCAGCACATGGAATAAAGTAGAACAAAATCCTGGGGTGCTTCTGTACCCCATTGACCCATGGAGGTGCCCTCTGCAAAGAGTAGGTGGGCAGATACAGCCTTGCCCAGGGTGCCCTAAGATGAAGGTGGGCAGATACAGCCTTGCCCAGGGTGCCCTAAGATGTAGGTGGGCAGATACAGCCTTGCCCAGGGTGCCCTAAGATGTAGGTGGGCAGATACAGCCTTGCCCAGGATGCCCTAAGATGTAGGTGGGCAGATACAGCCTTGCCCAGGATGCCCTAAGATGTAGGTGGGCAGATACAGCCTTGCCCAGGGTGCCCTAAGATGTAGGTGGGCAGATACAGCCTTGCCCAGGGTGCCCTAAGATGTAGGTGGGCAGATACAGCCTTGCCCAGGGTGCCCTAAGATGTAGGTGGGCAGATACAGCCTTGCCCAGGGTGCCCTAAGATGTAGGTGGGCAGATACAGCCTTGCCCAGGGTGCCCTAAGATGTAGGTGGGCAGATACAGCCTTGCCCAGGGTGCCCTAAGATGTAGGTGGGCAGATACAGCCTTGCCCAGGGTGCCCTAAGATGTAGGTGGGCAGATACAGCCTTGCCCAGGATGCCCTAAGATGTAGGTGGGCAGATACAGCCTTGCCCAGGGTGCCCTAAGATGTAGGTGGGCAGATACAGCCTTGCCCAGGGTGCCCTAAGATGTAGGTGGGCAGATACAGCCTTGCCCAGGGTGCCCTAAGATGTAGGTGGGCAGATACAGCCTTGCCCAGGATGCCCTAAGATGTAGGTGGGCAGATACAGCCTTGCCCAGGGTGCCCTAAGATGTAGGTGGGCAGATACAGCCTTGCCCAGGATGCCCTAAGATGTAGGTGGGCAGATACAGCCTTGCCCAGGGTGCCCTAAGATGTAGGTGGGCAGATACAGCCTTGCCCAGGATGCCCTAAGATGTAGGTGGGCAGATACAGCCTTGCCCAGGGTGCCCTAAGATGTAGGTGGGCAGATACAGCCTTGCCCAGGGTGCCCTAAGATGTAGGTGGGCAGATACAGCCTTGCCCAGGGTGCCCTAAGATGTAGGTGGGCAGATACAGCCTTGCCCAGGATGCCCTAAGATGTAGGTGGGCAGATACAGCCTTGCCCAGGGTGCCCTAAGATGTAGGTGGGCAGACACAGCCTTGCCCAGGGTGCCCTAAGATGTAGGTGGGCAGACACAGCCTTGCCCAGGGCGCCCTAAGATGAAGACAATAAGACAATGGGTCTGATGCTGACCTGTGAGCTAACAGCCAGGAAATAACAGAAGGTAAGTGGGGGGAGGGGAGGGCTTGCCTAGAGGCTCCTGCACTTGACCCCACATTAGACTCCCTGGGAACTCTTACCCTTCCCAACATCTGGTCACCCCCGACCTATTAAGTCAAAATGCCTGGAGATGGAAAAAGAGATCTCCATATTTTAAGATCCCTGGGAGATTCAAGTTACAATTCCAAGTTTGACAGCCTCTGGACCATAGGACAGGGCTGCAACTGTGGACAGCTGGCCCAGACTCCTCTGGTCACCATCTATTCTGAGGTGCTATGTTACCATACCCATTATATAGGAGAGAAAAGTGAGGCCTGGGAGGGTTCCATGTACCCTAAGGTATCAGTGTCCAGATGGGGCTGCAGACTAGGCTCCACCCTCAAAGCCAGGCCCACAATGGGCATTTGGGATAACTGCAGAGAGCGGGAGCCTGACTTCCATGGGCTCCAGGTTCTAGGCACATCTTAACCTTTCCTGAGGAGAAGTTCCATTGGGGGTGACAACAGCAAGCAAGAGGAACTCAGGAGGGCAAGAAGAGGCACTGCAAGCTGGGTGAAGGCCTGTGTGTTAGGCTCGGCCCTGGCTCCAGCCCAGGAACTTCTGTCTGACTTCATTCTGTGGCACGCAGAGGTCTGTTCCAGGATGGTGAGGCCCAGACACCACCTCTTTATCTGTATCTTTCCCGACATCCTTCTGATAACAAAGAAGGTGGCTATTAGGCACTTCCTGGAGATTTTGGCCTCTTCTTCCTGGTCTGTTGAAAATATAGGCATCATGTAAAGTCCACAATACCACCCGGTAGGAAATCAGAGGAGTTCATGGCAACTCTGAGGACTAACTCAGCTTCCGCCCCACTTCCAACCCTGAAAGGCCGTCAGCCCTGGTTTCCAACCCATCGATGTCTAGGAACTAAGGAAAAGCAATGAGACCAGCCAAGTATCAGAGCATGCAGCATCGCAACCACCCAGTGTAGGCTTAGAACCCTAATTCTGCTGCACCTACTGCTTGGGTGACCTTGGAAAGGTTGCTTAACCATTCTGAGCCTGGGCTTGCAATAATGATGATCCTCATTACTGAAGCATTATAAGACTGGGGTTAAATAAGGCCCTTGAGAATGGTAGGACCCTGTTTTACTTCCATGTGCCTCAGCTAACCTGTCTTTAAAATGGGAACAGTTATACTTATTCAAAGATGGAGTAAGGATTAAATCCATCAAAGAGTCAATACACTTGAAGTGCTTAGAACAATGCCTGGCCCACCTCCAGGGCTGGTCAAGACTCTCAGCATAGGGCTGGCGCACAGCAGCTCCTGCAGAAACACCTGCCCCCTTCCTTCCTGCCAGACATTTTTAAAATATAGCCGGGTAAAGTCAAGCAGTCAGCTGCCTTCTGCTGACAACCAGTAGCTGGCTTTGAGCCAGCTTCTTTAAAAATTGGAAATGTTACCCACTCTCTCTTCTCCCTTTCCATGGAGAGATCACCAAGAAGAGGCACTGACCTTGGGCAACCTTGTACTGCTATGAACTATGTGTTCCGAAAGGCAAATTCTGTAAATGACTGCAGGAGGGCTTCGCACACCAGCACATCTACCCTGCTTCACCCACCCTCAGGACACCCAGGCCCACCTAATGGTGCCTCTTCCTCTCCTTTCTCCCTCTTTGGAAGATGCCCTCTTTAGAGGGCAGGACATGAAGGCTTGGATGCCACAGAATAGCAGAGAGTTGTGGAGGCCGTGTGTGTGTGTGTGTGTGTGTGTGTGTGCAATTCAAACAGCTTTTTGCTTTTTTTTTTTTTTTTTTTTTTTTTTTTTTTTTTGGTCTTTTTGAGACAGGGTCTCCCTTTAATCTCAGCTGGCCTGGAGCTCACTCTGTAGACCAGGCTGGCCTTGAACTCACAGAGATTCACCTGCCTCTGCCTCCTGAGTGCTAGGATTAAAGGCGTGCGCCATCACTCCTGGCTCAAACAGCTCTTAAGAAGCACTAGACAGGGGCTGGAGAGATGGCCTAGTGGTTAAGAGCGCCGACTGCTCTTGCAGAGGACCTGGGTTCGATCCCCAGCACCCACATGGTGGCTGAGAACCATCTGTAACTCCAATTCCAGGAGAACTCCAGTTCCAGGGGAATCTGACACCCTCTTCTGACCTCTGCAGCATTGTGTGACACGGGTGCACAAACCTACATGCAGACAGTACATACACATACAGAAATAAATAAAATAAAATAATTTAAATAAATAAATAAAATTAAAAAAAAAAGAAGCGCTAGACACTAGACTAGGTACGCCCACCAGCATCAGTGGTGGGCAGCTTGGGATTTCCATGACTTGCAGTTGACCTGAGAGATGTAGAATAGAGCACATTTAAAGATGGGACCTGTAACCCTGAATCCTTTCTCTAACTCACATTCTTCAAATGCCAACTAGAAGTTCCTATTAGGTTATTGCGAGCTCCCCCAGACAAAATAAGAGACCACAAGGTTTAGGCACTCTGGGATAGAGTTCACTTCAGGGTAGCCTGGGCTAAGCTCAAAGGAAGGAAAGAGCCAGCACTGAATGGGGTCTGGTCCAGGAATTTAAGGGAGGAGATAGGATGGGGGCTTCTGTGATGGCATAACCAAAGGCAGGCTGGTAGAGCAGGCTCCTCAGCGCCTCTGCATTTCAAATGGACTTCTGCTCTTCTCAGAATCCACACCCTGACAGTTCCTACACAAGTACCTAGCTCTGTGAGCTGGGTTGAAATCGGGAAAGCTGCTCTGAACTAGCACCATGCTGTCCCAATATTCCTCGGGGAATTAGTAGTCTCTGCGCCCCCCCCCCAAGTTTCTAGGAGGCAGATAGGCTTCCAGGATCAAGTAAAGAAAAGGCTCTGGATCCTTCCACCTGGGAGTCTATGCAGCACTGCAGTCACTCCTTCCAATGAAGCTCCTGGGACACCCTCTTAGCTACAGCCTGAACCTGGGGTGCAGAGTGGGTGAGACAGAAAATGCCCCTGAGTCCTGCTGTTCGTATTCCACTCATAGTTAGTAGTGGGGAGCATGTAAAGCTGAGTGACAGAGCAGGTGGGGGAGCCAGACGTGGTAGCCACCTGTCAGCCAGCACTCAGAAGGCTGAGGAGGGTGATGGAGAGTTCAAGGATATATACGGAAAAACATCAAGACCCAGTCTCAGAAAAACAGAGAGAGAAGAGGGGCTATTGGGGAGATGGCTCAGGGGGTAAACAACTGCCAAAAAAGTATGAGGAACTGAGTTCTATGCCCAGAACCCACGTTGAGGTAACACAGGTCTGGCAGCTAGAGAGTGGAGGAGCCCCTGGAATCTGGACACAGGCAAATATGAATTGGGGTGTCATCGCTGCTACCTCCTCCACAGAGCTGTAGGAAAGCCACTTATGTGTTTGAGAGTTCTGTATCCACTTGTATCAAGGGTCTAGTACATGCCTTATAGCTGGGGCTCTAGTAACACACCAGGTGAGCAGTGACTTCCGTCTCATAGGTCAATTACAGACACAAGCAGCTGGCTCC
Source organism: Rhizomys pruinosus (assembly GCA_009823505.1). Taxonomy (NCBI): domain Eukaryota; kingdom Metazoa; phylum Chordata; class Mammalia; order Rodentia; family Spalacidae; genus Rhizomys; species Rhizomys pruinosus. Next base: position 865,700 of record VZQC01011941.1, on the reverse strand, counting down.
ATCCAACTTTTCCTTTAGGTCCCAATAGGCACCTTTGCTGCCCCAAGGTATAAGAGATCCTACCTTAGAAGTTTATCAAGGCATGGTTCCAATTCTGGTTGCCATAGTCACCATCCCATAGAGCCTGGCTCAGTAAACTAATGGAATGAATGAATGATTGTGAGGCTGGTTCCCAGTCCTGGAGAACCATCTGTCGGTATCTTACCATCCTGAACCACCACCCAAAGAACTCCTCTCTGGGCCTGAGGACATGTAAACTACTGAAGATACAGGAAATTCTGTGGCTGTCCTCAGGTTTAGATCTGGAGGCCAGGTCACCACGGGGAGCCCCCAAATCCCACAGTCCCTAGTATTCCCTCCAGTCAGACTCTGGGCCTTCAGCTAGCATTGACTAGACAGAGGTCTGAGTATAGGGGCCTTAGCTGCCCACTGTGCAAATGGAAAGCCTGAAATCAGAAAGACATCCCTGCCTTCACAGGGGCAGGTGGGACAGCTGGGCTTCCTGATTTCTGGGCTCTAGCTGGGGGGTGTACATGGGAAATTCAAGCAGGAAGCTGGAAGAGCAGGCTGGGAATAGGGCCTGGGGAAGAGGCTTGATCACTACAGCCAGAGAACAAGCCTCCAAGCCTCTTTCCAAAGCTCCAGTTTCACACCTTGCTGCCTCTCGGAAGCAGCCCATGCCAAGCAGGCAGATGGCCTCAGAGCCCTGAGACCCAGATGGCCATCCCTGCCACTAGGCGGGGCATCACAGCAACAGGAAGCCCACCTCCAGCCAAGGCCACGGGGGAGGGGGGGGGGGCCGGGGGGGGGGACACCTTCCAAGAGGGAGGGGCATCAAATCAGCTACCGACCCTCCCCCAATGAAAGCCTGGCTGTGGCTTGTGGCTAGGAGACCACGGAGACCAAAACCTCAATCCGGGAGCTAAAGTTCGGATAACAATATTCAGGGGGCTCCATCCTCCCAGAGAACTCCCACATCTCTGTCATCAGTTAAGAACGAGGGGAATAGTGTGATCCTTCATGCCACCAAGTTGTGAGCCCAAGTCATCTTCAGACTTATGCATCTCCCATGGTGGTTCGTGGGCTCACAAAACAAAACAACAAACAACAAACAACAAACCAACCCCACTATGATTGGGACTAGTAATAGTACTCTCAATACTCTTTAAGGGCCTGCCAGAGATGGCCCAGGCCACCTGGCTATAGGGCCCATTTTCAGAACCCAGCATCTGGCCTAGCCCACTGTGAGTCCCACACTGCATTGTGCCAGGGAGGGAGCAGAAACATGCCACCTTGGGTTCGGGTGGTGATTTGTCAAGGAGGAGTGCCTGTCAACAGATACAGACTGCTTTGGTGAGATCTCCAAGCAGTGGGTGGAGAACAAATCTGGGTCTCAACTCTGAGTCAGATGGTAGAGACAGTGTTCTTGTGGACGGGCCTAGGGGGTCTTGAGAGGAGGCATGGGGAGTTTAAGAAGGCAAGCACAACACACACACTCGGCTCNGGGAGCGGGGGGGGGGACACCTTCCAAGAGGGAGGGGCATCAGCTACCGACCCTGCCCCCAATGAAGCCTGGCTGTGGCTGTGGCTAGGAGACCACGGAGACCAAAACCTCATCCGGGAGCTACAGTTCAGGATAACAATATTCAGGGGGCTCCATCCTCCCAGAGAACTCCCACATCTCTGTCATCAGTTAAGAACGAGGGGAATAGTGTGATCCTTCATGCCACCAAGTTGTGAGCCCAAGTCATCTTCAGACTTATGCATCTCCCATGGGGTTTCGTGGGCTCACAAAACAAACAAACAAACAAACAAACAAACAAACAACCCCACTAATGATTGGAACTAGTAATAGACTCTAATACTCTTTAAGGGCCTGCCAGAGATGGCCCAGGCCACCTGGCTATAGGGCCCATTTTCAGAACCCAGCATCTGGCCTAGCCCACTGTGAGTCCCACACTGCATTGTGCCAGGGAGGGAGCAGAAACATGCCACCTTGGGTTCGGGGGTGATTTGTCAAGGAGTGAGTGCCTGTCACAGATACAGACATGCTTTGGTGAGATTCTCCAAGCAGTGGGTGAGAACAAATCTGGGTCAACTCTGAGTCAGATGGTAGAGACAGTGTTCTTGTGGACGGGCCTAGGGGGTCTTGAGAGGAGGCATGGGGAGTTTAAGAAGGCAAGCACACACACACACTCTCTCTCTCTCTCTCTCTCTCTCTCTCTCTCTCTCTCTCTCAATCATGTGTTCACATGCACATGTGTGAGGTTCTGCACATTTGCTCCTCTAGGAACAAAAAGTAACTATTCTGGGGAACAGAGGACACTAGTAAAACCCCATAAGCTGGGGACCCCCCTCCCAGAGCAGGAAAGGTGCTTTCTCTTGCCAAGTACCCCGAGAAAACACCAGCCAGTTCCTTCCCCTCCCAGCCTCAGTTTCCCCACTGCCAGAACAAAGGGTTGTCTCAGGTCATCTGCAAGGTCTTGGGCCCGTGCTGCCTGGCCGGTCACCTGCCACTCTCTGCTCCCAGAGCTGCTGGGAGCTGTGACTCAGCATGGAGAGGCAGCACAGGAGCTGCCCACAGCCCCATCCCCCCAGCACACACAAAGGGCATCTTGTTACCATAGCCTGCCAGCGGGTGGCAAGGAGGGCTGGGAGGTGAGGGACCAGGACGCCTGTGTCAGCAGGACTAGGGGCGGGACTGAGGGAGGCTGGGCCAGGGCGGCTGGCTGCCTGGCCGGCCACAGGGCTCACACCAGTCTGCAGACAGGGAGCCCCAAGTGGTGGCCTCAAGGAACCACTGGTCCCCAGGCTTCTGCATGGAACCCTGATTATTAACTTCCTTTATTATTGTTGTTGTTGTTGTTTAGTTACATCTGAGCCTTGTGCTCCCAGCAGCAGCTGTGGACCTGGAATTTCCCAGCCACATGGTATGAAACCACAGCCCAGGGCTCCCAGCTGAGAGCCTCTGGTCTTTGATATGAGTACCCTCTGAGTGAGCCCGGGGCCCAGTCAGTTTTCCTATCTGTAAAATGGGAGAGCTGAGTGGAGGAAACTCTGCTCAAATCACACTCCCCGTGGAGACAGGCATCCCCTCCCAGGAAGCCCTAACACAGGTCAGGACATCCTGGTGTTTTCCTTACTCATACTGGCTCTGCTACTGAGCTGCTTTTGGATCCAAAACAACGTCCTTATCCCCTCTGTCCTCAGTTTCCCAGACTGTAAAATGAAGATGGCTGGAAGCAAATGGGAATTAGATAGGAAGGTCTTCCTGGGTACTGCTTGGCCATCGTGTTCTATGATGTGCAGGGAGGAAGAGAGGAGAACCTCAGATGCTCCCGTGCCGGTGATGAAGTCAGTCTATAGTACTGTGCCTATGAGTGTGTGTATGGCTGTATGTGTGAACAGAGAGGCAGGTTTGTCCCCACACCAGTGTGTCACCAATGGCTCAGGCCATTACCTGAGCAAAGCATTTGCCCAGAGGAAGGGCTTCCAAGGCCTTGACGCTCCATACTCAAGACCCCTGGACCCTTGTGGCTGCTTTCTGAGGTCCAGGTCACCAAGCCTTGCACCACAGACTTGAAGCTGCAGACTCTGCATCCTCTAAGGCCTGAGTGGAACTCACTGTCAGTTGCCCCCAGAACCACCCCTTGCTTTATCCAAAGGAGCACTGCATTCACACAAATGGTCCCACCAAAGGTGCCGGTGTATAAAAGGTATTAAGATAGGCCGGCCAGGCATGGTGGCGCACGCCTTTAATCCTAGCACTCAGGAGGCAGAGGCAGGCAGATCTCTGTGAGTTCAAGGCCAGCCTGGTCTACAGAGTGAGTTCTAGGACAGCTGGGGCTACAGGGAGACCCTGTCTCAAAAAAGACCAAAAAAAAAGCCAGGCATGGTGGCGCACGCCTTTAATCCTAGCACTCAGGAGGCAGAGGCAGGCAGATCTCTGTGAGTTCAAGGCCAGCCTGGTCTACAGAGTGAGTTCTAGGACAGCTGGGGCTACAGGGAGACCCTGTCTCAAAAAGACCAAAAAAAAAAAAAAAGATTGACTGAGATGTTCTACATGAAATAAAGGCTCCTCCAAGACTCTACCCAGCTCTGAAGCCTCTTCTTCCCACTTGGCAAGTCAAGAAAACAAGGCCCAAACGGGTAAAACAGAAGCTGCAGGAGCTGGAGAAGGGGCCAGGTAACCCAGGATAAGGTCAGAAAATTCAAAAGCCAGGCACAGGTGGAAGAGGTAGTCCCGGAGACCCAGGAAGAAGAGGCCTCTCCTTAGCTGTGAGCTTGAGTGCGGCCATGGCCTGTTAACAGGTGAGCGAACCAGCCAACTTGCATGAGAGTTCTTGGCATACAGGCCTTCATTTTGGGCAGTGCCCAAGTGGGGCACAGGCCTCAGCCACAGTCACCTGGCCTCCTCCGTCCCTGTTTCCATCAGAAACAAACAGCACAGTGAAGTGCCATGTGGGAGGCCTTTCTAGGGAAAGGCAGACCAACCCAGGCAGAACAGAGCTTCCTGATAACATCCATTGGTATCCTGAGAGAAGAAGCTGCATAGTCCCTTGGGCTATATTCGGAGCACTTTTTAACATTCATCATCTAGTTAGCAAATATTCACTTTGTCATAGATGTCCCTGAAGTCACAGATGAGCAATAATGGAAAGAGAGGAAGTTTCCACAGTGGAGACCCTAGCCTGGAACTAGTGACTCGGGAGGGCTTCCTGGAGGGGGTGGGGATATTGATTGTGATCTCCCGAAGGCTGAACAGGAGCTAGACAGACCAAAAGACAGTGGAAAATGTTGTAGGCAGAGAGACCCCTAAGCAGGCAGTAGCAGGCATATTGGTCCCTAAAACTCACAAGAACCTCAGGAGGTGACAGCAGGTGCTGCACTTAACAATGGAGGAAACTGGGACTCCTGAGTGGCTAAGGCAGCTCGACCCCACCCATCCAGCTGGGCAGGTGGCCCTGACCCTACACCACACACTATCATTTCCAATGAGCCCTGAAGCAAACCAGCGGTAGCGCAAAGGAGAGGCCAGGTTTGGGTGTCCTGTAGCCCATACGCATGGAGATAAGGGGTCCCCACGACAGCTGGGTCTCTCTCTCCCGTATAGATTTGGTGTTCCCTGGACATTTCCCTAGCCACAGGCAGAAGGAGGACATGAGGGGGGCAGAGGCCTTCAGGGAGGCACAAGTGTGGGAACTCCAGGCATAAGGAATGGGGGGGGGGCAAAGGCTTGGAGTGTGCTGTAGCTGCGGCATTTTGGGAATGGCAAGCAGTGGCCAGCAGCTGGAGCGTTTCAACTTCACTAGGACCACCCGGTCCCAGTTCCAGAGGTGCCCAAGACCTACCGTGTCCCAACCAGACCTCAGCAGAGCCCAGAGAGTGACTTCCCCAGGTTAGTGTGACTCCACTATGTGCGAGGGGTGGTGCTTGGCTCCACCATCCAGCTGAGGGGCTCAGCCTTGCCCTGCCTCCAGGAAGCTTACAGTGGAGCAGAGAGGATAGTCTGTATGCAACCAGGAAACCTTGCAAAAAGAAAAGCCTCACGGAGCAGTGAACTAACAGGCAGCATGATGGAGGGTGGGCATGCTCACAGAGCTCGTGGTCTACACAGCTGTTTCCACCCCAGTGCTGGGGACCTGGCCAACACTGTCTTCTGAGGGACAGCCAACAGGGGTGTTGGGGTAGCAAAGGAGGCAAGGAGACTCTTCAGCTCCACTGACTTTCTATTAATTAATTTATTTATTTATTTATTTATTTATTTATATGAATGTACTGTCTGCATGTAGGTTTGTGCACTGGTGTCGTGCAATGCCTCAGTGGTCAGAAGAGGACGTCAGATTCCCCCGGAACTGGAGTTAAAGATGGTTCTCAGCCGCCATGTGGGTGCTGGGGATCAAACCCCAGTCCTCTGCAAGAGCAGTCGGTGCTCTTAACCACTAGGCCGTCTCTCCAGACCCTCCACTGACTTTTTCACTCTAAGAGTCCAGAGCCCCAAAGTTAGGCACTGCCCACAGCCCAAGCCTCTGCAGAGAGGGCTGCAGATGCCCAGACAATTCCTTTGGAAGCCTGATTCTGTTAGGAATGTTGACAGTCCTGCATCCCCAGGCCTTCTCCAAGGACCACAGCTCTGTCAGACAGACCGCTGTTCTAAGAACAAGACCCCACTGTTAATTTCTGTAAGAGCTTATTTAGCTTACAGGAGGATCATCCAAAGTGCATCCTTGACTGCTTGTAACTTGGGGTAGGAGTTTTCCAGCCTTCGGGAGAAAAGGAGCATTTCAGCTTTGAGAGGGAGTGTGGGAGGGTAAAGCTAAGCCCTCACCACCCAGCCCATCCCCTGGAGCCCGCTGCCTTGACTTCTCACTGCAGCCTCCCAGCCTGAGCATCCTACTTCAGAAGAATGCTCTGCCCACTGCCTGGCCATTCCTCAGAGCTCTCTTCTCATTGGCTGCCAGCCCAATCCAGCTCCTATCTCCTTGTTTCAAATCCCAGCTAGATCCATGTCTCTGTTTTTCACTTACTCAAAAGTCCAAATGGGATTTGCATAATATTTGACTTCTTCCTAAAACAAGAATGGCGAATCCATTTCAGCCCACAAGCCAAAGCCCATTCATCAACCTCAGCCTCCTGATGCTGGTGAGAAGATTCAGGTTATATGTGTGAGTTCTTGGGAAAATGTCATGACTGATGGTTTTGTTTGTGAGAGAGAGAGAGAGAGAGAGAGAGAGAGAGAGAGACCCAGGGCCTCATGCATGATAGACAAATATTCACATTCAAACATTCTACCATTAAGCTACAGCCCCAGCCCATGATTGATTTGTGATGTCATCTACAGGCACAGTAAGGGAAAGAATTTACACTGGTTCATAACCAGACAAGAGCCTTCAGGCATTTAGGGAGATGCAAAAACGAGAAGCTCCTGTTTCCTGCGCTGTGCTGCGCTGTGCTGAGCCTTGGGTCGGCCTTTGTGAGAAAAGCAAAGCCTACCCTTTGACCTATGCTGTAGACAGACAAATTGGGAAGTGTGGGCCATGGAAAGCATCTGTACATGAGGAGGATCAATGGCCCAGGAGTTTCTGAACTCCAAAGAGACAAAGCGACTCAGCAGAGGGTGACACAGCCCTGAACACACAGTCCAGTTTCATGATGCACTCAGTGCCAGCACAGGGCACTGGGGAGCTGGCCCTGAGCTAGAGGCCTGAGAAATCAGAAAGCCAGAGGGCAGGGGTCTCAAGCCAACCCTGCTCTCATAGTGTGGTGAGTGGTGGGCTAGTCGGGTAGCAAAGCCAGGTGAGGATATGGAGCCAGAACAGGAGGCCAGGCCTACTGACCTCCAACATTTTTTTTTTTTTTTTGTCTTTTCGAGACAGGGTCTCCCTGTAGCCCCAGCTGTCCTGGAACTCACTATGTAAACCAAGCTGGCCTTGAACTCACAAAGATCCACCTGCCTCTGCCTCTGCCTCCCGAGTGCAAGTGCTGGGATTAAAGGCATGCGCCACCACGCCTGGCTGCCTCCAACTTTTAAGACAGAGATTCGAGCTAAGTTGGCCCTCGAGCTAAGTTGGCCTGGGATCCTCTTTGCTTCCCAGACCTCACTACAGCAACTTCACTGTGTTTATTTAACTCAGATACAAACTGAGCACACATAAACCCCAAAGGTAAAACCTTTCATGTCCCAAGAAAGGACACTGGCTAGACCCAATGCAAATGATGTCTTTATCTAGTTAGTTACTTAGTTAGTTGGCGTTCTTTCTCTTTCTCTGTGTGTGTGAAAGATGCTGGAGTTTGAGCCCTGGACCTTGTGCATGCTGGGCAGGTGTCCTATCAATGAGCCATATCCCTACCATTTTCTGCTCTTTTTTTAAAAAAATTTTTAAATTTATTTCTTTTTTTAAAATTTTTTATTTTATTTATTTCTGTATGTGTATGAACGTACTGTCTGCATGCAGGTTTGTGCACCCTTGTCATGCAATGCCGCGGAGGTCAGAAGAGGGTCTCGGATTCCCCTGGAACTGGAGTTCTCCTGGAATTGGAGTTACAGACAGTTCTCAGCCGCCATGTGGGTGCTAGGGATCGAACCTGGGTCCTCTGCAAGAGCAGTCAGCGCTTTTAACCGCTAGGCTATCTCTCCAGCCCCAAATTTATTTCTTATGTATATGAATGTACTGTCTGCATGTAGGTTTGTGCACCCATGTCGTGCAACGCCTCGGAGGTCAGAAGAGTGTGTCGGATTCCCCCGGAACTGGAGTTAAAGACGGTTCTCAGCTGCCTTGTGGGTGCTGGGGATCGAACCCAGGTCCTCCGCAAGAGCAGTTGGCGCTCCTAACCACTAGGCCATCTCTCCAACCTCATTCTCTGTTCTTTTAAAAAATTTTTGGAGGGGAGAGGTCTTTTGAGACAGGGTCTCACTGTAGCTCCCGCTGGCCTGAACTTGCTATGTCGTCTGGGCTGGCCTTGAATTCACAGAGACCTACCTGCCTCTGCTTCTGCCTCCTAAGTGCTGGGATTAAAGACATTTCCTACCACATCTGGCTACTCTGTTCTTTTAAATTTCCCTATTTTGCTTGAGTTAAAACTTTCCAAGATCTACTTTCCTACTTCACGTAAAACAACAGACCAAGTGTGGCAATCTAGCCACTGCAGCCTCAGGTACCCCAGTGGTCCTCCAAGTGGGTCTCAGACCACCACTAAATGCAGCATCACTCTGGAACTTACTAGAAATTCTCAGGCAAAAATCTCAGGCCCAATAACTCTGGGTGAGTGTAGCAATCTGAGTTTTAGTGTGCCTCTGGGCAATTCTCTTGCCCAATCAAGTCTGAGAAGCAGTGTGATGAAGAAGAACCCAGACTGGTACAAACTGAAGCATTCCTCCTCCTCCCTCTATGGACCATAGGAGGGCCAAGCTAGGATCATCTTGAGTTCAAAGCTGGCCTGAGCTAGATGTCAAGACCCCACCAAAAAAGAAGAAAGAGGGACAGACCATATGTCCAAATTCCCAGTTATTTGAGGGAAATTGAAAATCCACATTTCCACGTGAAATCTTCTTTCCTTAGTACTGGCTGTTTTATTGTTGTTGTTTTCCATATAAACCAAAGAAATTTTTTCTACAAGTTGAGACCAGCCCAAGTAGATGCAGACTGTGACCAGAAAGGGTTAGAGACCACTCTCCACAGGACAAGTCCCAGAAAGATGCTGTAGAGTCAGTCTTTAGCACTGTGGCTGGGCCAGGCAAGGCATACACACTGCCCTGATACTCAGAACCTCCTACCTACAGCGTGGACTGCTTCTGAATGCTCAACTTCCAGATAGTCTATAGGTCGCAGCACCTCCTTGGCCCAGAAGGTAAACAAGATGGAAAATTCTAGGCTCTGGTGATCAGACCCCAGGTCAGGACTGGGGTGAACAGAGTAAAATAATCCCGAGCCAAACTCCCTGTCACTGCCCACAGGCATGCTCTCTCTAACTTCTGCAGCCATCTCTTGGGACAGAGATCAGCAAGGTTCTAAAGGAGGGTTCAGAGAGGGTAAGTGATTTGCCCTAGGTCCCAGAGCAGACAAATGAAGGAACCAGGCCCTGTACCTACTACTATCTGTATCTCAAACTATGTTGATTCTACTCTTCCAAATGGTCTGCCAATTGCAGGACGGTAGAATCTCTAGAGAATGGCCAGGGTTGTCCTGCTGCCTACCTCTCTGGCCAGGACACAATGAAGGCTACCCACCAGTGCTAAGATGCAGCCTCCAGCAAGTAGGCAGAGGCGATAGGGCTGTGAGAGCCAGAAATGAAAGGGGTCTCTCCCTGCATGCAAGCACCAACCCTAAACTGGAGTACTTCAGGAGCTGGGGATAGCCCTAGAGAGGAAGCAGAGGCCACATTACAGGTTAGACTCAGCCAAGCAGCAGGGGCTATAGCCGGAGTCATGGAGGACCCGTCTCACCAGCCCTCAGGCCCAGCCATCAGCTCTGGCCCTGCATGGCCCAGGTGATTGGCTTGCTACTGTCAAGGATGCTGGATGAAATGACTCATTCCTGCTCTGGCTGCTGACCCCATATGGTCACAGCCTCCCACCCCCAGAAAATCTAGGCTGGCCCTGACCCACCACAGGGGCTCCCAGAGGCAGATCACAAAGTGCCATCTCCACACCAGTGGCAGGGGCTCCCTCATGGAGCCCTGTCAGACCCCTCAGCTCTGGTCAGGGATGAGTCAGCACCATCAGCCTGTGTGTGGCCACAGCTGGTTGGATACTGAAGCCAGCCTGGCCAGGCCTTGGAGGTCTGCTGGAACCCTGGGGGCCGCACTAATGGGAAGAGATGGCCCCAAATGACCCACAGGAGCACAAAAGGGAGAAGAAAAAGATCGAGTACAGATGTGCTAAGCACAAAGAAAGAAACAGAAGTGAATTCAGGGTCAGGAAGCAAACGATCACCCAATACACACACAGCGTGGACCCTCACATGTGTGCACTCTGATACATATATTTCCTTTCTGTGTCCATCGGGCACATACACACACACACACACACACACACATACACACACACACACACACACACACACACACACACACACACACACTCCCAGAGCAAAGCAACAACATACAGCACAAACCCAGGGCCATTGCGGGTCCGAAATGCATGGGTTTTGTCAACCCTCAGGGGACAGCACTTACTACCCGCTTACTGCAGCAAACAAGGACACCACGCATGACGCTTGTGAGGCCAGGACAAGCCTGGGAACTGGGGTCCCGGCGCCCGGGGCTGGGGAGGGCAGACGGATCCCGGGCAGCCAGTGTGGCCCGCGCAGCCGCAGCCCACCGCAGCCCCGCTGGCTTCGGGGGCCCCGCCAGGAGGTCGCCGAGCGGAGCGCGGCCCGGAAGTCAGCCCCGAGTGACAGCTCCCCTTACGCTGTTTGTTTATTCATGACTCATTCGCCTCCACAGACTGGCTCTTCTTTCTTGGGGAGGAGGGAGGACGCGAGCAGGCGGGCGGGCGGGAGGAGGGAGGAGACGGGAAGGGGAGAGGCCGGCTCCACAATAAACAATGAGGCAGCTGAGGCCGGGCGGGAGCTGCGAGCCGCCCGGGCATCCCAGGCCGGCCGAGGCTCCGCGGCCCCCAGCCCGCCGCCACCTCCCTGCGACCCGGCGGGAGCGGGCCGTAATTGGATCCCCTTCGCCGCCTCCGACTCCCCGCCCCCAATCCGAGATCGCCGGGTACCTCGCCCGGCAGTCGGATCCCAACCTATGATTTGGCTAATGGGCTTCCCTGGGGCCACCGGGCGACACCCTGCAGGCCAGCCCCTCCCCCAGCGCGGTCCCGCGTGGGCCCCCGGGTCCCCTCCACGCAGCCTCCCTCTCGACTTCAGGCTCCCGGATAACTGGAGGAAGCGAGGATCCCAGGCTTCAAGGGCCTCATTGTTCTGCCTGGAGGGGCACATTGAAAACGCCCCAGGATTCGCTTCCTGTGAAAACACCCCGCGAGGGAGGGGGAGATGGACGAGGTGGAGGGGGGGAGCTTTGCCCGGACCCCTACCCGTCCCACCCCTCCCTGGAAGCTGCCCAGATTAGACAGGGAGAAGAAGGTTGTTTTGATTGTTGCTGGCTCTTTCTTTCTTCCTTCCTTTTTCTTTTCCCTCCTCTTCGTTTGTGAATCCCCCTCCCCTCCAGGGCCAAAGCTGAATCTTTCCGGCTGGTGAGCAAGTTGAAACTGTGGGGCCGTTTTCTGCATAAATAAGGTGGTGAGTGGCAGAGCCAGATATAAAGTCTGATTCAGAGAGATTCAAAAGAATGCAGGGGGATGAGGTGGGCATGCCCGAGGAAGCGTTTCCCCAGCATGGCCTTCTGAGTCACGTCTTGCACCATGAGGGGAAAACACATCAGGCCACAATATGTCACATGCCTGCAGCAGAGACATGGGCCTGCAACGTGGGGGCTCAGCTCCCTCCCCAGCTGGCTCTGCTTGTACAGAACAGCACCGGGCAGAGCTGTGGTCAGCAGGAAGTCGGGGTAGGAAGTCAAGCCACCACAGGCTCTGATCCCAACCCCCTCCCCTCCACTTCTACCTAATTGACCTTGGATAAAGATAATAGTAACAGAGAGCAGGGGCTACTAGGTATATAAATATAGCGCACGCCTTTAGTCCCAGCACTTGGGAGGCAGAGGCAGGCGGATCTCTGTGAGTTCAAGGCCAGCCTGGTCTACATAACAAGTTATGTAAGATATCCAGGATAGCTGGAGCTACAGGGAGACCCTGTCTCAAAAAGACCAATAAATAAATAAATAAATAAATAAATAAATAAATAAATAAATATGTATATATCTCCCATCACTGAATCTTCACCACCACCTACAAGGCAGGTGCTTTTATTATTCCATTTCCACATACCAGAGCCGGATCCAGAAAGATTTAGGAACTGTCTGAAATCATACAGCTAACGAGAGGATGTCAGCCCTAGAGTCTGCGATGATGACAGTTCTACGCCACAGACTGGAAAACAGGACATGAAGATGATGACACCCCATATGAAGATGCCGAGAGTGTTGGGCACGGAGAGGTAGAGCATCCTGCTCTCACCCTTCCTTCCCAGTCATCCCCAGCACCGCGTATTTGGATGTTTGGTTGCTTTTCCTTGCTTTGCCCACCCTTTCACACCCACCTGGAGCTTCTTCCGCCTCAGCTCCTCCCCCTAGCCATGGGAGTAACCATAGGGCCCCCTCCCCAATCCTCAGCCCCTACCACTGCCTCAGCTCAAGGTAGGTGAGTTTTCACCCAGCACCCCGCCCACTCCAAGCACCCTCCGCAATTTTCAAGCCAGGCCTCCAGCCCCAGCCTGCTCCAGCACACCCCTCCCAGGCTGTCCTACCAAGACCCCCCCCCCTTTCTCTTCAATGCAGCCCCACCACTCTCTAACACACTCTCAAGTTCTCTTCTTGTCGTTCTTGGTAATTTTTCTGCTGTCCCTTACATGCCAGGACAGAAACTCCAAAAGAGCAAGACTGTTCTTTTGTTCAGGGATGGATGAAGGGGTTCCACACATAAAAGCCCCAGTGAGTCTTCAGAAATGAATGAATGAATGAATGAATGAATGGGTCTTTCCCCTGTGGACCACTCCCTGCCATCTTTGTTCACATGGACAACTCCTCCCAGAGCGTCTCCTGCCTTTGCCTCCCTCTGGTCACCTCCCCCTCTTTGCCTCTCCAGCCCTGACCTGCATTCCTTTCCCTACCTCGCACTGACTCTCCTGGAACTCTGAGGCCTTTGGAACACCCAGCTCTTTCCTCCTGACCTCCAAGCTTCCTTCCCATCCTAGCTGGGTTTCTGGACCGTGATTCCATCAGCTCCATGGGATGGGATTTCTCCTCCTAATGTTACCTGACACCTGCTGTCATGTCTCCAAAGGGCTCTCCGGCTCACCTTCCCAGCACCTCTTCTGTCCTAGACCACAGCCTCAGCTCATTGGATGGAAGGACTTCACCCAGGGTTTCATGTCCCCTGCTGGTCTTCGCTTCTGTATGTGTGGCCCAGCTGACAGCTGGGTCTCCAGACCATCAGCTCCATCAGTCTCCAGGAACCTTGTCCCAAAGCATCCGTGTTCTCTCCGTGGCCTAGCTTGGATCGGGTCATCCCGCACACCTGCTCCTCCCATTTCAAACATGACATCTTTCCCTAAAGCCTCATTCTCCAACTGCCTCAATAATTTGGTCATCCAGAGATGACCCTCTCGCCAGCATCCCAGAATCCAGCATATCGTTCTTCTCTTCCCTCCCAAGTATAAGCCTAGAGCAGCCAGAATGCAAACTCAGCAATTTGGAGCCATGTTAATGGACTCTAGTCTCAGCTGGACCCTTAACCTGACCTTAGAGTCTTCTGGCCACCTTGTTCCCATCTCCCTTGTGAGTGCTTTCTGTCTCTGACCTCTGCCCTTCAATTCACTGAAGACACCCGATTCTGTCAAAATCATGAAGCCTCTCTGGTGCACCTTCTGGCCCCCTTAGTGCACCCCATTACTTACTCTGCAGAGCTTTGGTAAAAGTTCTTCTGGAGCATGGTCACCTGGCCATTCTGGACTGGGCCTGCACTTGTTTTCCTGCTGGGAAACCTTCCCTGGCTCTCCTGGGCCCCAAGGCCTCTCTCTCTCTCTCTCTCTCTCTCTCTCTCTCTCTCTCTCTCTCCCCACTGGCCACGACCACCAAACCTCTTTCCCATCCTGCTCTAATCTCTCCCACCCAAAAAAACACTCCCCTGGCCTCCACCCATGCAGCGCCTACTGCAACAATGCAGTTATTCCATCTCACTTTCATAGCCATGTCCCTCTATGGCCTCAGGATCACCTTACTGATTACACTCCCCCCCCACCCCCCCCTCACCTCTCTGGTCATCCCTAATCTTTCGTAGGGCCTTTCTCTACTCCTCCCTAAAGGTCAGGGTTCGAGGGGGCTGAGCCCCTCCTTCTCCCCCACTCCCTTTCTTGCTGTTCCTCCCTCCCTGTGGTTAGGGGCTTTGCCACTGTCCTCCTCCAGCCCCTGCCACATGTGGCTGGCTACATCTCCTGACCTCCACACCCTGGTGCTGCAGCTATGTCCTGGGATTCTTCCTACCACACAGCCAAAGACTCTCCCTGTCTCAACTCGGGTCTACAGCTTACTCCGCCCCCAGATGCCTCCTGCTGGGTTCAACCAGCCAGAGGCTGGCCTGGACCCCACCTTAGCCTGTGCATCCTGACTCTGGGTTCTGCTACCCGACTCTGCAGTTTCTCAACTCCTTTCTTCGTCCCGTGACTACAGCCCAAAGTCAAGCCCCATTGCCTCTCGCCTGAACTATTGCAACAGCCTCCCCGCCTCCTGCCTTTGCTCACTCTGAGTCAGCTGCCTCAGGACTGCCAGGGTCACTGACTAAAACACAGACCCAAACAAGCCCCTGGCCAGTTCTAAAGCCCGCATCAGGAACACAGACAGCTAAGAGTGGCTGGTGGGCCAACTCCGTCCCAGAGAGCCCTCCAGGCTCCCCGCCCCCTTTGTACCAGGGGAGGGCTGTCATCCATGTATAAAGCAATAATCACGTTACACGGCTTCATGTCTTTCTGGTTCTGCGCTTGCTGTCGCATGGGCTGAAAGTACAGCACCTTGACCCATTTTCAGTCTGTTCAATTCTTATCTTTCAAGACAGTGTCTTGGGCCTCTCATCCAGGAAGACTTCCCTGACTGTCCTTACTCCCCAGCGTCAGTTAAGTGCTCAGCAGAGGCAGGGAAGAGGGCAACTTCTTTCATTTATTATTATTATTATTATTATTATTATTATTATTATTATTGGATCTGAGTATTTTGCCTGCATGTAAGTAAGTGTACTACATGAGTGCAATGTCTGCAGAGGCCAGAAGAGGCTGTCAGATCCCCCTGGAACTGGAGTTACAGATGGTTCTTAGCCACTATGTAAGTGCTGAGAAACAAACTCAGGTCCTCTTCAAGAGCAGCCAGTGCTCTTAACCTCTGAGCCATCTGTCCAGCTCCTAGAGTGTCTTTTTTTTTGGGGGGGGGGGTGTCTTTTCAAGACAGGGTCTCCCTGTAGAGCTGTCCTGGAACTCACTCTGTAGACCAGGGTGGCCTTGAACTCACAAAGATCCGCCTGCCTCTGCCTCCTGAGTGCTGGGATTAGTGCACCACCACACCTGGCTGTGCTTTCTTTTTTAAACATATTTTATTTATTTTTTTATGTGTATGAGTGTTTTGCCCATATGTAGGTAAGTGCACCCATGTTGTGCAATCCCTGTGGAGGTCAGAAGGTATCAGATCCCCTGGAACTATAGTTACAGATGGTTTTTACCTGCCATGTAGGTGCTGAGAATCAAACCCAGGTCCTCCGCAAGACCAGCCAGTGCTCTTAATGGCTGGGCCACCTCTTCAGTCCCCAGGAGTGCTCACTTGTCTGCTTCAGACTGTAGCCCAAGCAAAGGCTCAGGGTGGGTTCTTTTCCCACTCGAATATACAGGGTGATTTTCCTGGACTGTCCCACTTCCCAGTGGCTGTGAGATGTGTTTGGCAGTTTTCGAAGCAGCCAGGTACAATATCTGACCAGATCCTCCCCCGGTAGCTCATCCCTGATTGTCATCAGTGCCTTTCTTGGCTCCCCACCTTTAGCTCTGTTCTCAACTCCAGCATCTCCGTGAAGCCTCTCGGACCCCATTTCTTTCTTTCCACAAAATGGGCCTGGTTCTGCCACTGACCCCAGTGGGATTTCAGTTGGTGTCTCCAGCTCTGAGCCTCAGTTTCCACTTCATAATGGATGGACCCAGAGGAGTCTTCAGGCCTTTGAGCACTACATATAGAATTCCTGCAAGCTGTAAATCAGACTTCATCTGTCTCCACAGGAACCCTGAAGACCCAGCCTCTTTCTTTCTTCTCTATCTTCCACTTCATGTTGGCCCCCACACACATCTGGTTGTCAAACATAAAGCTGACCGGAGGGACAGGAATGTACCTTAGTTGGTAGAGTGCTTACCCAGCATGCACAAAGCTCTGGATTCAATCCTTTGCACCAAATAAATGGGAGGAGGTGATACACACATCCCGGCGCTCAGAGTGTACAGAGGCAGCAGAGCAGAAGTTCAAGATCATCCTGTACAACACAGCAAGTTTGAGCCAGCCTGGGCTATATGAGACCCTGTGCCAAATAAAAAGCCAACCAAAGCAACCAGATCCAGCACTGAAACCTCTTCTACTGCAAGGGAGGAGGAGCTATTTTTGTGGTGGTCTCTAAGCCAGAGTCTAGTCCAGCAAGATCACAGGGAGACATGGCTTGGCCCTTCTGAGCTGGTTTAACCCAGAGATGCAGGTCAATCCTTGCTGTAGTGGTATTTGAGTATTTCATGCCAGTAGCACAGAGTGACAGTTGGGAGCTCAGTCTAGGCATGCTCAGATGATCTATGAGATTTGGTAGAAAACACGAGGTGCCCAGTCAGCACTGGGCTGATAGGCAGCAACAGGGAGAGACAGGTGGGATATGGCTCCCTCAAGAGCCTCTGCTGTGCCCCGAGACGGGGGACTCAGGACAGTCGGGCAGCACTTTAAGAGAGGACAGAAGAGTAGAGCCAAGGCACAAGTCTGACTGTGTCACTCCCACTAAAAGCCTTTTTTGGCTCCTGGACTGTCAAATAGACAAAATCCAGACCCTTCAGGGTGGCACGCACAGTTCTTCTCACATTGACCCCAGGGTGACCCCTCCTTCCAGCATCCCTGGGCTACCAGTTCTGTTCGCTGTCCCCTCACTTGCTGTCCCGGGTGTCTGCCTTGATGGCCAGACATGCTGGCTCTCTCCATCCCCAATGGCTTTGCACGTGTAGTTCCCAGTGCCTACCACACCCTTCCTGCTCCTCCTGAGCACCACCATCTTATCTGATCTCCATAGAACATTCCTTCTTGTACTTTCAGGTCCACCTCCAATGTCCCATTCTCTACAGAACCTGTTCCAACCCCCTGGAGCTGTATTGAATAATTTGTTCTGCCATCTTACAGAGCAGTACTTTATATTCCAGACAAACAAACCAATAAACAAAGCTGTGTTCTAACCAAGACAGAAAGACTCTCTGTCGAGTAGGAGACACATCTGCTCTGCTGACTGCTGCTCCTCTAAGGTAGAAAACAAGGATGAGGAACATTGGCCACAGCAGACAGTGAGGTCTCTGAGTCACAGAAACCTGGGGTGACTTGTCCACAGCCACTTGATCACTCACCAACAAGCTCGGCTCTAGATTCTAGACTCCGGGGTATAGACGCCCAGTTCGCAAAGCTTGCTCATCTCATCCGGCCGCCTCTCTTAGTACTTGAAGCCAGTCAGAGACTATGTCCAGGTCACAGGGTGTTCAGCACACCATAGGTTTGGTGATCATGCACCTGGTATTGGGGTGGCAGAAAGAAGAGGTCCAACTAGCCAGAGGACCTAAGCAAAGGCAGTGTAGGGCCTAAAGTGGGCAGGACAAGGCCAGCTAGGCTACTGCCCAGATAACGAGCAGTCACCAGTGAGGGATGTTTTGAAGCACAGAGAAGAGCCATCTTGTGTAGCTACTTTCCAACCTAGGCCAGAACCCACAGCTTCTGCCAGCTCCCCAATGGGTCAGACTCAAGAGGGGGACCTGAGCTACCGTTACAAGGAGCCAGGATCCATGCGTGCTCACTGTGGGGACCACCTTCCTGAGGGGGAGGTTAGGGAGAAGTGGCAAGGCAGAGTGGCCGACCCCCTGAACACACCCTTCTCACTAGAAAAGCTTTGGCTCCCTGGGAGCTGGGGATATAAGGTCCTCGAGAAACCAGAGGGAGACAGTATTGAGAGTTCCCATTGTGACAGCACCTATAGGAGGAGGGCAGCTGGGTGTCCCCGGCCCAGCCTTCCCAGGGAGCTCGTCCCACACTGGCCGCTGGTTCCCCAGATGGAGCTTGTGCATCCATGTCTCTGGAGATAGGAGTCCTCTGGATAGCTGGCAACAGGCGATAGCAGTTTATAAGGACAGCCAATAGGATAGTGAG
This sequence comes from Rhizomys pruinosus, assembly GCA_009823505.1. Classification (NCBI taxonomy): domain Eukaryota; kingdom Metazoa; phylum Chordata; class Mammalia; order Rodentia; family Spalacidae; genus Rhizomys; species Rhizomys pruinosus. Next base: position 847,184 of record VZQC01011941.1, on the reverse strand, counting down.
AAGATACCTCAGAGGGGCCCAGTGGAGCCCAGTCTGGGCCCCAGCCATGCAGGGAGCTCTCAGTAGGCGGCATTCTTCACATGCTGCAGGGGGGTGGGGGGAGTATCAGGGTAGAGGGAACCTGTGCCTGCCTCTCCTTGTGACCACTGCCATATATAGACTGGGGTTCCAGCAAGGGGCCTAGGCCTAGCTGCTGCCAAGATATCCACCAAGGGAACACAGACCAGTTCCAACTTGGATTCAGCATGGATTGCCCCCACCAGCCATGCAGCCAGCTCACCCACAGGCTTATCTGGGCCCCACAGGGTTTGACCCAGGCCTCTATCCTCACTGGCCCCCAGTATTTCTCTGCCCCACTGTTTGAGCATGTCAGGCACCACTGGATTGGGGGGGGCGGGGCGGGAAGAATACATACCCAGTTAAATCTGAATTTCAGAGTATCCATGACTAGTCAGTGTGAGTTTATCTCATTCAATACTTGGTGAAACTCTTACTAAAATCTTTCTCACTGTGAATCTGAAATTCAAGTAGGTGGCCTATGTTTTTATCTTCTAGATCTGCCAGTCCCAGTGCCAACTCACTCAATCCCATCTGCAGGGACAGGGTCTTCCTCAGTCTCTCTGTGAGCCTGTCTTCCACTGTTCCCATTTACTTGGTCCTATATTTACTTGACCCAAAAGTTAGTGGGTTTTATTGTTGTTCATTGTGGTGGTGGTGGTAGTGTGTGTGTGTGTGTGTGTGCGTCTCCCTATAGCCACACTATGGAATTCACTATGTAGACCAGACTCCCCTCCATCTCACAGAGATCTATCTCCCATGTGCTAGGATTAAAAGTATGTACCACTATCCCCTGATTTGTCAAAACTTAGTGCTTTTGGTTTTTTGTTTGGCTTTGGTTTTGGGGGTTTGTTTTGTTTGCTTTTTGAGACACGGTCTCCTTGTAGCTTCAACTGTCCTGGAACTCATCATGTAGACCAGGCTGGCCTGGAACTCACAGAAAGCCTGCCTCTGCCTCCCAAGTGCTGGGATTAAAGGTGTGCACCACCATGCCCAGCACTAAAAACCTAGTATTTTGTTTTTTTATTTTAATTTTATTTATTTATTTAGTTAGTTAGTTATTTATTTATTATGTGTATGAATGTATTGTCTGTGTGTAGGTTTGTGCCCCCCATGTCATGCAATGCCGAGGAGGTCAGAAGAGGGCGTCGGATTCCCCTGGAACTAGAGTTCTCCTGGAATTGGAGTTATAGACGGTTTTCAGCTGCTATGTGGGTGCTGGGGATCGAACCCAGGTCCTCTGCAAGAGCAGTCGGCGCTCTTCACCGCTAGCCCACCTCTCCAGCCCCAAGCCTAGTGTTTTAATCCAAACACTATTTCATTCTGTCTTGGATTTTGTTGTTTGGAAATACAGGTTTAGTTTTGCCTAATGAATATTCTCACCTGTCCAGGATGGATGGAGGTCGCTCCAGTACAGTGTGGGTGGGTCCATCAGAAGCCTCTGTATCACCATTGTGCCATTCATGTGTCGTGCCTTTGTGGGAACACCTGGAAAGCAGAGCTGAGCAGAAACTGCCAAACTGCCCCTTGAAAGCATATATATATATATATATATATATATATATATATATATCTCCTCTGCAGCTTGGTGGCTGTGGGACACTTCAAGGCTTCTCCATACAGTGCAAAGGCCCCAAGCTAGTGTGTGCCTTCTTACAAATCCACCTCCAAAATCCTAAGTGTCACTTCTGCCAAATTCTTTCGGTAGGCAGATCAACTTGAAGCTCAAACATTAGACTGTTTATCTTGATGGAGTAGAAAGATGTATGGCCATCTTCAATCCATACACATGGCTCCTCCCTGTCCACTCCACACCACCCTGGCAAGAGCTCTGTGTTCAGCTGATGCCCACCCTAGCCTCTTTCTGACTAGTCTTTCTGCCTTCTAGTCCATTCTCTGCTTACATTTTTTCCCACTAGGGTGTGCCCAGCACCTAGCACTGAGCCTGATCCAAAGTAAGTGCTTAGGAAACATAAGTGAATGAGCTATGTAATAACATCCAAATTCCATAGCCTAGTCTCACATCTGTTTATAATATGCCCACCTGTACCTATCTTGACACTTTGCACACTGCCTGATGATATTTTGCAACAGTCCTCAAACATATGTCTATCCTCAGTCACCTCTTATTGTCAATTCTTTTGGCACAAGCTGTCTTTTTCCTGCCTTTCGAACCTTTATGTATCCTTCAAAACCTTTCTCAAGTGTCGCCCCCGCCATCTGAAGACTCCCCAAGCAAGTCTGCCCTATTTTCCAGAGTTTTTCCCCATGTTAATATTCAAATAATATACAAATATAGTTTCCTTCAGGGTTTTAGCTCCTCAGATATACAGCAGGGGTGAAGGGCTTCCTGAGACCAGCCTCTCACTGGATCAAGTACACAGACAAATGTTTATGGGAAGCAGTTAAATGCCCCTTCCTCCTCTCTGCTTGGGCCATGTTTTGGCCTCACCTCTAAAGCAAACCATTCCTGACTCTCCACCACTCCCCCAAATGCATCCTGCAGTGCCAGGCCCCAAGTTCCCGCTGCACTCTGCCTGCACTCATTTGGCACTTATACTATATTGGCAGGTTTCAGCCACATTTTCACTCATTCCACCATCATTCCCTGTCCTATGTCAGGTGTGGGGGTTATGGCAATCTGAAATCTTCACCAATCCACGTCCTCGTTTCAGATCAGGCCTCAGAGGGACCTTCCCAATTACATCTCAGTGGTTATGACGATGGGCTGGTGGCAGTGAAGCCTGAGCCCTATTTGAAGAGTGCTGGTAATGTGCCCCAAAGACAGGAATTCACTCCATCTCTGAGGTGCTCCAGGGTTCCTGAAGATCAATATGGAATGGCCCATCTAACAATGAAGCTGGGTGGTAGGGTGCAAGTTTGTATGCCCATCACTCTGGCTGAAATGGTGAATGATTAGAAATGGGTACAAGATTTCTTTGGGCATATGACGAAAGTGCTTTAAAATTAGATTGTGGGGGCTGAGGATGTAAATCAGTCAGCAGCACTTGCATAGCATATACAAAGCCCTGGGTTCATTTCCCAGCTCTGCATAAACCCAGGAGGGGTGACACATGTCTATAATACTGGTACTCCGGAGGAACAGGCAGGTTCCTGAATCAGGAGTTCAAGGTCATCCTTAGCTAGCAGCAAGTTCAAGATCAATCTGGGCTACTTGAGATATTGTGGGGGGGGTTGTTGTTTTTGGTTTTTTAATTAAGTAACTGGGCATGGTGGCCCACAGCTTTGATCCCAGCACTCATGAGCAGGCAAAGGCAGGCAGATCTCTATGAGATCAAAACCAGCCTGGGACGGTCCTCACAGTGAGTTCCAAGCCAGCTGCAGTACACAGTGAAACCCTGTCTCAAAAAAAAATCTTTTAAAGTAAAATAAAAATTAGGTTGTAGAGGGGCTGGAGAGATGGCCTAGCAGTTAAGAGCACTGACTGCTCTTGCAGAGGACCAGGGTTCAATCCCCAGCACCCACATGGCGGCTGAGAACCATCTTTAACTCCAGTTCCAGGGGTATCCGACACCCTCTTCTGACCTCCACAGCATTGCACAACATGGGCGCACAAACCTGCATGCAGACAGTACATTCATATATATACAAAATAAATAAAAATAAAAAAAATAGGTTGTACAAACTATTGAAGCATTCATTTTAGATGAGTGAACTTTAGAGTAAAACTAAAAAATATATAGAAAGGTCACTTCCTCTTCCTCTTTTGTGAGGAAGAGATGAGCCTATGTAAAGCCCTGGAGTTTCCATAAGTGAAATCCCCCTTTCCCCAAAGTTCCCATCTTCACAGACTGCAGTTCTTGAAGCAAAGTCTGTACATGCCCAAAGCTAAAACTCAACAAGCCCTTGGATTTCAAGGCCCAGGGGCTATGGGCTTGGGAGAAAAAGTGAAAGATGGAGACTCGGGCACAGATGGCCACAGCCTGGTTCTGAGCCTGGCTGTTTGTCTTTCGATGGATGGACAGGGCCCCACTCACAGAAACTGATCCCTTAATTGTCCTTCTCTCCTCTCCATCCTAAGAATGGAAGCTAGCTGAACCCAGGGCTCTGAGGACTTAGGCCACTGAGCCTCAGCCTAGAGAGTCAATGAACACCCAGAGTACACTTCCCCAAAGCAGCCAGGCTTAGCCCAGGCTCCCCCTCTGCTTCCGTCTACACTTCCTGCCTCTCCATGGGCTCTGTCCTCATGCCCCACCATCCCTGGGTGGAAGACTCCCAGGAAGGAAGCAGTGAACTCTGTGATGGGCATGCTCTGTTCTCGCTGTGTGAAGTCAAGGGCCTCGGTGTGTCAGTCTTTTACAAGATACTGCCATTTAGAAGAAACAAGTACATAGATTGCTGAATTATTCCTGAAAGTTGCATGCAAATTTAGAGTCACTTCCACAAAGTACTGGAATCTTTGAGTCTATTGAATCTTCTTCCTTGTCTTCTCTCCCTCTTCCTCTTCCTTTGTCCTCCTGAGTTCTCCAACCATGATCAGAACCCCAGGTGACTATGGCCTGCGGTGCTCATGGCCTCTGTCCAGCCTCAGCCAGCAGCCTCTCCTTTAGCTCAACCCAGGGTCCTGAGCAGACTCAGCCTTTCTGCTCTGTCCTAGTGGAGCAAATCTAGTGGTCCCAACTGCTACAGATGAGGAGACTGAGGCTTGGAAGGGGAGGAAGGGTCTGCCTAGGGACACACACACACACTCACACACAGAGTTTGTCTATGGTCCGGCCACTATATTCATACATTGGTCCAACCTGGGTGATCAAAACATGTGTACATAGATCAGATATGGTGGAACACACCTTTAGGCTCAGCAGAGCGGGTAGATCTCTGTGAGATAGAGACCAGCAAGTTTCAGCCCAGCTGAGCCTACAGGGAGAACCTGTCTCAAAACAAAACAAAACAAAACAATAAAGAAAACAAAACATGTATGTGTAGATTACAGTGTAGGCAGTCATCTGTCCTTCTCTCTCCCATCCCTTCCTCCCTCCCACCCTCTTTCATCTTTCTCTTCTTCTTTTCCTTCCCCTGAGCTTTTCTTTCCCCCAGATAGTTTGTTAACTTTCCTATTGCTAAGTTCCAAGAAATAAATCACCCTTTAAAAAAAAACAAAACAGGGGCTGGAGAGATGGCCCAGCAGTTAAGAGCGCCGACCGCTCTTACAGAGGACCCGGGTTCGATCCCCAGCACCCATATGGTGGCCGAGAACCGTCTGAAGCTCCAATTCCAGGAGAACTCCAGTTCCAGGGGAATCCGACACCCTCTTCTGACCTCCGCGGCGTTGCACGACACGGGTGCACAGACCTGCATGCAGACAGTACATTCACACACATACAGAAATAAATAAAATTAATAAAAAAAAAACCATAACACCAATCAGCAGTGGGTTGTTGTTGGTTTTGGTGGTTGTTTTGTTTTTGTTTTTGCTTTGCTCACAAGTCTAAGACCTAGCTAGGAAGAAGGCCAATGTCTACCCCACCAGCTCCCTCTGAATCTTCCTGAATCTTACTCTGCTCAGCTGAACCCTGTGGGAGCCTCTCCTAGGACAGCACACTCACAGGATGGCAAGTTGGGCTGCCAAGGGCTGGAGCTGGGTTCCTCTCCACATATGCCTCTGCATGGGTCATTCTGTAGGCCCTGGGACTTCCTCATAGTATGGGAGCTGAATTTCAGGTGCAAGAACCCCACAGACAGAAAGTAGAAGCAGCAACCTGCTGAAGTCTGCCCCTGAGAACCCTCACAACATTGTCTACCATATTTTATTGGTCAGGAACTCCCACAGCCAGACTCAAAGGTAGATTTATTTCTCTCTCAGTGAAAGGTGTATCAAGGAATTTTGTTTTAAAATCATCACAGCATAAAGTGTCTGGCATACAAAAATCAATTGTATTTTTATTAACTAGCCAAGAAGAGCTTAGAAATAAAATTAAGAAGAAACCTATTCATGCCACAAAAAAAGAATAAAGTATTTATTAATACACTAATGAAAGAAATTATACTCAGGAAAAGAAAAATAAAATAATGCTAAAAGGAATGAAAGAACACTTAAGTAAATGGAAATCTAAATAAATGTTCATGAACTGGAAAACAATACTATTAAGATGGCAATTTTCCTCAAATTGCTACCGAAATTCCCATCAAATCTATATCAAAATCTCAACAGGCTTTTCTGGAGATCTTTCCAAGCTGATCCTAAAATTTATATAGAAATGATACAACCTAGAATAGCAAATACAGGTTGGAAAATCCAAGGACCAAGTCGAAGGACCTACAGTAGGTTTTAAATTTCACAATAAAATGACAGCAGTCATGACAGTGTCACATTAGTAAGAAACAGACTGAGAGACCAGTGCCACAGAGTAAAAGCCGGAGGTGAATGGCCACTGACATCAGCTGGCTTTTAATAGAAGGTCACATTAATATAACGAGGAAAGGAGAGTCTCTTCAACAAATGATGCCTGAACAACTGGATAGTTATATGGAAAAAAATTAACTTAGATTTATTAACTCCACATTATACACATAATACTTCAAAATGTAGCCATACTCTAAAAGTAAAATCTAAAACTAAATAATATCTAGAGAAAGAAGGGGAAAAAAAAAAAACCACAGGAGAAACTGTGACTCTGGATTAAATAAAGATTTCTCAGCTGTGACAAGAAAACATAATTCATAATAATAATTAAAAAGTGGTGTTAGATTTCATCAAAATTACAAACTTAGATACCACAAAAAAATAAAGTAAATGAAAAGGGGCAGGCAAGATGGCTCAGCAGGTAAAGACTTACTGCCATGTCTGATGACCCGAGTTCAACCCCCAGGACCCATCCTTAACTCTCAAAAGTTGTCCTCTGCCAGGCGTGGTAGTACACACCTTTAATCCCAGCACTTGGGAGGCAGAGGCAGGCAGATCTCCATGAGTTCAAGGCCATCCTGGTCTACACAGCAAGTTCCAGGTTAGCTGGGGCTACAGGGGGACCTGTCTCGAAAAGACCAAAAAAAAAAAACAAAACAAAACAAAAAAGTTGTCCTCTGATCTTCACACACTGTAGCATGCACATCACACACACACACACACACTCATTAAAATGTAATTTTTAAAAAACAGAAATCAAAAAGACAAACTACAAACTAGGAGAAAATGCTTCCCAATAAGCACAAATAATAGAATCACATTGAGGCAATATGAGCGTCTACAGATCAATAATAAAGCAAACAACATAGGCTGGGGAGGAGCTCTGTAGTAGAGTTCTTGACAAGCATTCTAGAGGCCTTGGCTTCAATCTCCAGAGGAAGGAAAGAAGGGAGGGATGGACAGAGGGAGGGACGGACAGAGGGAGGAAGAACTATGCACATCACCAAAAAGGTGAAAAGGAGGAATTAGCAGCGTGAGCCACCCTGAATTAAAAGCCCAGGGAGATAGCCCTGTGTACCTCATAAAACGGCTCTAATTTTAAAAAGGCAGGGAACGATAAGCACTGGAGAAGAGGTAGAGAAAATGAAGCGTTCGCCCACTGCTAGGGAGCAGTTAAACACCACAGCCATTGTGTGATTTAGCTTTGTTGTTTTATGAGATAGGATCGCACTATGTAACTTAAGGTGACCTTGAACACTAGACCCTTCTGTCTCAGTTTCCAAAGGGCTAGGATTCCCAGTGTGTGCCACCATGCCAGGCTGCTACAGTCGTTTTGGAGAAAAAGTCTGATAATTTCTTAAAAAGCACATACAATTCTTGGGTATTAACTCAGGAGAAATGGAGACATACAACCCCCTGAAAACTGATCTACAGATGTTCACAGTAGGATTATTTGAAGATGCCAGAACTTGGAAGCAATCCAAAAATCCATGAACTGGAGATGGACAATATGGAGTTTCCCAATGTGTATACACATAGACACCCATATGTGTATATGTGGTGCACGAATGTGTATGCACCTATATGTTCTACACACACTTACATACCACACATATATATTACACATACTACAAAAGGTTATTTTGTATATACACACATACATTTTTTTTTGGTCTTTTTGAGACAGGGTCTCCCTGTAGCCCCAGCTGTCCTGGAACTCGCTTTGTAGACCAGGCTGGGCTTGAACTCACAAAGATCCTCCTGCCTCTACCTCTGCCTCTGCCTCTGCCTCTGCCTCTGCCTCTGCCTCTGCCTCTGCCTCTGCCTCTGCCTCCAAGTGCTAGGATTAAAGGCATGTACCACCATGCCCGGCTTTCTAATGTTTTCTTAATTTAATTTTTTATGTATATGTGCATGTAGGGGGTGACTTTGGTACCTGCAGAGGTCGAAGAAGGTGTAAGATCCCCTGACACTGGAGTTGCAGGCAGGCAGTTGTGTGCTGCCCAATATAAATCCTGAGAACTGAACTCCAGACCTCTGCAAGAGTAGCAATTACACGACCACTGAGTCATCTCTCCAGCATCCCCCCTTTTTCTTAGAAAGGATGTCCTTGTAGCCCCAGTTGACCTGGAACTCACTATGTAGACCAGGCTGGCCTCAGTCTCACAGAGATCCTACTGCCTCTGCCTTTGAAGTGTTGGGATTAAAGACATGGGCCACCATACCCAGCTGTTTGTGGGTTTTTGTTTTCTCCATAGACCAGACTGGCCTCTTGTGATTCTCCCACCTCAGCCTCCCAAGTTCTAGTGTTATAGGCTTGTGCTTGATTCTATTAATGTAAACTTGCAAGGAAAGAGACAGAAAGTAGAGCCCTGGCTTTTGTCTAGGCTGAAGGTGGCAGTGGGAAGTGAGTGCTAATGGATGTGAGGGGGCTTTTCAAAGTGATGGAGAAGTTCTAAAACTGGCTAGGGGCGATACTGCAAGCTGCTTGGAGTTACTAAAACTCAACCAGCCCTACACTGTGATGGGGAGATGGGGGGACCAGCCCAAAGTCCATCTCTAGGCCCCCAAAGAAAACCTTGAGTCTGCCCTTCAGCCTTCCTCCCGCAGGTCTGCTTTAGCACAGCCTTTGGGAGTTGGTGCTCAAATTCAACTTGGACCCCTCCCACATCCGAGGCATTATTCCTGCCTCCTGGGCTGCCCTTGTCTATTGGCTCTTGACCTTCAGAAAGCACTTAGTGCTCTTTTTTTTTTCTAAAACTTTTTTTTTAATTTTTTAAATTTATTTTCATATGTGTATGAATGTATCGTCTGCGTGTAGGTTGGTGCACCCATGCCATGCAATGCCGCGGAGGTCAGAAGATGGTGTCAGATTCCCCTGGAACTGGAGTTAAAGACGGTTTTCAGCCGCCATGTGGGTGCTGGGGATCGGGGATCGAACCTGGGTCCTCTGCAAGAGCAGTTGGAGCTCTTAACCACTAGGCCATCTCTCCAGCCCCAACACTTAGTGCTCTTGAAGGGGACTCTCCCAGGAGCTCCACAGGCCACTTGAGGTGTGGAGGACTGAGATGCGTCTGAAAATTTGGATCCTCGCAGATATGGAGCCCAGCACATACATTCTGGGAATGCTGCCCTGGGGTGTCAACAAAGCACACACTGAGAACAAGGGACACTTGGAAGGCAGAGGGTTGCATAGGAGTGTCTAGTCTCCTGACATTACAATCCAATGTTGTCACCCTCCAAGTCCATGCCTGAGAACAGCACAGTCAAGTGACTGGACTAAGCAGATGGCTCCATCAGTGAAGTACTCACCATGAAAGCTTGAGGCTCTAAGCTTGATCCCCAGCACCCAGGTAAAAGTTGGGCATAGCAGCCTGTGCTGTAACCCTCATGCACAGGAGGCAGAGACAGGAGGATCCCTGGGTCTTTCTGGCCAGCCAGTGTAGCTGAATCAGAAGGTCCAGCATCAATGAGACAGACTATCTAAAAATGTGGTGGAGAGCATTGAGGAAGACATCTGATGTCTGGAACACACAGATGTAGATAGATAGATAGATAGATAGATAGATAGATAGATAGATAGACGATAGATAGAAATACAGATACAGAGACAGATAATAGAGATACAGATACAGAGATAGATAGATAGATATACGGATACAGATACAGAGAGATAGATAGATAAATAGAGATAGATATACAGATACAGAGATATATGATAGATAGATGATAGAGATACAGATACAGAGATAGATAGATGATAGATAGATAGATAGATAGATAGATAGATAGATAGATAGATAGATAGAGATACAGAGATAGATGATAGGTAGACCTAGATAGATTGATACAGATACAGAGATAGATAGATAGATCTAGATAGACAAATCTAGATACATAGAGAGATAGATAGATCTAGATAGATAGATAGATACGGATACAGAGATAGATAGATAGATCTAGATAGATAGAAAGATCTAGATAGACAGAGAGATAGATAGATCTAGATAGATATATCTACATAGATAGATAGATAGAGATAGATAGATCTAGATAGATAGATAGATCTAGATAGACAGAGAGTGTGGTGGTTTGAATGAGTGTCCCCCATAGGCTCTAGGTATTCAGACGTTTGTCTCCAGTTGGTGGCGCTGTTTTTGGAGGTCTTGGGGTGTGTGGCCATGCTGGAGGAAGTGTGTCACTGGGGGCAGGCTTAGTGAGTTTTAACAAGCCTCGTGGTCTACAGTTGTTCTCTCTCTGCTTCCTGTGCTCTTTGCGAGATGTGACCCTCGGGTTGCTGCTCCAGTCTCCAGCCGCCATGCCTCCCGCCACAATGGACTCTAATTCCCTGGAAGCGTCAATCGTAAGTTCAAATAAACTCTTCCTTTTATAAGTTCCTTGGTCATGGTGCTTTATCACAGCAACAGAAAAGTGACTAATACAGAGAGATACAGAGATAGATTTAGATAGATAGATCTAGATAGATAGATAGATAGATAGATAGATAGATAGATAGATAGCTATAGATAGCTATAGATAGCTATAGATAGCTATAGATAGATAGATCTAGATATAGAGATAGATCTAGATAGATAGATAATAGAGAGATACAGATACAGAGATAGATAGATCTAGATATAGATAGATCTAGATAGAGATAGATAGATCTAGATAGATAGAAGATAGATGATAGAGATACAGATACAGAGATAGATGATTAATAGATAGATAGATAGATAGATAGATAGATAGAAACATGTACTCACAAAAATCTCATAACATTTTTTTTAATTTTTTTTTTTATTATTTATCTTTATATGTGTATGAATGTACTGTCTGCATGCAGGTCTGTGCACCCGTGTCATGCAATGCCACGGAGGTCAGAAGAGGGTCTCGGATTCCCCTGGAACTGGAGTTCTCCTGGAATTGGAGTTACAGACGGTTCTTAGCCGCCATGTGGGTGCTGGGGATCGAACCCGGGTCCTCTGCAAGAGCGTCGGTGCTCTTAACCGCTAGGCTATCTCTCCAGTCCCAAATCTCATAACATTTTAAGTACATTTATGATTTCGTACTGGTCCACATTGGAGTGCATGTGGCCTGAGGACTAAGTCCTGGCCATAACCAATAGTCTCTGGGCCAGCATCATCAGCTACACATGAAAGATTGTCAAGGAACTGGATGATGGCCACCTCACGGACACCAAACAGAAACTAACAGGGGACCCACGTGTGTTTTAACTGATCTGCAAGTGATTCAGACACCCTGGAATGCTGCAGTGAGTCGCGAGGGTGAGACTGCACCCTGCACCGAACCGGAGTGAGGACAAAGATTCCGAAAGCCACCCTTCAGCCTCTGAGTCCACAGAGCCCTCAGCGAGAAATCCACATGGGGATCTAGCTAAGGTCACTTCCATTTCTGCACAGGAAGATTTTATCCCCCTAAACAAGAAGTTGGACCTGTAGTTTCTCTTCCTACAAGAGGTGACAGCAACCTGTTACTCTTGGTTTAACAAGCGCCATGCCAAAACAGCAAGGTGGCCTGATGACCACGCAGTGGTCCCCATGCCTGTTAGGCCCAGCTCCCAGGGCCTAGCCAGGGACGAGGTGCCAAGCCAGTGGAGGGTAATGGGTGGCTATTTTCTCTGTCTCTCCTTGGGCAGGCACAGTAGCCCCTAGCAGTGACGCTGGAACCTGATAGGCTCTGAGAACTTTTCTGTCTCCCAGCCATGGCCAGTGCTCATAATTGATGTGGATGGAGGGCCTGCTAGCTTCCCTCAAGCCTGGCAATTAGCATTCATGCTGGTGGCTGCCAGGGATTCCTGGTGCTCCAGGGAACAAAGGCTTGACAGGTTCTCGGCCACATGGCTCATTATGTCAGGGCACTGGCTCCCTGCCCCCAGCCCCCTCTGATCTCTGTGGGGCAGAGAGGGCAGCTGAGCCACCTTGTCACTTCTACTCTTTATTTAAGAAAGTAGACAGAGGTTGCTGGCGACAGCTACCCTGTCTCTCCACAGTCCTTGGGCCTTGCATAGAGTGACCAATGAAAAGGCCTCTGGTGAAACTCACATGGGTACAAGAGAGAGCTGCGGCAGTAAGGGTGGATGGCCTGGGAGAGTTGAGCCTGGGCCCTGCCTAACCTGTAGGGTGAAGTCACCATGCTATGTGCCCTTTAGAAAGTCTCTTGTTAAAACACTGAGCACTGGACTAGATCCAAATTCTCTAAACTGTTAATTTCATCCCCTAGTGGGCCATAAACCTAATTTAGTAGACCAAGGCAGCATTTTTTTTTTAAACTAAGGACAGGGGCTGGGAAGATAGCTCAGTGGACAAAGGACTTGTCATGTAAACATGATGTTTTGGATCCCCAGAATTCAAATAATAGCCAGGCAGGCTTGGTGGCCACCTATAATCCCAATGCTGGGGAGGTGATACAGGGCAAGCTGACTAGTCAGACTAGCCAAAATTGGAGAGCTTTTGTTCAACAAGAGACCCTGCTTCGATAAAGCAGAGAGCAACTGAGGAAGGCACTTCTTGTCACCTTCAGGCCTTACACCTCCCCACACACACAGAGACACACATGTACCTACATGTATGCAAATAGGCATACACACATATCTAACACACACACACACACACACACACACACACACACACGAGGACAAGCTAGAATGGAATGAATTGATAGAAGAAAGAAAAGGATAGAATCACACACATCTCCTGCATTAAAGTTAAGTATAGTTTCCTAAATTTTGGTGCTGATTATATATGCATAAGTGTCATGACACAACCTAGAGAGTTTTTCTTGTTATTGTTTGGACGCTGCCCCAATGAATGACCCCCATTTCAAGGTTGTGTGGGCTCAGTGTATAGCCTGCCCTTCCCATCCCAGAGGTGAGGTTCTAAACTCTCCTCTAAGTATTTGCAAACCGGGCTAGCAAAGCAGTTAGTGAGGCTCTGGTGGCTGCCATCTGGGCACAGGCCTCCCTGCCTAGGCCTCCTGAACTCACCCACACTGAATGAGGGATGCTGGGATGCCCAAGCTCTGTGCAGGTGCTGCATACACCCAGAGATGAATGTGTGAATGTGGCGTACTTTTGCCATGTGTATGCACCAACTCCCACAGTGTGTTCTATCACAATCATATGACACTCACATAACCTAGCAAAAAATCCAACCTGACTCTGGTGACTACTGCAGAACCTTAACCATCCAGGACCATGTTCAGCAAGGCCATTCACTAACCATTCCCTTGCACTTGACAGTGTACACACCATCTTGCCTGTAGACCAGGCTGGCCTCTATCTCACAGAGATCTGCCTGCCTCTGCCTCTGCTTCCCGAGTGCTGGGATTAAGGGTGTGTATTACACCACCACACCCAGCTCCATACACCCTCATTTAGTCCTCACTGTAAGGTCCATTTCTCCATTCCCAGGTTACAGTTGAGGGGACAGAAATCCAGAGGAGTATAGCAACACACTCAGGGACACCCAGCTAACAAGAGGATCAGCCGGGAGGGGGCTCAGCCCGCCTGAGCCCACCCCTTTCTCCCTTGCTCCACTTATTATGCCAATCCAACAAGTGTAGATATTTTGTAAACTCTGTCAAACCAAGTCAGATTCAACAGGGTTCAATAAAGACTTTATATTTCTCTCTTTGCTATTAAATCATACTTTATTTATAAGCCTAAAGAAATAAAAAATTACTATTAAAGAACTTGTTCCACTCACTGGTGAGGTCAAGATTGGTCTCTACCAAACTTCCTCCCCAGAAAGTGTGTCTGGCCCCAACCCCTGCCACACCCCCTGCCACACCCCCTGCCACACCAGTGAGGCCCTATTGGGGCTCAGGATTATAAGATTCTATCCATCCTGAGCCCGGCCCCTCTTCACAGACAAAGGCACTCCCAGGCTCACATTTATCAGTTTTATTCCCTTAATGATTCAAACTTGTGCCGAGATGTGCTACTCAGAATGGAGGATTTTATGGATTTAACAGTTTTATTAATTTAAGAGGTTTCCACTGAGCACCAGAATGGCTCAGTGTGACAAAAAAAAGGTATCATAAATGAATTGATTTGTCACGTATCAGAATGCGATCCAGCAGCGATTTCATTATTGGAGTTATTTCCCTCCAATTATCTGCAAACTTAAAATGCTAAAGAGCACCCCCCCCCGCCCCCACCCCCAGCAGCAGCCGGCCTGCATCATTTGAGCAGGAAATAAATGGAAATCAATGGCCCAAATTTGCTGCCACGTGTGGAGACTGCCCTACCTCCCTCCTCCCCTCCACAGCCACTTGGGGAAAACAAAGCCAGGCCACACAGACAGAGGCCACCTGCAGCCCTCGGCATGCTGTGTCCATCCATGGGATCGGGTCTCATTCCAAGGCTCCAGGGAACTACACTAGGCCACAAGAGTCTCCCTCTGGCAGCATGGGCTCTTGGCATGGGTGGGGCAATGGACCGAGCCCTGGGCAGGGAGCCTCGCTCTGTGGCCTTGTCCATCCCCAATGTTCAGAAACTGCCAAACCATCCCAAGCAGGCCTACTCACACTTCTGGGCTGTCAGATGCTGTGAGCCTCAGCCGTGGGGACACCAGCCCACCCCAGCCCTGTCTTGTACCCTCCCTCTCTCAATCTTGTCACCATGCTCCAACCCAGCCTACAGCATTCCTCTCCACTGAGTCCCCCTCCCTATCTGCTCCACACATCACCACGTCCCAGGAGTCAGTTTTCTTTGAGGAGGAACAGACTCTAGGTTTTTACTCTGGGCATTTGGACTTCTCATAGTTTGCAACATTCCCAGGTCCCTCCCTGCCTCTGAACTTTGGGTGGGTGCCTATGAAGACAGGGCAGACAGGAACAGGTCAGATATGACCCCAACATCAGGGAGCCCTTCCTCATCCCCACATGGAGATCAACATGACCTGAGGTCTCAAGGGGTCATTCCATGGGCTGGGGTGTGGCTCTATGGTAAAGCATGTGCCTACCATGCTCAAAGTACTGGGTCCAGTCCCTAGCACTGGCATAAATAGACTAAAAAATAATAAATAGATCAATTAATTAATTAACTAATTAATTAAATCGAAGGCCTCTTCAGCCCTGTAGGGAGTCCAAAGGGCTGGGGTCCACTTTTCCTTCTCATTACTACCTCCGCTGCAAAGACTCTAGACAGACATCCCCATTCACTGTCTCAATGGAAAGCTGCAAGGATCACCATGTGCGACATCTCTCCTAGGTGCCAGGACAGGCTTGGCCCCTTCCCATTTCCTCCTGATAAGATTTCTGCAGGTAAAAGGAGAAAGAAAGGTCCAGAAACACGAAGGTCACACTGCTTAACCCTGCCCAGGGCTATGTGACTACAGAGCCCTTCCAAGATGCTGTTCCTCTGCCCCTCCCCCACCAGCCACCCTAGCTTGTGTCCCCATTAGTGATCACTAGCATCTGCTAGGTGGAAAATCCAAAGGCCACAGTCCAAGCAGAGAAGGGCCAGAGCAAAGCCAGTCCCCAGGGGGGCAGGTAAACCTATAGCCCAGGCCCCAGTTCGTCCCTCAATCCCTGGGTCTCTTTATCTAGCCAGGAAGCAGAGACTGTGGCCAAGTCTCCTGAAGGTTCTTGAGCAAATGCAGAGAAAGTTCTGTGCCTGTAAATGCCCGGATGACCTTGGTGGCTATGCAGGCCGGGAGGCCAGAAGGAACGCAAGTCATCAGAATGCATCTAGGAGTTGCCCTTGCTGCCCTCCGCTGTCAGCTGAGTTCCCACATCCAGGCCCTTCCAAGTCACTCACACCCTTAGAGGGCAAAGGGAATTCCTACCCATTTGTCATGCCGTGGTCCTCAGCACCAACTCTGGCATATAAGACTCAAGAGGCGATCAGAGTGGCAGGCTGTGGCAGGGGGCACCTAGAGCTCCTTGGGATAGCAACACCTGAGCCAACAGTGGAGGGAGTGGACTTAAAACTGTCTCCCTGAGCCACTTTGATTGCCCCAGCCCAGGGGATCAGAGGACTCCAAGGCTCAAGGCTCTGGGTTCAACCCCCAGCTAGCCTTAGGGACCAGGGCCTGGCTTGCACCACCATGACCTTGGGAAGCTTGTGGGGGTCCTCAGTCTCTAGCTCCCTGCACCACAGGAGCTGAGATCCAGAGGAGAAAGTGGACTTGCTTGAATCTCATGTTGGAGCTGGGTCTCCTGGATCCCAGCCCAGAAATCAAGGAAATTTAGCTTTGGAAGGCCGATCCTACATACTTCCCCTCACAGGAGCCCCTCCAAAGAACCAGGGGCCAGGTCTCAGAGACAGGGGAGTGGACTGCTTGCTCCACAGCAGCCCATTCCATCCTCCCCCAGCTCATCCCCAAATTCTTTGCACAGAGGTATGCACACAGAAACCCACTGCCTCCTTATGGACTCTGCCCACACAGGGTGCATAGACCAATAATCTTACACCATGCACATGCTAAACATCACATTCCCACCCAGCCACGTACACACACTAGCCAGACCTAGTATCCACCCAGATCAGCTCTGTCCTCCCTGTCCCCCCATCCCTGCCTGCCATCCAGGCTCTGGAAAGCTGAAGACTCCCAAGGCCGTGGACAGGACAGCACTTGACAGATGAGGACTCGTTCACAGGAAGTGAGCTCTTCCCAGGTGAAGCGCGATGCTCCTTTCTACCTCAAAGACTTCATCGCCTCCCTGACCTCCGGTGGCTAATAAAGGTGACTAATGCATGTGATACTAAAATAGCCCCCTAATGGGCACCAGGGCTTCTTCGAAAATTAATGCCGTGGCAAAGGATGGAAGTCTCCATTAGCTGATCTCTGCATGCAGAAATTCTCATTTTCCCTGGGTGGGCTAATGTCTCTATAACCCCCCTCAGTACACATGAGGGGCAGACTAGAAGACACTGGAGCTTGTCCTTGGCTACCACAGACAGACAGTTGCTGGCCAGTGGCTGGACAATGGCTTTGACCAACAAGCCCCAGGAGGTCTGTGCTTCCCTTTTTTGATACTTAAACCATCATCCACTCATTTTTGTACTGGCTCGGGGCTGGCTGCTGTGGACGTGGGCAAGTCTCTGAAGTCTCACTTGACATCAAGCTCGGGGCTAGAGAGATGACCTAGCGGTTAAGAGCACCGACCGCTCTTACAGAGGACCCGGGTTCGATCCCCAGCACCTACATGGCAGCCGAGAACCATCTGAAACTCCAATTCCAGGAGAACTCCAGTTCCAGGGGAATCCGACACCCTCTTCTGACCTCCACAGCATTGCACGACATGGGTGCACAAACCTGCATACAGACAGTACATTGATACACATACAGAAATAGATAAAAATTAAAAAAAAAAAAAAAAGAGTACGAAACTCTCCCTGGACCAGGAAGCATACAAGACACTGAGGTAGACAGAAAGAATAACGCCCTCCCTGGCCTGCCAGCTGAGGCCAGATGGAGCCAAGGGCTGGGCAGAGCAGACAGAGGGCGGGGACTCAGCGGATCCCTTAGCTAAAGAAGGTAAGGGTATACAGACCCCCAGGAAGTTATAACTTTCTCCTCTCAGGAAGAACCAGGAAGGCTTCTTAGAGGAGATGGCAATTTAACAGCCCTGTTCCATTCAGTGTCTGCCTAAACAAAACAAGTATACCTTGTTTAGGGGATGTGGGATAGGAGGTATCCTGTACTAGGGCATTAAACAGGGTAGACGGCACCTTACGCATGTTAGGAAGTGCTCTACCACAGAGCTTAATGGAGGCAAACTGATTAGGCCTATGAGTGCTACAATTTCTCCCCCAGTTCTTCCAGAATTCCTCTTAAGATCCTTTGTTCAGCTGCGCATGGTGGTGCACACCTTTAGTCCCAGCACTCAGGAGGCAGAGGCAGGCAGATCTCTATAAGATTGGGGCCAGCCTGGTCTACGTAGTGAGCTCCAGGCCATCTGGGGCTACAGGGAGACCTTATTTAAAAATAAAAAAAAAAAAAAAAAAAAAAGAAGATTCATTATTGCATGTAATTCACTTTTCCAAAAGAAAAGTTCACTGTCCATGGTCACACTGCCTGTCAAGTTCTGACTCTTATCAACATAAACTAGACCTCCAGCATGCGAGCCTGAGGGATGCCGGACCAGTTAAATTTACATCTCCTCCCTGAACATCACCCCTTCCACCTGCTCCTTCCCTTCCATAGGTCTCAGCTTGGAAGCCTCTTCCTCTAGGAAGCCCTCCCTGAATACAGTGCCGCTGTGCTCTTCCTCAGTCCTGAACTGTATGCCCCTGTCAGGACCTTCCATGTGGGATTTTCCAGTCCCACAACAATGGCTGGCACATCGCTCTCCACACACACTGTACCTGTACTTCCATCACCTTGCTTGACCTTCCGCCTGCCTTAAGAAGCAGAAAGTTATTATACGATTCTCATTGCACAGATAGAGAGACTGAGGTCTCAAAAAGGAGAAGCAACTATTCAACATCCATCATTCAGAGCAGCGTGCTGCTGCAGGACTGGCCCTGACTCCACTCGAGCCGAGGGCTTGGTTTGAGATGAATAGCTGTTTGGAGAAGTTAGCTCACCTTGCACCATGAGACGAATGCCCCCGTATGCCAACAATTGCTGAGTTTGGGTGGTCCACTCCGAGCACACAACATGTCATCTGCCTTTCCCCAAGTTCAGAAAGACTGTGTGAAGAAGGGACCAGAGACCCTTCCTCTACTCTCCATGCGAGCCCCTGGCCAGCGTCTCCACGAGCTCACTGAGGGCAGTGCAGGTGTCTGCCCTGCGCTGCCATCTTGCTTATGGACGGCCTTCTGCCACCTCTTATCTTCAGGTTGGTGGCGTTGGCTTCTATCAGCATCTGCGCATCCCCACAGGCTATCGCCCAGGCCCAAGAGGCTCCAGGCTCATCAGGGGGGCTTCCTCTCTGGGCATTCCGGGGGTGTGGGGGGGGGATGAATGCTTATCTGAGCTCAGCAAATCCAGCCCAGTACATGCCTGCCCTCCCACCATTCCAAGGTACTTCCCATAATGTCCTGTGCAGGACCGGAAGCATGGCCCCACAGCTCCGCTTCCTCCAGGAAATCCCATAGGCATGGGAGACAGAGGGTGTGGGGCCCCTCAGGAAGGGCCTCAGCCACTGCTGTCCCACAGTGCCTTTCCTGTGGGTGTGTGGCACTACTCTCAATCGTCCTTTAGCCTAGTTGTTACTTCCTCCGGGAAGCCTTCTCTGATTACCACTACCATCCCCAGGCCAATGTTCTAGTTCAAGGACAGACTCAGGGATTTGGACCTGGAATGAAAGGCTATAGAGGAAACATAAAGAAAGTGGGCTCCACCATGCCGAGAAACGCCTCGTGGTATGCAAAAAGAAGAGCAAAGAGACAGAGGAGAAGCGGTGGGAAGCAGTGTCCTTGTCCCCAGTAGGTAAGAGGTGGTGGTGGCTGGGAGGAGGGGACAAGAAATGAGATGGGAAAGAAAATCAAGAAAGCTCAAGAAGGCAAGGTCTCTGAGTTTCAGGTGAAATGAAGGTACCCCAGGACCTTGTTTGAGGACTGGGCAGGTGACAAGGTGCCACTGACTGGAATGCCCAAAGGGGGGCGAGAATTCCTGATTAGTCACCAAACTGCAAATCCAGATCACAATACCACTGCACTAGCATTCTGGAACTCTGCCAAAGAGTTCTACGTGTATAGTTTGGCCAGAAATCCCGGGGGGGGGGGGCTGAGCCCACTGTCCCTCTTATGGCCACTCAAGATGTCTGACCCTTAGTCAAGGCTTCTCCCTTCTGCAGGAAGGAAGCTGGCCTCCCACCCTCGAGGCCTCTTCCTCTGCCTTTCCCCAGAATCCCCCACCCCTGCCCCAGTCCACGACATCAGACCTACTCAGCCTTCACGTGCCTGCTCCTCCCATTGCACAGCCACCCTACAGAGAGAATCCTGCTCCCAAGTAGAGTGACTAAGACCCAGCTCAAACCAAGCCACAGAACCTCAAGCCCAGCTTTGTGACCTGTGACCTAGCTATCTCATGCTGTGAATGATTTTCTTAACCTGGGACTCAGTTTCCCTACCTTTGGCAGGGAGATTTTAATAGCAACCCCCCATGCCTGACCTATGGAAGAAGCTGGGTGCATAGCAGCAAAGATTGCTGTGATTTCTGTGGTGCCCAAGGTGCACCCCGGCCTGGAGGAGGGGAGATGGCAAGTCTCTAAGCCTCCTCTCTGCCACCTGCTCCTGGAAAGAAATAGTGACAAAGAACATATGAAGAAATTGCAAAAGCTTCGTGTTGGCACCTACACGTGGTAGACTGTGGCCTGAGTGGTAGTGACAATGGTGCCCCCACCCAGGAGACCGGCCCGTGAGCAGGAGCCCAGCCACTGGAGACCAAGTGGGTGTGAAGTCAGGTATGTTTTCTCTGCAAGCAGTAGCAGAATCTCTGTCGTTCCGGAATCTCGTGGGAACCAAGCTATCCCCATTCCCAGCCTCAAGGCCCTACTGTTGGCTGTCCCCACTGCCCTGTCCCCAGCTCCCCATCCCCAGACCAAGAAGTGGCCTTGCCCACTCGGCTGCCTGGGACAGTGAAGAACAGTATGCCCTGTTCAAGGGGGCACCCTGACCTTATCGAAGAAGAGTGATGGCTGAGTACCAACCCAGCTTGCCACCTCAGCGTTCTGCAGCAAAACACTGAACTTGCTTTTGACAACCCCCCACATGGCTCAGCAGGCAAACGGAAGCAGAACAGAGGGAAATCAGCCAGCTTCCTGCCAAGGTGCTGAGTGGACAGTCAAGCTACAGAAGACAGAATCTAAGAAGAAGAAAATTGGTGACCTTGATCATCGTGAGCATTTGTTATGACCCAGGGACCCATCCCGACTACCTAGGGTGGTGGAGTGGATTTGGCTGGCCCTGCTTCTGGGAGGGCAGGCAAGGGAACCCAAAGCTTTGGTTCAGGAAGGTTTGATGAGCTAATAATAACCCTACTGGGTTGGGAAGAGGGTGGCCCAGGGTCTCTAGTTATGAGCAAGGACCCAGAAAGCCAGAAGGTAGGGATGGGGGTTAAGGAGGACTGTGCCTTGGCTTTGAATTCACATGGGACGTAAATGGTTTCCTCCCATCTACAAGACTCTGTTTCTGGGGCTGGAGAGATGGCTCAGTAGTTAAGAGGACTGGCTGCTCTAGCACAGGACCAGGGTTTGGTTCGCAGCATCCATATGGCTGCTAACAACCATTCTTAACTCCAGTTCCAGGGCATCTGAAGCCCTCTTCTGGCCTCTGTGGGCATTGCAGGACAAGGGTGCCCTTACATGCAGGCAATACACTCATACATATAAAATAATAATAAATAATTTTTTAAAAAAAGACTGTTTCTGTACCTGTAAAAGGGGGAATGGCAATCTCTTTTTTGAACTTGCCACACCCCAGGCACCTGGGCCAGACCTCACCTGTGCTAGTTCACCTCATCTGAGCATAATGCTCCCACCAGGCAGCTGATCTTATTCAATCTGTACTTTCCAGCCAGTGGAACTTGGGCCCAGAAAACGAAATGTTCTCAGGATCCACTGTAAGTGCCATAAAAAGATTCAAATACAAGCCCCCAGGTTGTACCCAAGCCCTTGATCACTCTACTCTGCCACCTCTCCTCAGCCCACCAACATCCACACCCAGGGCATCCCAGGACAGGCTACAATAATTCATAAATTAGAAGCAAGCACAGTCATGTGTGTTAACATAGCTCATTCGTATGGTAGACCTGTACACAGAGCACAGTTGTAAACTCTGCTTACAGACACAGGATCTGAGACCCACAGAGGCCAAGGCACTTGCCCAGGCCACCAAGCTTGCAAGTGACACAGACAGGAGTCAACCATCAGTGGTCTAACTCCAAAGCCCCATATTGTGCCTTCTGTAAGGGCACCAAAAGGACCTGGCTGGGTGCCCGTACAGTACACAGTGGAGATCTGTGAGGGACAGCCTCATCACTGTCCACTTAGACTGTCCTTCTCTCTAAATGAAAAGTTTCACGCTGCTAAGTCAAAAGCTCCATGTTCTACCTGCATGCTGGGGCTCTGGGAGGTCAGAGCTGGGACATGCTGCCTCAGTCTGCCAGATTCAGAAATGCGCCTTGGTCCAGGAAGATTGAAGGCATCTGGAAGAGGGGCTTCCCAGAGCACAGGTAGAAGAGGTGGGCTGATGGGCAGGTGATACATGGGTGGGGAGACATCCCTAGAGTGAGAGGACACCTTGTTGCATAAGAGCCCCAGGTGGGCTGGCAAGACAGCCCAGCAGGAAAAACCACTTGCAAGTCTGACAACGTAAGTTCAATCCCCAGAGCCCATCGTAGAGGGAGAGGAGCAACTCCTCAAAGCTGTCCTTTGACTTCCACATGTGTGCTGCGGTGTGCACATGCCTGTATACACACACACCACACACACACACACTAATAATTAATAAGTAAAAATATAATGAAAGTGAACGGGTTAGAGGTTGCCAGCAGACAGGTAGCCTATGGAAGCCAACAGACAGAGGGGCTCTCAGACATCCACTCTAAAATATCCCTCCATATCTGGCCAGGACAGAGGGACAGGCAAGCCAGTGGTTGCTTCAAGCACTCAAGTTTCAGAGAGCAACAGTTAGGAGCAGCTAGCTCCCACCACCCACAGAGCTCAGGCTCAGGCCTGCCCTCTCTAGTAAGGACCAGATTCTCATCCGCCATGCCCCCTGATTCATCCCCTCAGATCACGAGGCTGAAAGTTTCTAATTTGGACCCTCCCTTAGAGCATGCCTGCCTGCAAAGTCATGAAGCGGTACCGGAGTAGTTATTGATCATTAGGGATGTTTATCTCTCAGTCCATGCTGGGCTGAGTCTGGGTGGGAGTCTGTTCAGAGGAGCAGGCCGGTGTCTTTTCTTTCTGCTCTAGAGGCAGGGCCCTCAGGGCCACGTCCCCACACCTGGGCTCCCAAAACACCTTCCCAACAGAGCCACCCAGGCTGGCTCCGGACTCTGCCACGCCCACCTCTGAATGCGCCAGACCTCTCCCCAGAACGCCTGTCCTCATTCCCCACCCCTCCAGCCCCTTCAGGGTTCTTTCCCTGCCTAACTCGGGGAACAGAGGTCCATCTGCCCAGAACCCTCAACTACTCACCTGCTCTATGACTTCTCAGGGTACAGTGTTACCTTAGTCACGCTCTGTGATCCCAAAGGACATCTGGTCGCTTGTCTCCTGTCTTCCAAACCTCACTAGGGGCTACCTAGGTGCCCAGGCATCCTAAAAATTGAGCTGTGAGGGGGCGAAGGGTATCAAAGTGCATTAGGTCAAACCCCTTCAAAGGGCTTGTGATCTAGACAAGACCAATAGCATGAAAGAGGCCTACCTATGCAGGAAGTCGGGTCCTAAGAGGCCTACCTACACAGGAAGTCAGGTCCTAAGAGCCCTACCTATGCAGGAAGTCAGGTCCCGAGAGGCTTACCTATGGAGGAAGTCAGGTCCTAAGAGCCCTACCTATGCAGGAAGTCAGGTCCTAAGAGCCCTACCTACACAGGAACTCACGTCCTAAGAGGCATACCTACGCAGGAAGTCACGTCCTAAGAGGCCTATCTAAGTAGGATCTAAGGTGTAGTGGCCCACCTGACATCAGCTGGAGGAGGCCATGTTGGAACCTGGGGTTTTAGGCTGTGGATTGGCCCTGTTACCTCTCCCTGCTGAGCCCCACATACCCTGACTTCTGATGTCCATTCAACTAAAGCTGGAAAGAACTGGGTTGGGAGAGGCCTGTGGAACCTCCTTTCACACACATCGGCACACACTGCCCACTCTGCATACCCCTCCACAGCAAGACCAGGCCCACCCTCTAGACCCTCGATCCCCTATAAAGCCTCCACCTCCCCAGACCCAGGACTCCTCCCAGAGACAGTAGTTTGACCCACAAATGTCATTCGCAAATGGTGATGTATTTTAAGCAGTCCATCTCTCACACCACCTTGCAGAACTATTTCTGTCTGCTCTCCTCAGAGGCATTCAGACCTAGGCAGGAGACAGACCATTTCTGACCATCCTTAAAATCCTGGGAGGCCTCTCCAAGCTGCTTTGAGGAAACAAACAAGGCCAGGCCTGTAGAGATGAGATCAGGTACAAAGCACCTTTTCCCTTAAGGCTCTAAAGAATCTTGCCTTCCAACAGCCCACCATCCTTCAGAGGAGGGTTGGTGACTAATGTGTTAGCCAGCTTTCTGTACTGTAATCAATATATGAGGCAAATCAGCTTATAAGAGAAAAAGGTCCATTCTAGCTTATAGCTTTAGAGGCCCCAGTCCATAGTGGCTTGGGCCGGTTGTCTTCCTAAAACAGAACATGGTGTTGGTAATGAGTGGTGGGGAGAACTGCTTACCTCATGGTAGCTAGAAAGCAAAGAGAAAAAGAAGAGATGCCAGGGTCCCAATGTCCCCTTCAAAGACATATCACCAATGACCTAACTTCTACCAAGCACCACCCCAATCAAAGGTACCACAAGCTGGGGCCCAAGCCTTCAACACATGGCCCTTTAGGGAACATTCTGGATCCAACCAATAATGCTTCAGAGGAGGAGAAACAGGGCAGGGACGGAAGAGAACACCTTGGGTACTTCCTGTGTGCCAGGTATTGTTGTAGGCCAACACATGGACGCTGTCATTCTGTCCCCAGAGCAAACCTATGAGATCAGGGCCAGTTAACCCATTTTACAGACAAGGAAGCTGACATCCACAGAGAATCTTTGACATGGTCTAAGTCATGGAGTCAGTGAAGCAGGGCTTGAACCCAAACTTGCCAGGTCTTCATGCACCATGGCATGTTGCTGGATCAGGCCTCCTTCGGGGCTTCTTAGAGCAACCCAGCAAGTTTTAGGGACAGGAGTGACACCCAGCCTAGAAACCAGCCCTTGCCTCCACTGGGGCCTGCTCTGTTACAGGGTCATTGTGCCTAGAGGCCACACAGATCCCTCTCCTCTGGGGCTGCAGAGGACCCTGAGCTGCTTTGCCTACCACAACCCAGGTGTGTGTGGTCACTGGGCCAGAGGGCTGTTCCACCTGTTGCCACCCCAGATGTTCTCAGACACCATGCTGAATGGTTGTCAGCTCTTGACACTAATATTATTTAAAGCCCAAAGTCTAATGTAAGGCTTCCTTTTAGCAAGATTGTCTCATTTAATAAAACTCCCTCTCTCTGTCCCCCAAGGTAATCAGGTTGATGATAGTGCACTCCCCGAGCTGTGATTTGATCTGGGAATAGAATTATCATGCAGCCCAGCTTTGCTGCCGGATGCTCTGTTTGGGTTTTTCCTCTTGAGTAAGTAAACAGGAGGCGTCCCGGTGAAAGGCACTACTCAGTGGAGGACATCGGCAGCTGGCCTCCCAACTGGCGACTCTGTCCTCAAGAGTCACCCTCTCAATGACTCAATCAACAAACATTTCCCAATCTGTGCCCTGGACTGCTCTTGATCCCAAGCTGGAGATAAGTCACCTGATGTGTTTGCCACTTATTTTCTGGAGTTTGGTTTTGTTTTGTGTGCGTGTGTGTGTGTGTGTGTGTGTGTGGTGTTCGTGTGTGTGTGTGTGTGTGTGTGTGTGTGTGTGTGTGTGTGGTGTTCATGTGGCCCAATCAGGCTTCAATTTGTAGCTGAGGATGATCATGAACTATTGATCCTCCTGCTTCTACCTCCTGAGTTCTGGGATTATAGGCATGCACCACCACACTTGGGGATAAGACTCAGGGCTAGGCATGCACTCAGCCAAATGACCTACATTCCCAATCCTGTCTCCATTTATGGTAGGTAGAAAGAACCCAGGAAGCGGAGGGGCTGAAGAGTTAATAGAACCCAGATCAAATCCCAGCTCTGCCTCCGATTACTCTTAGAGCAAATCACTTCATTTCTGAGGTCCAGTGTCATCTGAGACATGACCTTCATCACAGGGCTGTTGAGAACAGTGGATGAACAAGTGAGGACCTCGTCACCCTCATTAAAGAGATGCTCTCCCTTCCAGACCCCCTATACTATATGACCAGGGGGTAGAGCCCCTCCCCAAATCTTGTACACTCCTACAAGGAAGCATTCATCATCACTATCATCACCACCACCATCACTATGATTACTTCCTCTATCACCATTATCATTATCACTGCCGTCATCATTGTTGTCACCACCATCATCATCATTACCATCTTGAATCTGAGCACATCTATGTTTGGGATAAAAGTGACAAAAATGACTTCAGATATTAGGTCGCAAGAGTGATACATCTTCCAAAGGAGCCACCATGCTGGAAGGAAGCCCAAGCAGCTTCCAAAAGAGATGACACGCAGGCACGCCCATGCTGCCTTGACTGAGCATCAGCCCAGAGTCAGCATTGTGGTCACGTGCAGAGGACGGCAGCCTTCAGACAATGGCATCCCAGCCACACTGTGGAGCAGAGGCAAGCTGTCTCGGTGGTGTGACTGTCCCCAGCATCCAGAAGCACAAGGCAGCTGTGGTAGTTTTAGGCCACCAAGTGGTGAGTGATGCAGAAGTTTTAACTGTTTACACATGACTCTGGCTGATCCACACAGGAGCCAGGAGACAAAGGAATCCATAGGTGCTGTCCTCACAGAGCAACAGCTGGGGAAGGATAGAGAACGAATATGGAGCACAGGGGAGGTTCACCTCACACAGGGAACACGCAGGGTGAGGATTTAGAAGCCAGGACCTGAGGGGTGCTCCACACAGCCTGCCCAAATCCACAGAACCATTCTTTTTTTTTTTTTTTAATCTTTTCGAGAAAGGGTCTCCCTGTAGCCCCAGCTGTCCTGAACTCACTATGCAGACCAGGCTGGCCTTGAACTCAGAGATCCACCTGCCTTATAGAACCACTTTTTTTTCTTTTGGTCTTTTTGAGACAGGGTCTCCCTGTAGCCCCAGCTGTCCTGGAACTCGCTCTGTAGACCAGGCTGGCCTTGAACTCACAGAGATCTGCCTGCCTTATAGAACCATTCTTACATGGAAGCTTAGTCCCACCAACCTGTTTGGCTGTCCCAGATGCCTAAATACACCTTCTATCTACCTTCCCCATCCTCACCCATCAGAGTCAGCACCCCCTCCCGTCTGCTCACCCACACTTCCGAGTTGCCTCCATTAGCACAAACTCCTTGGCTAGTGGGCACTCTGCACCCTGGGGAAAGTGGGAATTGGGGTGCTGGGTTAGGAAGGAACTGACCTCAGTGCTCCCATTTCTTACCAAACACACAGATTGGCCCTTGCACTCCTCTTGCCTAGGATTTTCACAAAGCCCTCTACACCCAGCCTCATCCATCATGGACCCTCCCCTTTGAATTAACCCTCTACCACCCCCCCTTCACCTTCTTACACCCCGCCCATGATGTACCTTTCCTAAACCTGCTGGGAGGGACGGTGCCATCTGAATAAGTGAATGAGCCAATGTTTTCTCTAAATGCCTCTGCACCTTCCCTCAGCAGTCCTGGGCAGGGCTCACAACTGTACAAAGAAGTCATTACCAGCTGCAGAAGCCTCCCTGTCCCCATGTGCCCCCAGCATTTCATGTGTGCTCTTCACTCTACCGTGAGTGTCCAGGATCATAACTAATCGCTCACTGAACTGTGACTACCGTAGAAGCAGGGCCCAGAGTTTCTTATTGTTCCTAATGAAACAATATCCACACTTGGTATTTCAGTCACTCTTAATAAACTCTTTGCATTTTCTCATCCTGAACCTACATCACACAGAACAATTTCAGCTCATGTAAGAGTGGTGACCTCCTCAAGGTCATTCAGGTGGTGAAATGTAAAGCTGGGACTCAGAGCCAGACCTCAGAGCCAGATCTCAGAGCACCAAATGGCTCAAAAGCAAGAACCTTCCCTACATGATGCCTTACCATCTCTCCACTCTGGTGCTGCCCACTGAGCAAGGAGCCAGCACTCAATAAATATTTAGAGAATGGCACAAAACCATAGCTGATCTTCCTAGTGTGAATGAGGCTCTGACAGCAAATAGAAACCAACCCTCCACAGCGATTTCCAATTCAAATGCCACCATCCGCTCCGTGAATCCTGATGCATTTTAAGCCTTCTATGTTTTGGAGGGGTTTGTTGCTTTCAACAGTAAGAGGTAGCAGGAGGAGGTACCCAGTGCGCCCCCGAGGAATCACTCCTGCACAACAATTTCAGATGTGAGATGGGAAGCATTTTACAGCGAATGGATTCTGGTTATCACAGTACTGCTGAGAGGGAGGGAGGCAAGAACTCGGATCCCATTTAACAGATGACAAAACTCAGGCCCTCAAAGTCAAGGGACAGGTTTGAGGTTACTCAGAGAGGGACAGACACCACCTGCCTTGATGCCCAGGCTGAGGGTGGGGGTGGGGGCGGGGGAGTTTTTGCATATCTAGTTATCATCAGCTCCTAAATGGCCTTCTCTGAGTGGCCTTGTGGGAAAAGACAGAGGGCACAGTTCTGAAGCAGGCAGGGGCCACAAAGAAGCCCATCCCCAGAAGGCTCATTGTTCTTTTTTTTTTTAATTTTATTTATTTTTGTATGTGTATGAATGTACTGTCTGCATGTAGGTCTGTGCACCCGTGTCGTGCAATGCCGAGGAGGTCAGAAGAGGGTGTCGGATTCCCCTGGAACTGGAGTTCTCCTGGAATTGGAATTACAGATGGTTCTCAGCCACCATGTGGGTGCCGGGGATCGAACCCGGGTCCTCTGCAAGAGCAGTCGGTGCTCCCAACAGCTAGGCCATCTCTCCAGCCCCAGGCTTATTGTTCTTAATCTCCAAACACTTCTTTCTGTCCCCTGACCCTCAGTTTCTGGGTGCAGCAGGTGGTACTCAAAGCACATGGCCAGAATTTCCTTCTCATTCAGCCCTTCGCAGAGGAAGAGGGAAGAATCAAACCACCTCTTCCTGTGCCACAGAGATAATAGCAGTGTCCTTCAGAGGACCTCCTTCCCAGAAAGTCACCAGAAGCTCGCCAACTCCCTGTAGCATTGTGGGCTGAAAGAGCACAACAGAGCCCACCTAGCACCAAATGGAAGACAAAAGCTTTTGTCTAGCTTTGACCTTGAGACCTTGGGCAAACCCCATCTCTCTGAATCTCAATTTCTTTATTTGTCAAATGGGACTCACCGGAATTAACGCCCATCTTCAGATCAAGCGATGTGGTCAGCAATGTGGATAACAGCAGATCTCCCTCCTTATTATTTAACCTCACACTGCCCTGTCACCAGAGAAAAACTAGTGGACCAGCCTATATGGTTAGTCTCATGGCAACTAGAGCCAGACCCTAGCCAAAGGACCAGCTGATGGCTTAGCCCAGCAGGGGGCCATGCCAGTTCTTAAGACCTGATCTTGGCAGCAACACAGGAGACCTGAAGTGGGGTCCGGAAGCAGAGCGAGGCCGACAGGAAGCCAGCGCAGTGCAGTGAGGCAGGCAGTGCCAGAGGACAGTGGGACCAGAGCCCCGCTTGTCCTGTTGGGGGAGAGCCTGGAAGGCCACACACAGTCCGTAGAAAATGCACTAGGCTGCTGGGGTCTGTGTGGCCAGAGCCTGGAGCAGGACACAGGCTTCAAAGATCAGCAGCAGGCTCAGCACCAGCACTCTCTAGCTGCAGGCCAAGTCCTGGGTCCGCTGGGAACGCTGCACTAGTACATTGTGTATACACTTAACACCACCTTGCCCGAGTATCTTAGAGCATTCCCAAAAGTACCACAATACACTATAAATTAGAAATGAGTAGGAACATGAGGGTTGAAAACCTAACTGATGAAGACAAAACCTGCCAGGTGTGGTAGTCACGCCTTTAATCCCAACACTCAGGAGGCAGAGGCAGGCAGATCTCTGTAAGATCAAGGCCAAGCTGGTCTACATAGCAAGTTCCAGACCATCTGGGAGCTACAGAGAGACCCAGTCTCAAAAAACAAACAAGCAAACAACAAGAACAAAAGCCTCTACAAGTCTTAAATGTTATTTCCAAGGGTCAAAGTCTTAGACCTGAGTTTCCTGGCAAAAAGTACAGCAGAGAAAATCTGATCAGTCACATAATGTTCATGCCATAAAATAAATAACCAAATAAAACCTCATGCTTGGGAAGGTCATAACTGCTTCTGGTTGTAATGCAGACATTTTCCCGGCAGCCTTCATTATAGAACAACGCAGAATTGGCATAAAGACGTGTCTGGTGGTGGTGTTTAGGGAGAATGGCATCATATCAATGAACCATTCAACAAAAGTAGTCCCGTAGACACCAAAATGCCCTGATTTGGAACGGACCTTCCCTGGCCTGGCTGTGAGCATGGAACAGTCTTGTTCTCTCTCTTTGTTTATCAAAAATTCCTTTATGACCAGCAAGGTGGCTCAGTGAGTCCAGGTGTCGCCGTCAAGCCTGTCAGCCCCAGCACCCACATAGTCGGAGGAGAGAACTGACTCCCACAAGTTGTCCTCTGACCTCCACACACTTTGGCACATACACATATGCAAGCACATACACACACACACACACACACACACACACACACACATACACATATACACACAATAAAGAGATTAAGATGTAATAAAAAAAAATTTTAAGTCACTTGTGAAACAGGTTGAACGAGCAAACTCCTGATTGGTGCCAGTCTTGTGTGGGATCCCGGGAAAGCTGCAAAGGGCATCAGACCTGGCCTCACCCTCCTGGGGCTGAAGGTCTACAGCCTAAAGAGAGCAAGTCTAGGAGTTAGCAGGCAGTGTAGAACAGATTGAAATTGAACTAGGGTCCAGAGGGGAGCCCAGAGCACTGTGGGAAGATGGATGTAGGGCCTCACAGCACATTTCAGGGAGGGCTGGCTGGACGAAGTGAGATCCTACAGCAGTCTGAAGGATAGAGAGGTTAGACCCAGCCGGAGGAGGAGCAGTGGAGGCTGGATCACTGGAAGTCACTGTTGAGGAGCACATCACTCCCAGAGTCACTATTAGAACCACAGCCTGAGCCGGGCGTGGTGGCACATGCCTTTAATCCCAGCACAAGGGAGGCAGAGGCAGGCAGATCTCTGTGAGTTCAAGGCCAGCCTGGTCTGCAGAGTGAGCTCTAGGCCAACTGGGACTAAAGGGAGACCCTGTCTCAAAAATACCCCCCCCAAAAAGAACTACAGCCTGTAAAGGGGCCCCAGAAGCCAAGCTTTCAGGCATACTGCCAGGAGCAACCTTGGGCAAAATGGAGCAAGCCTATGTTGGATGTGACGGCCCCCTATTTTTCAAGGATACAGGAGATCTGGGTCCTTCCCACCAGAGCAAGCTCAGCTTGGAGAGGAGCGGTGACATCTTGGGACAAGCCACTCTTAGGTCTGAAACCTACTTGAGAATCTTGGCGCCAAAGAGGCCCTTCTCTACCTGTTAACTGACTCCCTCCTCTCAAGATGGGCCACTGGAGGGCCCAGAGGAAGGGAGATGTCCAAAGTGGCTCCAGAGGTTCAGAGCCAGGAAGAAACAGAAGTGAGGGTGGGGACCACACAAGTCAGTCAGGAGTATCGGGGAACTCCAGAGGGAAACCCCTGAGTAGAAGGAACCGGTGCCTGGAGGCCATCACTGAGGCCCTGGGCACAGGGCCATGTGCCCAGCCTCCCTCTCTTCCTCTGGCCAGTGGGCTGGCATGGCCCCACCCCGCGGGGCTACTGGGAGGAACAGGCAGTACATTATAAACTGTAAAGTTCTGTACGCACGGTCCCAGGAGCCAGGGAAAGGGTGACCTCAGGGACAATGATAATGGAGATTTGCAGCCCTGTGCTCTGCTCTGACAGGGCCCTGTGAGGGAGGAAGGTGTCCTCCCATCTCACAGACCACAGAAGCTGAGTTCACTCACCTGCCCAAGACCTCTCAGCTCAGAGGGGCAGAGTAGGGATTAGGACTCTGAGTCACACACCTGAGGGCAAAGCAAATCTACAAAGGAGCTAGGCTCTAAAGAAGGCATGGGCAGGGGAAGCTGAAAGCTCTGACCCCCCAGGAAATGCAGATTCCCCAATTTTATCGGCCACCCCCCTTAGGCATTACTTTGCCCTGAGTGTAGGAGCCCAGCCTGAAGTGGACTCCCATGGTGACCACATGGTGTGCCTGGCTGTCTTGGTCATCTATTGCATTATAAGCCACAAGTACTCTTGGGCCACAGAATGGTTTTATTGTGCACCCAGATTCTCTGGGATTCAGACAGGGCACAACAGGGATGATGTGGCTTTGTGCCAGTGTCTGGGCCTTCGGTTGGAACAAGCAGCAGGGAAGGGCTAAGTGGCTGTGCTGCTTAAAACTTTGGCCATCACGCCGGGCATGGTATCTGTGCCCTGAGCTTCTTCCCAACAAACATGACAGCCTGGGAGGGGACCCCTGCAACTCACATGGTGGCTCAGAACTTCTAGAACAGGTACTAAAGTAAGAACATAGAAGCTGAGTAAGGCTTTACTCCAGCAAGGTCTCTTTTGCTGGTCTCTGGGTGTCAAGACGTCAAGATCTTCTTGAATTTAAAGGACATAGAGACCTCCTTCCGTGGCCAAGGATGTGTGCACATGTTTAACAACCTATGCAGGCTGGGCATCGTGGAACACGCCAAGCACTGTGGCACACGCCAGTAATCCCAACACCCTAGAGGCAAAGGTAGGCAGATATCTGATAGTTTGAGGCCAGCCTGGTGTACATAGGAAATTCCAGGCCAGCTAGGGCTACAGGGAGACCTTGTCTCAAAAAAGACAAAATAAATAAATAAAATAAACCCTATGCAGTTGCTGACCACTGCCCATAGAAGGTTCCAAAAGGCAGATAGAAGGCAAAGCATTGCCAGTAGGGAGACCCAGGATCCACCCAGGCCCACCCAGGTCTCCACTGCCTCTGCCCCTGGTCTCTTGCCCACCCCATCTTTGGCTTCCATTTCCTTGCTAGAATGATGAAGATGTTAAACTAGGCACTCTTGGAGGTGGCTCAGACGCAATCTGATGCAGCAGGGGTGGCCCTAAATAAGTCACATGGCACTAGGAGCTTTGGGCTCTGCCCCCTTTTTTTGTTGTTATTGTTGTTGTTTTCGAGACAGGGTCTCCTGTAGCCCCTGACTGGATGAAGTGAGATCAAGGCCAGCCTGGGCTTGAACTCACAAAGATCCGCCTGCCTCTGCCTCCCAAGTGCTAGGATTAAAGGCGTGCGTGCGCCACCACGCCTGGCTAGGCTCTGCCCCTTTATAAGTGTTTCTTCCCTCCCAGGGCTCTGGAAAGGCCCAGCAGAGACTGCACTTGTAAAACCCAGATACCAGCAGTTTCCTTCTTGGGGCTGGGGTGGGGCAGAGAACCTATTGCAGGGAGCGCATCTGAGAGCCTGACTCACTAGGTCCTCTCCCAAGTCCTCACCACAGGGGCGCGTCTGCACTTGATGCTGTGGCAAACACCTTGGGTCTGTGGTTCCAGCTCTAATTACATATCTCTGGACACATGTCCTGCTTGGAAGCTGACAAGGACCCCTCAGAGGATCCACAGACAAGAAGTTGGCTGCAAAGTCTCCATCCACAGGGCGTTGATGCAGACAATCTTGCCCTTATATTCACACGAGGCCAATACAGCCACAGGATTCCCATCTCAGCCTACACAGCCGCAGTTAATGGAAACTTACCACCACATGGCCAGTCTGCTCATGTCTAGGCAGCACGGTTAATTAGAAGAATTCCCAAATCAGCCTGCCTTTCATTTCTAGCAGTCATCTCCAGATCTACCAAGAAGAGGGCACTCAAGAACGGAGGAAAGGGCCCAGCAGCGGAGATTGTCTGCCTTTCCCATGATCTAAGGCTTGGAGTCTTTGAGCTTCCATTGCCTCATCTATAAAATGATGACAGTAGCTGGGTGTTGTGGAGCACGCCTTTAATCCCAGCACTCTTGAGGCAGAGGCAGGTGGATCTCTGTGAGTTCAAAGCCAGCCTGGTCTACATAGTGAGCTCCAGCCCAGCTGGGACTAAAGGGAGACCCTGTCTCAAAAAGACCAAAAAAACCCAATAATGATCATGACAGGAGGTTGGGACAGTGAAACACCGTAACACATGTAAAAACACCTGGCACAAAAACATAGGTTTCCCTCCCGACCCTTACACACACTGCTCCATAGTGGCTTCCCATGCCTGGATACTAGAGTCACACTCAGACACGTGAGAGTGGACGATCTGAAGACACTGACCCCCCTGGGCAATCAAGGAAGTAGAAGGCCATGTCCTCTCACACATGGTTTGCATTTCCAAGCCAGCTGGAGACAGGGAGGTTGCTACTTCAACCTTTAGGTGCAACTCAAGTGCCAGATGAAAACAAGTATGTGCAGATGGGTGGATGAGTAGGTGGGATTGATGAATGGGTGGGTGGATGGATAGATGGGAGAGCGGGTGGATGGGTGAGTAGATAGATGGATTGGTTGATGCATGGTGGGTTAACTGCTGGATGTATGGCTGAATGGATGAATGGATGAATGGATGGGTGAGTGAGTAAATAAAGAGGGGTAGGTAAATTGATGAGTAGGGTGGTAAATGGATATACGGATGAGTGGGTGGCTTGGTAAGTAGATGGTTGTGTTGGTTGGTGGATGGATGGATGGATGGATATATGAGTATGTGGATAAATGGATATATGGGTGGATAGGTGAGTGGATGGGTGGATGGATAGATGGGTGGGGAATGGATGGGTGTGTGAGTGTATAGGAGGAGTGGGTGGATAGAGAGATGGATGGGTAGACGAGTAAATGGGTGGATGGATGGGTATGTGGATGGATCGATGGATGGATAGGTATGTGGGTGAGTATATGGATGGGAGACTCTATATGGGTCAGTATATGAATGGATCTGCAAGTGAATGGTTGCCATAGGTTTCCACATCCCATTATTCCTGCCCTTTTGAATGTCATCATTTTCTTGAGAACAAGATAAAGTGGCAATGTTTAAACTTTGTTCAGCATCAGAAGAGAGTTCGTCACACGGATTACCAAACTCACCAGCAGATTCCGACTGGGGGGGGGGGGTGAGAACGGTAGGAGGGAGTAGTGGAGGCAGGAGTTGGGGTCTAAGCGAACCTGCAACTCCGTTCTAACCAGCTCCAGTTACAGCTGCCTTGCTGCTCCACCGGCCACACTGGGAAGGAGGCAGTGAATCAAAGTAGAAGAGCTGGCTTCCAACAGCCCCTGCTCAACAAGCCTGTGGTCAGGATTGGATCCCCTGGCTTGGGAAAGCCAGCAGGGGGTCAGGGGGGAAGAAAGTATGCCTACAGCTGTGGGATACACAGGGAAGGGACATGGTCCCCACCCCCACCTTTGCTAATTTACTGGCTATCTCCAGACCTGCTCTGCTAAAACGAGGATCTGGAGCACCATGACTAAACTACCGGCGGGACTCCGCCCCAGAAGCTGCCATTCGGGGCTGCACAATAGCCCTAGTAAGCAGAGGACCTGGCAGGCCACCTCCTCGGGACAGGTCTTCTAGCAAGGAGAAGCAGGTCTGGGAAGAGACCCTGGCTTCCCAGAACACGCACACACACACACACATGTAGGAGCATGTAGGAGGGTCCAACACCTTCCCTAGACATCCACTCAGTCTTCCTCACGGTCAGTGCTGTGGCTGAAGGTAACAGAACCTCAATTCAAGATTCATCTCAGACATTAACTTGCCCCGTGGTCTTAAATCTGTCCCTTCTTCCTCTGGGTCTTGCTTTCTCCATCTAAAACTGACTCCTCCTCGCCTCTGGAAGTAATGACATCACCTGAACACAATGGCATCATTTTTTCATTCTTTCACTTTTCATATTTGTTGAGCAATTCCTGGGTCCCAGGATTAATCCAGGACAGTGAACAGGGCGTGGCGTGGAGCACAGGGCTTGCAGGGCTGGCCAGGACAGTGAACAGGGCGCGGCGTGGAGCTCAGGCCTTGCAGGGCTGGCCAGGACAGTGAACAGGGCGCGGCGTGGAGCTCAGGCCTTGCAGGGCTGGCCAGGACAGTGAACAGGGCGCGGCGTGCAGCTCAGGCCTTGCAGGGCTGGCCAGGACAGTGAACAGGGCGCGGCGTGCAGCTCAGGCCTTGCAGGGCTGGCCAGGACAGTGAACAGGGCGCGGCGTGCAGCTCAGGCCTTGCAGGGCCCCATTTCTGCTCCCCACATCTTGTCTTCTCTCATTCGCTGACTCCCTACGAGCACAGGAGAGGGCCCATCACCCTTGCACAGCATAGGAGGAAATTGAGATGCTATGGAAGTGGAAGACCTGGGGTTCGGATCTCATAATACAGTGCTAAGACCTCCACCTTACCAAGCCCTCCACCCCTCTAGCTCTCTGCTGGGTTGGGGACTATGCTTTCCAGAGCATTATCCCACCACCCTCTAAAATTCATGGAAAGAATCTTTCCAAGGTCATGGAAAGACTCCAGCCATTGAGAAGAGCGTTGCCGCTTCCACACACACATGGGAGATGCAAGCTGAAGCAGGCTTCCACATTCTTGCCCAGCACCTTCCTCATCAGGGGGTGCTCCAGGAATGTTAGGAGCTCCTCCACCCCATCCACCTTGCCCATATATGACCCAAGAGACAGAGACAGCCAGGCATCAAGAAGTTGTGAGGCCACAATTCTGTAAACCCAAACCAGAGGCAAGGCCCAAACCAGAGGGATGTAATTCAACTCCAACACACAAGGGAACTTCAGGTCACTATGGAGAAGCAACTCCATATATGGGGTAGAGACTATGAGCATAAAGGTTCAGGACCCCCAAAATCTCAGTCATCCCTTTCTGGTACTCCACCTTGCCCCTTTGAAGACACGCTGGGAAAACTTACCCTCATCTTCATGTCTCCCCAAACATGCTCATGGATGCCCTCACTATACCTGTTCCCGCAGCCAGTGGCAGGGGACTCTGTTCACACCTGCAGGCTTCACTTGCCAACCTCAGAACCCAGGTCTTGCTTTGGGCTATTTGTGGGCTTCCTATGGTGTTTGTCAGATTACCGTGGGCCTTTACACAGCCAAGAGGCTTTTTGAGGACCTCAGGCACTGCTAAAACACTAGTCTTGGTGAGGGGGCGTCTGTCAGGATAGAAGGTGATAGGCATTGATTCACAGAAGTGAATCCCAAAGAGAGTCAAAAATGTTGGGGCTGGAGGGATGGCTCAGTGGTTAAGAGCACCGAATGCTCTTGCAGAGGACCCGGGTTCGATTCCCAGCACCCACACGGCAGCCAAGAACCACCTTTAAGCCAGGCATGGTGGCGCACGCCTTTAATCCTAGCACTCGGGAGGCAGAGGCAGGCGGATCTCTGTGAATTCAAGGCCACCCTGGTCTACAAAGTGAGTTCCAGGCCAGCTGGGGTTACAGGAAGACCCTGTTTCAACAACAATAAAACAATGTAAAGTGGTGCTCCTCAGCTGAAGTTTCTTCATTTTCTTTTTTTTCCCTTGCTTGCTTGTACAAGATTATCAAATCTAGACCCGTGTACCCCACCCTATCCTCCCACCCCACCAGAGCTCATGTATTCTGCCAAACATGCTTTTCATCTCTTTCTCAGACTTTCTCAAAATTGTCCATGTGGAAGTTGACTGTTTTGAGCAGAAGTTCGCTGTTTTTAGTCAGTTCTTTGATGCAGTCCTTTCTGTTGTTGTTATTGTTGTTGTTTCCAATATGCATCACTCCCAACTACTTGGACAAAAGCTCAAGGGGCCGTGCATAAGAAATACTTACAACTAGGTAATTGGCACTAGCATTCACAGATGAGGGATACCATTCATCATTTGTTCATTTTCTAAAGTAGTTATATGTGTGTGCTGCTGCAGCATTGTAAGTGATGTATGTGTGTATGTGTGCATGTATGTTTAGGTGTGCTTACCTCTGCAGGTGCGTGTGTGTGGGAGCCAGTGAGACAGGGCCTCTCATTGAACCAGGCTGTTTTGGGTAGACTGGTTGGCCAACAAGCCCCTGGGATCCTCTCATTTCTGCCCCTACGTGCTGGGATTACAGCCCCACACCATCATGCTTGATTTTCCCATGTGTGCTAGGGATCTGAACTTGGGTCTTCAAGCTTTTATGGTAAGCAGTTTACCCACCGAGCTATCTCCCCAGCTCCTGAAAATAGTTTTTTTTTTTTTTACAGAAATACTTTATATGAACTTGGAGTGGAAAATTCCTAGTGCTCTTAAAGAAATAATATTTTGTAATTTTCCAGTCTTAAATTCTAATATAATAAATATAAAGAGATGTAACCACATGTACCAAAGGCTCTTTGGGGTCCTTGATGGATTTAAGAGTCAGACACAACACTGAAGTCAGGTTTGGAAACTGCTTCTAGGAGGTACCCACCTGTGGCAGCTACTTGGATAAGAGGTGGATCCTGGCCAAAAGGCAGCCAACCCAGAGGTAGATGGAGGGGGCATAAAAAGACCCTACGAATAGAAGGAATTGAGCAGGCAGGCTGGAAAGAGGAACAGCATCAAAGCCTGGAAAGGAATCAGGGGATAGTCGAAATCATAGGAAGCCCATATCTGTGAGGAGCAGAGGCTAAACTCCAGGCTCCACCCATAGAAAAGACGAAGGCCAGAGTTGGTGGGACAGACAGAAGCAATGAGAAGGGAGACATATGCTGCAAGGCCCATGGCTGTACCTGTTGAGGGCCAGGACTTGTAGAAAAACAGGGTACACTCAGGCTAAAGGAAGCTTCTTAGCACACTCCCAGCTCTACCTGGAGCCCATCGACTTGATCCTGACGGGTTCTCACAGTGGACTCTTCCTTCGACCCTCTGGTCCCTGAGGTCCTCTGAGCGACTCTGTCTCTTAGCACCTTTCCGAGCTGAAGCCCAAGAACTTTCACTTCTGCCCTGGGACTCGGAACTGCACCTTGATACTGATGTAGGCAGCACAGGGAATAGCAGAGGAATGCCCAGGAGGCCGATACCATTGCACACGGAAGGGCCTGGCCCTCAACAGGTGCAGCTGATATTAGGATGTTTGCTACCTCCACAGCTCCTGTTATTATTAGGGGTAGTATTAATATCACAGCAGGAAATAGTCTTCAAGGCAATGCTCCAAAGCTCAGTTTTCTTGAGCGATACACAGGAAGGCCACTGGCGGCCCAGAAGCAGCTCTGGAACCACAGCATACACTCCTGTCATTACCCAAGCGCCCCCCACCTCCCAACAGATCTGGGTGAGACTGGAAGCTCCCTGGGGGCAGGAGACATCCAACAGCATCCACACCCACATCTATTTCTTCTGTGAGCAGCCATGACTTTGAATACATCCCATGGGCTAGGCACTAGGCCAAGTGCTATATGTCCACAGCAGGCTTTGGCCTCAAACTGGTTCAATCAATGTCTGTAGACAGATGCCTGGCCTCTCCCATCTGGCTGGACAGTGGGGATCCAGGCTAGGGGTAGAGGCTCAAAAGACGTCCATGAATCAGTCTCTGAGCCCCAGCAGCTAAAACACAGCTGTTACTCTCAGCAGCTCTTGTCCCCCTTGCCTGCTTTGACTTCCTCATCTCTTCAACACAGGAGAATGAAAGACCCAGAGAGGTTTAGTTCTTATCTCCAAACACACAGCTAGAGCTGGCAGCCTAGCTCTGTCAAAGCAAGTTCCAGATTCCAGAATGTGGCCAGCTCAGGCAAGTAGAGACATGTCAGAATATGCCTGAGACTGAGCTGTTGAGAACAGTCTCAAAAGCGGGCATCAGAGTAGGAGGAGGATGTGGGCATCAGGCAGGAGTGGCGAGCCTCTGATAGCATGGGCACTGCAGACACCAAACCACAGGAATGGCCGCCCCTCCTACCAGCTACTTAGATGAACAGCTCCCCCTCAGATGTTTTATGATAAACTGCAGGGCATCAGCGCCCGACAAAGCCCGCTGTCTGAGGGGTAGAAAAGAAAAAAGTAGAGCCACAGACCTTGCAGTCACCAGCCCCCAAACAAGGTGGAACATGGAGAGGTGAGGGCGGTCCCAGAGTTCAGGAACAGCTCCTAGGGAAGACGGAGGGCCAGGCACAGGCAGACCCCTCTGCCCAAGGGCCAGCTTCAGGTAAGATTGGAAGCCTCCAGGCCTAAGGACGCTGGATGCCAGTAGCCTTTGCACGGAGGAGGCTGGCAGGATGCAGGACCCTTCCAGTAGGCTTCCACCTGCACTTCAGTCCCAGGGGAGGCACTGAGTGTCCCCCAACCAGCTGCCCAGATGCCTGAAGGCAGGCCCGGTAGTCAATCCAGAGACTAGATGGGAGGAAAGCTGCAAAAGCCCCCCATACAGGAGACCCCTGCCCCCAGGCAGCCCCAGGCCTGACCCTGCCTTCCTCACTGATTTTGGCTATTGTGATCTAGTGGAAAAGGGGGTGCAAAGTAGGGGTCCTGGAGTGTGGGTGACCCAACAGCTATAGGGAGTCAGCTCCCACTGCAGCAGCTGCTATCCGGACAGCCAAAGCAAGCTTCAGGGCCACCTAACACCCCACTAGCAAGTGAGGCCATGAGGCTGAGCCTGGACCCCCATGTGAGCCTGGCCACTCGGGGTCACTTGGCAGGCAGCAGGTGCAGGGACAGATGCTCTCCCCAGGCCTAGGATGGAGCCCTGCTGCTGGGGCCTACGTACAAGTGGAAGCCATGCTGGCTGCACCTCCCAAAGAACAGCTCCTCCTGCATTTGTCCCAGGTCCAGCTTCCTCCAGCTCCCTGGGCATCCTCAGGCAAGTCAGTGGCCACTTGCCCCTGGCTTCACTGGCAGCACCGAGGTCCGCGACAAGCTCTCTGCCTCTCCAGTGCCACACACCCTGCACCAGTACCCACTCTGTGCATACGGTGCTGCCACAGAAAGGCTGGTGAGTCAGTCAGGCAGCAGTCCCGCAGCAGGGCCCCGAACAAAGGCGGGGTGTTGGCAGCTACTGGGGGGGGAGGGATGTGGCTCCGAGCCTAACAGGCCACCAGCAGCAGCAGCATCTGCTTTTTCTCACCTCTAAAGGGAATCGATTTGTCTCTGACTGATTTCCCTGACGTCTAGTTTTCTTCTCCGCCCGGCTGTCAAGCCCAGTCACCGTGCACAAGGAGGGGGAGACCCTGGCCGTCAGCCCGCCCGCCCGCCTGCTCCTACCTCCCCTTGTGCCCACAAGCTCAAGGCACACTGAGCTCACACTCATACCCACAAAGAAGCCCACACCACAGAGACAGCCTGCCCACTACAGACACACACCTCATAAGATATACACACCCCACACTCCTCCCACCCACAGACAGCCTGCCCGCAACATACGCACCCCACACAATACACAGCATAGATACATGAGCACATATATACACACAAACGGCAATGTGCCTAGAACAAGCTTACCGGGTATCCACACCACACACAGTCTCATCCATACACAACATACAATACACACCGACATCGCCCACTCATAGACAACCTGTCCTGCCCACAGCATGCACACCTCACACAACACACACACACACACATACACACACACACACACACAATACATACATACATCAATACCCCCACTTGTAGACAGCCTGTCCATGTACACACCCCACATGATGTTCCCACACACACACCCTGCACAATACAGACACACCACACACTCTGACCTGTAGATGATCTGCCTATTATACACACATACTGCATATATTTTCACTTACAATGTGCCCACTCCACACACCCCATGTGATATACACACACCACATACCCCAACTTATGGAGAACCCTCCCACAATATGCACACATCACACAATACACATACCATGCCCCCTAATCCTGCAGACAGATAGGCCTGCTACATGTAGTACAGTCATACTCATGCCTTCCACACACATGCGAAATGGACACACTATACACACAGCCTCCACATTCTTCTTCCACCCCACCACACTGCAACAGACACACTCACCCCTTTGCGCACATTACATTGTCACTCTGACACAAATACAATGCACACACTCACAAGATACCCAGCTGTATCCCTAGTTGCAAAGACCTCTATACCACACACACACACACACACACAAACACACACACACACACACAAACACACACACACACACACACACACACNTGCACACACTCACAAGATACCCAGCTGTATCCCTAGTTGCAAAGACCTCTATACCACACACACACACACACACACAAACACACACACACACACACAAACACACACACACACACACACACACACTCAGCTCTTCTGCCTCCTCCTGGCCCCTAACACTGCTGACTCCCACACTTCAACGTGCATACTCCCCCGGTCGCCCTCCACCACCACATACACGCCCTGCCTCGAACCTTAGTTACATAGCTCCTGCTCAACTGCTTGTGATGAGCTGCCTTGGATTCTCCTGGGCCCTGCCTGGGTTGTTCTCCATTGTTCTGTCCACACTCCTACCTCTTATGAGAAACCATGCAGAGGCAAAGATGCAGCGGAACTCCACCTTGCACCCCAGGTCCTCAGAGCCCTGGAGGAAGAACTTGGGTGTAAACAGAAGAGGTGCCCATGGCCAGACTGGGCATGGCTGGAGGGCACTGCAGTAACTCTTGGGAAGCTAGTTGTCACCCAACCTGGGGGAGGTGTTAGACTCCAGCAGGGCTCAAGTGACTTTGGAGAGGAGTAGGAGGATGTCAAATGGCCAGCATCAGCAGGATGAGAACAGGACTTCCTCCCAAGGGCCCTGGGCTAGGCTGGGCTGGGCTGGGCTGCCAGGTTCCTCTCTCTCCAGCCAGTCAACAGCAATGATGGCAGCAAATAGAGCACCATACCGTGACCCTTCCATCCACAAGCATGGTCCTGGAAGCCATGGACTAGGCCCCAAAGACAGATCAGATTGGGCAGCCTTGTTGTCTCGGGGATGAGGAAACTGGGGTGCAGATCTGGAAAGGAATTCGTCCAGGGT
Organism: Rhizomys pruinosus; assembly: GCA_009823505.1. NCBI lineage: Eukaryota > Metazoa > Chordata > Mammalia > Rodentia > Spalacidae > Rhizomys > Rhizomys pruinosus. The sequence goes on along the minus strand of VZQC01011941.1, from coordinate 803,907 downwards.
CCACATATAAGCAAATGAATTTAGGACTGTGACTAGAATCTAGGTCACTTGACTTCATGGCCAAAATACTCAGACCAAGCCAACCAGGTCTAGACAGTGGTCCATCTGCCCGCCCTTCAGACCCCACGAGCCCATCCTCTGCACGATGACCTGGCAAAGAATTGAGGAAGATGCCTGCCTTCAGCCCAGGCCAGCAAGGTGCTGACATGTGCAGAGGATGGCATGATGTGGAAGTACGGCACACTGCTGAGTGGGCGGGGCTGTCTCTACAAATCCTGTGCAGGGATGTGCTGCTAGTGGAATCCAGATGTGCGCAGAAGGTGTAGGTAGGAGGGGCTGTTCAAGGAGAGGTGATCCATGTGCACTTGACAATGCACAGCCATAACAGGGTCCCCACTCCAGAGGAGGGGGCAGCTTCCCAACAGAGCCTGGCTGCTGTTCCCCTCCCCCAGGGCTTTATCTGGCCAGGCAGTCCTGCTCTTAGCTCAGGCAGCAGATAATTGATTAATAGGACTGGTTCTTGCCTTTTCAAGGTCTGGCTGCAGATAAGAGGAGACGGGAGTACCAGCACTGAGGGGGGCCCTGGGCTCTGGGGCTGAGCTCTGAGACCACAGGTCATGGATGCCCCTGTCCCAATCCTTCACCGTTCTCCTTCAGATGCCAGGGGTCCACATACCCTCCGGGGTAACGTGTACAAGGCAGATGCCACAGTTAGCCCCAGGAAGGCAGGAGCTGAAGCAGGGCTCACCTTCATAGATGGAGCAGGGTTCATTGCCACAGTTGGAACAGGGTCCACCTCCAGAGCTAGAGTAGGACTCATCGCCACAGCTGGAGCAGGGCCACCTCCACAGCTGGAGCAGCGCCACCTCCACAGCTGGAGTAGGGCCACCTCCTCAGCTGGAGCAGGGCCACCTTCACAGCTGGAACAGGGCCACCTCCACAGCTGGAACAGGGCTCATCTCCACAGCTGGAGTAGGGCCAGTTCCACAGCTGGACCAAGGCTTACCTCCATGGCTGGAACAAGGTTTACCTTCACAGCTGGAGACAGGTGGAGGATAGGGACGGGGTGGGGGGGTGGGGGCAGAGCACCTTCAGTTCAGGATGGCACAGTCACTGCCCTCTGCAGGTCAGGACAGAAGCATGCATACATCCATGGCTCTCAGAACTTACCCTCTGGTATCTCCATGGAGATGTAGATTCCACAGTCATGTTCTACTCCTTACACAGCTACACTAGCTAGTGGGCCTCTGGGACAGGAGGCTGCTTTTACCTGCATCTGCCAGGCAGCACTCTGGAACCTTCCCACCATCCTGGCCTAACCCCAACATGGCATCCCATGCAACCCCTCAGCATGGCCCACTCCCGACAGGAAATGGAGAACTATCAGAGCCAGGGCCCCAGAACGAGTGCAGTTCATTTTCCAGTGGAGAACTTGAAGTGAGAACACATGAGCTTTGAACTGGCCAAAGGACTCAGCTGGCCTACAGCAAGACGGCGATGTGAATGCAGGTCTCCTCCGCAAAGCAGGCCAGATGCCTGGGACGTGAGTCAGCTTCCACCCTCCCTCTCTCCTGCTTCTTCTGCATCTGCCTCCCTTTCCTCTGCATCTTTTCTGTTCCCAAGGCTTCATTTTCCTCTTCCTCTTCTTTCTGTTTCTTCTCCCTCATTCATCCCTTGGTTGAGGGTGGCCACAAAATGTCCTCTGGTTCTAGATTTAGACAAATTCTCTGAGTGAACAGGCCTCAGAGGGCGGGCATATGTCCTCTTGAGGGCGGGCCTATGTCCTCATTTGAGGGCAGGCATATGATGCCCTCATTTACAGTAGACAAAATAAAGGCTGCCCAAGGATAGACACCTGGAAAGGAGAATTCAAGGCTTCTAATCAGCTGACCTTGAGCAGGCCAGAGAGACTCCAAAGGTAATGTCGTAGGAGGGACTCAGCTTGGCAGTCGCTGGATTTAAAGATAAAAAGAATGCAAGTGGCCTGGGAAGCTGAAAAGGCAAATAATTAGACGCTCGCCTGGGAACAATTCTGGAGCTGTGACCTTATAACCAAGAGAGAGTGAAAGAGTGAAATCATGTTGCTCCGAGTCTTACTTTGGTGGTCACTTGTTACAGCAGCTAGTGAGGAACTTATACACCATCCCTTGTCTCCCAAAGCCTTTCAGCCTAGGCTTCTCCAGTGCTATCAAATCCCTCCTCCTAGGACCCCAAGATTTCCCTTCTGGGTCTGCTTTCCAGTGCATCACCTCTGTCCCTTTGTTCCCTGTGGATTGAGTTAGAAATGTCCCCCGTAGTACTTGAACACTTTGTCACCAGTTCAGGGAGGCTTAAGAGGTGTGGCCTTGCTGGAGGAGGCAGTGCGTGGTCTTCCCCATTTCGTGTTTGTCTCTCTCTGCTTCTTGTTTGCTATTGAAAATGTGAGCTCCGGTCGGGTGTAGTGGTGCACACTTTTAAGGCAGGTGGATCTCTGTGAGTTCAAGGCCAGCCTGGTCTACATAGTGAGTTTCAGGCCAGCTAGGACACAGGGAAACCCTGTCTCAAAAAAGACAAAGAAAATGTGAGCTCTAAGCTTTCTGCTCCAGCCTCCACGCCTGCCTCCTCTCCATGACCCCTCTTATCCCTCTAGAACTATAACCCCAATAAACCTTTCCTCCTATAAATTGCCTTGGGCACAGTGTTTTCTCACAGTAACACAAAAGTAACTAACACAGTCCCTCCCCACCCCTTCCTAATGCTGGCGGACAGTAATTGTGGAATGAGCTCCTCACCCATCTTTTCTTCCCTTGGCTTGGGAATCCAAACTCCTTGTGATTACCCCTGCAGAAAGACCTCCGGAGGAGACTCCATCCCTGCCCTCAGCCTCCCTCTAGCTCTAGGGGCCTCTTGGGCCAGGCCACAGTTCTCAGGAACACAGCTTCAGTCCACTTCCAGCCAGACACTAGGGACGTTGACTATCCTGGTTTCAGCTGGCTGTGTGTCCTTAGATGAAGCCTGCCATCTCTAAGCTGCAGTGTCCCCTCTGTGCTGTGGGACAGGGTTCCCCAGGTTCTGTGGAGGGTCACAGGGCACAGAGGGTCTTGCTCTAAGTTATTCTATATGTCTCTGTATGGTATATGTGTGTACAAGCACGTGCACCTGTGCATGTATGTGGTGTATGCATGTGAGCTACATGTACTTGTATGTGTATATAATGTGTATATGTATATATTGTATATGTGTGCAGGTACATGCACCTGTACATGTATGTGGTTTATGTGTGTGCAGGCACAATGCACCTGTACATGTATGTGGTATATGTGTGTGCAGGCACATGAACCTGTACATGTGTGTGGTGTGTGTGTGTGTGCAGGCACATGCACCTGTACATGTGTGTGGTGTATGCATGTGCAGGCACATGTACTTGTATCTGTATAGAAAGTGTGTATGTATGTAGTGTGTGTGTGTGTGCAGGTACATGCACCTGTACATGTATGTGGTGTATGTGTGTGCAGGCACATGCACCTGTACATGTGTGTGGTGTATGCATATGCAGGCACATGTACTTGTATCTGTATAGAAAGTGTGTATGTATGTAGTGTGTGCGTGTGTGCAGGTACATGCACCTGTACATGTATGTGGTGTATGTGTGTGCAGGCACATGCACCTGAACGTGTATGTGGTGTATGTGTGTACAGGTACATGCACCTGTGCGTATGTGGTGTATGTATATGCAGGCACATGCATCTGTGTGTGTATGTGGTGTATGTGTGTGCAGGCACAATGCACCTGTGTGTGTATGTGGTGTATGTGTGTACAGGAACACACATGGGTGTGGCATATGTATGTGCAGGCACACATACCTGTGTGTACATGTGTGTATGATATATGTGCAAGCAAATATACCTGTGTGTGCAGTGTATGTGTTTGTAGACATGCACACCTGTGTGTGTATATATGTGTACATGTGTGTCTGTGTGAGTATGTGTGTGTGTGTGCCATGTGTATATGGTATGTGTGTGCAGGCACATGCACCTCTGTGTGAGTGTATACACATGTGCATGCAGGCACACACATCTCTCTGTGTGTGTGGAAGCCGGAGATCAACAGTAGCCATCTTCCTCTGTGTTCTACATCTTATTTGTTCAAATAGGAGAGTGTCTTGCTGACCCTGGAGCTCACCAGTTGACTAGACTAAATGATCAATGAGCCCTGGATCCCGTCTGCTCCTCCCAGCACCAGGATCACAGATACATAGCATCGTGCCTGGATCCCGTCTGCTCCTCCCACCACCAGGATCACAGATACACAGCATCGCGCCTGGATCCCATCTGCTCCTCCCAGCACCAGGATCACAGATACACATCATCGTGCCTGGATCCCGTCTGCTCCTCCCAGCACCAGGATCACAGATACACATCATCGTGCCTGGATCCCGTCTGCTCCTCCCAGCACCAGGATCACAGATACACATCATCGTGCCTGGATCCCGTCTGCTCCTCCCACCACCAGGATCACAGATACATAGCATCGTGCCTGGATCCCATCTGTTCCTCCCAGCACCAGGATCACAGATACACATCATCGTGCCTGGATCCCTTCTCCTCCTCCCAGCACCAGGATTACAGATACATAGCATCATGCCTGGATCCCTTCTCCTCCTCCCAGCACCAGGATCACAGATACATAGCATCATGCCTGGTTTCTGCATAGGTGCTGGGCATCTGAGCTCAACCCATTACCCACTGGGGCCTCTCCTCAGCCGTCAATTATTCTTTTGCTGGCACAACTGGCAAGCACCTGTTTTCTATTCATTTTGATTGTTATTAGAAGAAGAGAAAGGAGAGGAGAAAGAAGAGAGGAGAGGGGAGGTGAGAGCAGAAGGAAGAAGGAGGGAGACATCCGTCCCTGCAGAAGTTGTATTGGAATATTTTATTATAAGCTCTGGCTTGGGCAGCACCTTAGTTAACGGTGTGTCAGACGATGGTACAAATTTACAGCTGAAGGTTCACATCACAGACAGCTGCAATGAACGACAATAAATTAATTTAAAGTGCTACCAAAGTATATGTGCTTATGAGCTCTGGGCTAATAATTTATAAATGCATGCCTTTTATAATCCTGGTCCTAAGTCTTGAAAGCAGCTAGTTAAAAAGCAGTCACATGACATATCTTTTTTTTTTAGTCCTATCACAAGTACACGGTGAGGGTGATGGGAATGGTGGCAATGGTGGCCACCAGTCATGGCCCTTGCAGCCACTCATCTTTCCTTGGTCCCTGTCCCCTAGTTCTGAGGAAATCTCTGTCCTAGACAAGGACCCTCAGGCTATATGAGGCTCCCCATATCCTGACCCCTCTCCCTAGGTATGGTAAACTTTTCATCTTCTATGAAGTCTCATGAGGACATCTTCTTGGTCCTCAGGCAGAAGAGAACCAACATCACTTCCGTGTAGACAGTTAGCACAGACATTTACATGAGGGGGGGCACTAACCTTCCATTGCTTCACCTATAAATTAAGCATCACAACAGACAGGCCTCACAGGGCCATCAGGAGACTATATATTATCCTTGGTAAAATGCACCATTCTTAGCTCTTACGCCCCCCCACCCACTTTCCACTACCTGCCCCACGAAGGCAGGGGCAAGTTCAAAATGCTAAACACCATTGGAAACCTCGTGGTTGCTTGACCTGCTCAGATCTTCTTCATAAATATGAGCAGATGCATCCCTTCTGCGATCCTGTTCCATACCTTCTCTCCCTAAAGTCAAGCCTCACCCATGGTCCCTGTGGTCTGTAGCCTGTGCCCTTCACCCTGTGCCTTGCACCCTACTGTTGTCTTGATGGACCCAACTCTTAGTCTCCTGTCAGCTCACTCTGTCTTGTTTTACCCGGAAGATCTCTCAAATAGTTGGCAAGAGACAAGACAGAGTGTGTTCTCACACCACTTCGTTGGAGCTGCCTTCACCTTAGACTATGTTGGCTGAGACAATGCAGAGCTTCCAAGCCTGGGTCTTAAGATACCTGCAGCTTCTGTTTCTAGCATCTGAAACAGTCCTTCCAGGAACCCAGTTAAAGGGCACAGAGAGGAGAACTAGGATGTCAGCGTTGGCAGTTCAGCCCAACACCTGCTGCCAGCCACCTGAGTCACTGTCTTGATACCCTCGTCCAAGCCACAGAAGCCTGCACAAAACCAGAAGCAGTAGCCGCCGAGTGAGTCAGTCCAAGAATGAAATTGTAAGTCACGGTTGATGGTCTATATCCTAGGTTTGTGGGGGTTAATCCACGGGGATATAAACAGAAGCCCTCTCCACTGCTGTGCACAGAGCACCCAAAGCATTGTGCCCCCACCCACAGCCTTGCTAGTCCCCACATCCCTCACCAGCTCTTGGAGAGCCTTCCGCCTCCACTGGCAATCAAAACACGAAGCAAGGTGGCAGCTCCCCGCCCACACTCCCACCATTCCCAGAGGGTTATATTTGACCCCAGCAGGCTCCGGCTTGCCCAAAGCCTGCACCTGATGTCCCTTAACCCCTGGGCAGTGTGCTTCGTGGTGCCCACCCCTTCCTCTCTGTGCAGCACTCCCATGCCAGAACACAACTCATCACTGTCCTTGGTCTTATTTGTTCTTCCTCTTGAAATCTTGCTGTTCCCCAGCCTCCATCATCCAGTTTCTTCCTTCATTCCCAGCCAAGCTCAGAGCCCTTTCCTCGTGTGTTCCAATGTCCTCCAGATCTGCAGAGCTAGCCTGATTTCCTCCCCAGCCACAAAGGCCCAGCTATCTCATGGGCTTTTCTCCTGAGGTCTTGTAAACATATGACCTGCCCCCCTCTTTGCTCATTATCTCCACCCCCCCCAATTCTCCTTACCTGTCTCTCCTCCCAGTGGGAGCTGCCATCTATTCTATAACCATGTCCCAAACCTAGCACCCAGTCTTCATTTACTCTGTTCCTCCCCATGTAAGATCAGTCCTGGGAAAGCACTCGCCTTGCAAGTGACCCTAGGTTACAATACCAGGCACTTGGTTCTAATCTCAGTTCCAAGGAGGAGGGGACAAGAGGATCCCTGGGGCTCACTGACCAGCTAGCCTAGTGTAATTGGTGAGCTTCAGGCCAATAACAGACCCTATCTCAAAGGAGGTAGACAGCTTTCCTAAGTATGATGCCCAGTGTTGTCCTCTCACACACAAACACACACACACACACACACACACACACACACACACAAACACACACACACCCTACAAGGATGGACCCCATGAACACATACACGCACATGGAAACAAATCAATTACAGGTCCTAGCATGGCAAGTCCCAACTGGCCTTGGTTGTCTAATAGTCACTGTTTCCTCCCAATCAATGCTTGGACTCCCCCACTGACTAACACACTCAGTGCCTTGTCCACTGAGAAAACCTTAATCATATTGCTTTGTAGCTCAAACGCCTCCAACGATCACAGTTGCCTTTCAAATAAGATCCACACTCCATTGAGTTAGGGGCCCCACACCTGGCCCAGGTCAGCTTCTCCAGCCTCTCACCTGACTGCTCCCCACACGTTCCTTCGAACTGTTCCTTCTTCAGAGACATGCTTCCCTCATCCAGGGGCCAACAGACACCACCTGCGGCAGGCCTTGGCTTCCCTGGGAGGCCTGTCTGAGCCTGCGCTCCTTGCTGAGAGCCTGTCCTGCTTGCTGGCTGTCCCGCTGTCCCTCACCTGCTGCCTGTGGCCCACCCACACCCTTCTCTGCTCTTCCCGGGGCCCGCACTTATCTGCCTGCATGCTAACTGCTTAGAGAGCTGTTTGTCCCTCCCAGGAACAGTCAGCTCAGGATGAGTGAACAAGAACTGTCTGTTCCAACCCAATGCAACAGTGGGCACAGAGTGGGAATACTCAGAATTAATGAATGATAAACAGCATCGCCTTGCCCCTTCTAGTCCCCATCAAAGCTTGGTTCTGACCATTTATAAAGGCGTCTCTGCCTTCACTCGTCATTCACCCACTCAGCCATTCAATACCCATCTACTGGCTGGCTCATCACGTGCCAGCCCTAAACAGACACATGGATGACAAATGGACAGATTAGCAGAGTGGCCTAGATCTGAAAAGGACCAGGCTACTGAAACACACAGAAGCACAGAGAATTGTACCAGCAGTACACCAAGGGAAAGAAGCCAGACGCAGGGACTGCTTGCTAGTGGGCTCTGTTCTGTCATGTTCGAGAAGAAAGCAACCTAGAAGAGATAGAAAGCAGACCCAGGCTCCCAAAGCTTGAGCCTGAAGGGAGAGACAGGTGGGACCTGAGTTTCCTCAGAGGGGCTGAGGAGACGGCTTAGCAGCTAAGCATTTCTGTAAAAACATGAGGACCTGAGTTCAAATCCCTAATACCCCCACAAAAAGTATCTGTTGGGGGGCGGGGGTTACTGGGGCTTGCTGGTCACCAGCCTAGCTACAGGTAAAATGAGACGTCCTGTCTCAAATGAGTAAAGGGGAAGAGTGATCGAACAGGATACCTGATGTGTTCTTAAGACCTCCAGTGTGCACATACACAATACACAATACACACACATACAAACACAGCACAGCACAGCACAGCACAACAATTTTTTTTACAGCACGAGTTTTTAAAAGAAAAAAAAACAGCCTTAGAAATCATCCAGTGTCCCTTCTGACGCTGTCCATTTGTTGGTCCAAAGGGAGCCAGGGCTGAAGCAAGCCCACACTGAAGGACAAGGGGTTATAGGCCACCTTTGGACAGGAATAGTCTCAAAGAACATGAAGCAGTACATACATGCCATACTAGACCTAACTTGACTGTCAGGCAATGCCAGACCCCCAGGCACTGTGGCCTATGTGCTAAGTATAACCAGAGTCTTCCTATAATAATGCTAACAAAGTGTTTGGAAAGAAAAGAAACGGCCACCTCTCCTCTGACTATACCATTTGCTTTCTCTATGCCTCAGTTTCCTGATCAGTAAAATGGACATAATTATAGTCTCTAACACATTATGGAATTGTGAGAATTAAATGAGACAATTAGTTAATATACCTCCAAAGTGTAATTGCTAGTAACTTGTAGGGTGGAGCAGTAACTGAGATAGTTTATTAACAGAACTTAGAATAGTGCCTGCTATATGAAATTAACTGTTGTCATTAGGGTTGATAGAATAATTGCCATGGTCTCCCCAAGACCCCTGAGAAAACATACAACATCCAAGGTCTTTTGTAAGTTCACCCCTACCTATCTGCCCTGGCTGGTTTCTTACCCCCCCCCACCCCATTGTACATCAACTCACGATCCTGGGATGTGACAGCACTAACCTCCCCTCAACCTTCTCAGATGCCCTTGTCTACACCTCTTCCTACTGAACCACTATTCACAACATATATGGGACTGGAAGTGAAAACCATTAGGTCAGTGACAGCGCTTCTGCCCATGCCAGAGCCACTGGGGATGAGACTGGTCCTACCACCATTAAAAAAAAAAAAAAAAAAAAAAAAAAGAACCAACATAGAAACTCCAAGTCAGTTGTTACTGAGAGAAGGAAAGCCGATAAAGTAAGCTCTGCAGTTATCTCAATTTTCTAACCAGAGCCTCATGTCAGGCCACTAAACGAAGAAGAGATCTATATGGAGCCCACCAATCTGGAGCTGATGTAACAGAGATCTGAAGATGGGGGGGGCTGAGGGAGTTCATATGGTACAGGAGGCAGAGAGAAGGGAGCCAGGCTCAGAAAGAGCTCCAGAACACTGCAGAGGAGTTTTCATGCATGTAGAGGTAAGATGGGCATGCCTGCCTAGGCTGAGACTAACTAAAACCCGACCGAAACCAGTTCTCAGAGATGATAGCGCCAGAGCTAGATAGCTACACAAACTCAGACAACACTAGAGGACTTTGAGTTTCTTCCCTGAGGGCAGAGGGGTTTCATTGGTCAGTTTAACAAAGTCAAAGAATTAGCCTTCAAAGGAGCAACCTAATCCAATCATAAACCAACTGCCTTTCTTTTTTTTTTTTTTTTTTTTTTTTTTTTTTTTGGTCTTTTTTGAGACAGGGTCTCCCTGTAGCCCCAGCTGTCCTGGAACTCACTCTGTAGACCAGGCTGGCCTTGAATTCACAAAGATCCACCTGCCTCTGCTCCCAAGTGCTAGGATTAAAGGCATGTGCCACCACGCCCAGCCCAACTGCCTTTCAAAGCAAAACCCAGCCACTTAGTAATGTAGTAGTAGCATAATGTCCAGCACCCACATGAAAATTACCAGACAGGCACGAAAGCAGGTTGAAGAAACTTGAAACTGGAGGAAGTATAATGAAATAGAAACAGATCTAGAGGAAAGACACTGCAGAATTATAAAACAAACACAGTAAAATAGCTATAATAAAAGTATTCATAGGCTTTCAAGGAAAACATGAAGCTGACCACACACAGTATAAAGAAACAAATAAAAGCTCCATACCAGAATAATACATAAAGTGGAATTTCACAGGAACAATTTATTATTATTATTATTATTATTATTATTTCATGGGGAGGGATACTTGTTTGGGGAATTTCTTTTTCAGATAAGATTTCACATTACATTATAGCTGAGGCCAGCTTTACACTAACAATAATCCTCCCGCCTCAGTCTCCCAAGCTTTGTAATTATTATGGCATGTACTACCATGTCCAGCTTCACAGGAAGAAATTAAAATCAGATAATAATATAACAGCACAAAAAAAAACCTATCAATTTGAGGATAGAGAAGTAGAAATCATAGAAGATATTAGAATGTATACATGTCTTTTTGAGGCAAAGTCTTCCTGTAGCCCAGCTAGCCTGGAACACACTATGTAGACCAGGCTGGGGTTGAACTCAGAGAGATCCACCTGCCTCTGCCTCTCAAATGCTGGGATCAAAGGTATGCACCACCACACCTGGCTAGAAAATATTGTTGAACTGAATGAAAACAATGGCTGGTGAGAAATGTGAAGCTTTACAACCTTAAAAAAATTATAAGCCAGGTGTGGTAGTGCATACCTTTAATTCCAGCACTCAGGAAGCAGAGGCTTATATAGCTCTCTGTGAGATCAAAGCCAGCCTTGTCTAAAAAGCAAGTTCTAGGCCAGCTGGGGCTACAGGGAGATCCTGTCACAAACAAATGAACAAACAAACAAAAAAACAATTTTTACATGGATTTATTTATTTACTTATGTGTATGCATAGCAGACAGTACATGTAGAGATCAGAGGACAACCAAGGAACTCCTCCTTTCTCTGGATGGTCCTGGGAATTGACTTCAGGTCATCTGGCTAGTGGCAAACCTCTTTATCTGCTGAGTCATCTTCCAGCCCTTAAATCCTTATATTAGACAAAATGAAAACACCTGACAGAAAAGAGTCAGCACAACAGGCATAGAAGTGGTGGTGGTGCACGCCTTTAATCCCAGCACTCGGGAGGCAGAGGCAGGCGGATCTTTGTGAGTTCAAGGCCAGCCTTACTACAGAGTGAGTTCCAGAACAGCTGGGGCTACAGGGAGACCCTGTCTGGAAAAGACAAAAAAAAAGAAGTGGTAGTCACAGAAAGTCAGCTGCTGGCATTTGGCATCTTGGGTCTCAGTAATGTTTCTCTCTCTCTCTATCTTCTCTTCTTTCTCTCTCTCTCTCTCTCTCTCTCTCTCTCTCTCTCTCTCTCTCTCTCTCTCTCTCTCTCTCTTACTGTATCTAAATTACTCTTGTAAGGGATACTGTTTGTGCACTGCCTTCCTCCCAAGAGTTGAGAACACTGGTGTATGTCATGCAGAAGGTCCCTGTGTGCTAAAATCCCAGTGAAAACTTCCAGCTTGGATTTTCCAGTGACCCTCCATGAGGGACAGCTTTTCACATGCGTCATCACAGTGCACAGCTGGGGCTAAAACACACCCTGTGTGGCCCTGCCCTGAGTACACCTTCAGGTGCTGTGTGTGATTATTTTTCCCAATTTCACCCTGGGCTCCCTTTCCCTTTGTAATTCTGTTTTGACTATTTTGCAATATTTGACTATTAGTCTTGGCAATAAAGGTGATATACGCTGAATCCTGACAAATCATTGAAATTGGGGGTGGTCTTAGCCATGCCCAACTCTCTGATTCATAAAAAAAAAAAAACAACAACAACAACAAAAAAACACTTGAATCAAAGAAAGCCACTTTAGAAACGAAGGCGGTAGAAGGAGAGACAAGATGAAGAGCAGAGCCAGTGAACTAGGATGTGGTCACACACTAGAGACACTCAATGAAACTGATAGCCTAGGCCTTTGAAAAGATCGAGGGGGAAAAAAATCAATGACCTTCTAGTGGGATTGACCCAGGCAAAAGAAATAAACACAAATTACCAATATCGGGATTGAAAGGGGGCTTCTCACCACAGATGCTACAGGTGCCAAAGGGACCATAAAGGAGCACTGTGAACAATGTCAAGATAGTTGTTTTGTCACCTGAAATAAAATACATGCATTCCTCCAAGGACGCAAAATGAAGAAAACCTTGGCATAAGGAGGAACGTAACTATTCGAAAACAAACAAACAACCCCTATTCCAACTATAACTTTTAAAAAGAGTGTAATTTTACATATCTTACAAAAATTGAATTAATAAAACCTACCCACAAGGAGACTTCATGACCTCACCCTCACAGCTGCAGAGTGAATCATAGCAAACTTTCAAGTAACAAATCTCAACCAAACACAAACTCTCTTAGCCCACAGAACAGGGCAGAGATTTCGTTAACTTGATCACAATATCAGCATTACCCCACCACTAAAATCAGATGAATAAAGTAAAAAAAAACAAACAAACAAAAAAAAAAAAACCCTACAAAGCAATGATGAAAAATCCTAGCAATTTTTAAAAACAGAAATTGACAAGTTGGGGGTAGGAGTCAAGTGCTGGTGTAGTATCTGTGAGGCCTGGGGTTTGATTCCAGTAACATACATGCCTGGCATGGTAATCTCAGCACTCAGGAGACAGAGCCAGAGGATCAGATGGTCAGAGTACGTTCAACACCAGCCTGGGCTACATAGTTGGTTCCAGGCCACACTGAAGACTGTTAGAAAGAAAGGCTTACCCTACTTGAGACTGTTAGAAATTAAGCAGGAGAGTAAGTGGTGGGGACAAGTTGATTTAAAAATTTATATGAGAATGAAAAGATGTCTTAGAACATTTAAACAACAATTAAGAAAGAACTAATCTGGAGAAATTATGCTACTTGGTGCTGAAACTTACTTTATAGTAACAGTAACCAGTAGTATGTAGTATTGGTGTAAGAAGGTATCTATGGCCGGAAGTGGCAGCACACTCAGGAGGCAGAGACAGGTGGATCTCTGTGAGTTCAAGGCCACCCTGTTCTACCTGGTGAGTTCCAGGAAATCTGGGGCTACAGGAAGACCCCGTCTCAAAAAGAAAAAAAAATAAAGAAAGAAAAGAAAATATCTATGAACCAACAAGTTAGAAGTCCCCAAATGGGCACACCCATACTTATACAATTGTTTTTAACGAAAGTGACATAGTGGGGCTGGAGAGATGGCCTAGCGGTTAAGAGCACTGACTGTTCTTGCAGAGGACCCGGGTTCGATCCCCAGCACCCACATGGCGGCTGAGAACCGTCTGTAACTCCAGTTCCAGGGGAATCCGACACCCTCTTCTGACTCCGCCGCATTGCACGACATGGGTGCACAAACCTGCATGCAGACAGTACATTCATACACATACGAAAATAAATTTAAATTTTTTTTTAAAAAGTGACATAGTTATTCATCAAGTAAACAATTACATTTAAAAGAAAAAGAAAAGGAAGAAAGGGAACAGGGCTGGAGATGGCTCACCTGTTAAGAGCACTGGTTGCTCTTGCAAAAGACCTGGGTTCAATTCCCAGCACCTTCATGGCAGCTAACAGTCAGGAACTCCAGTTCCAGTGACAGTCTCTTCTGACCTCTGAGGGCATTGCCACATGGCTGCACTTACATACATGTAAGCAATGTACTTATACACACAAAATAAAAATAATAAATAAAATATTTTTTAAAAGCAAAAGAGACAAATATGAGATGTACAGTTTTCATTCTAGCACAGGTGTTTGAAAGGTGTCACACCCATCTTTGTAGTTAAAAATGAAAAAGAAGAAGCCAGGTGTGGTGGCGCACACCTTTAGTCATCCCAGCAGTGAGAGGCAGATCCAAGTGAATCTCTGTGAGACTGAAGTTAGCCTGGTCTATACAACAAGTTCCAAGCCAGGAAGGAAGAGAGGAAGGAAGAGGGAGAGAAGGAAGGAAAGAAGGAAGGGAGGGAGGGAGGGAGGGAGGGAGGGAGGGGAAAGGAAATTAAAGAAAAGAAAGGCTTGACAAACTGGAAGTCAACAACTCTTCTCGGGACCATTAGAGAATTAAAGTCATACACAATGTGTCGCCCTCAAAGTTAGAGAGATGAGCAGAGATATACAGAGAGTCTCAGTTCACCAGAGCAAATTCCCCTTAGGAGAAACCTGGGCAGAAACAAGAACTGTGTTCCTTTACCCACTTAATCCAGTCCAGCTTTCAACAAAAGAACATTACCCGGCATTTGAATTTTTTAAAGATTTATTTGGTGGGGGCCTAGAGAGATGGCTCTGTGGTTCAGAGCACTGTCTGGTTTTACATAAGACCAAGGTTCAGTTCCCAGCACCCACATCACATGCTGATTAAGTTTCCCATTATAATTGGCCTCTGCATGCATTGTACACATATGGTACATCCACATACATGCAGGCAAAACACTTATAAAATATAAATACATAAGTCAAAACAACTAAAAGAAAGGTTTTTTAATATGTGCATGTGTGTGAGTCTGCAGAAGTATATGTGCACCATGTGCATGCGGGGGTCCTCAGTGGCCAGAAGAGGGCATCAGATCCACTGGAGTTGATGTGTTTGTGGGTGCTAGGAACCGAACTTGGGTTCTTTTCAAGAGCACCAAGCACTCCTAATTGCTGAGCCATCTCTCTAGTCCAACATTAAAAAAAAATTTTTTAAGTTACACTTTGTATGTGTGTGCATGTGTATGTGCACACACACATATGTGCATGTATGCTGTGGTGTACATGTGGAGATTAGAGGACAACTTGTGGAAGTTAGTTCTTTCCTTCTACCACATGGATCCCAGGGATTGAACTCGGATCACCAGGCTTGGTGGCAAGAGCCTTTATACTCTGACCCATCTCACTGGCTCACAAGACAGTTAGGGAGAAATTTTTTTTTTTTTTTTTGGTCTTTTTGAGACAGGGTCTCCCTGTAGCCTCAGATGTCCTGGAACTCACTCTGTAGACCAGGCTGGCCTTGAACTCACAGAGATCTGCCTGCCTCTGCCTCCCTTGTGCTGGGATTAAAGGCGTGCGCCACCACACCCAGTGGGGGGGGGGCTTTTTAATTTATTTTATTTTAAAAGTTTATGTGTATGAGTGTTTTGCCTGCCTCTCTGTAAGTGTACCTATGTTGTGCAAAGCCCACTGAAGCCAGAAGAGGGTGCCAGATCCTCTGGAACACAAGATTTTTTAAAAAGGCAACATGTACTTGCATTTGCATATACACACGGCATCAGAATCAGACTTGAGTCGACAGGGATGTCAGAATTATCAGATCATAAATTTAAAATAACGGCAGACGCTGGTTGTGCTGTCTAATGGGTATGGCAGAGCCATCGCCCTCTGTGGGCATCTGCACCAGGCTAGCATAGGATCACATGAACAAGATCAGTCAATATTCCAATAGGCAACACTAATTTGACTCAGTAGGGGAGAATAATTGGACTCAGTAGGAGAGAGAGGAGAGANAAAAAAAAAAAAAAAAAAAAGTAGTCGTTTAGAGGCTGAGGAGATGGCCTGAAGACCCCAGTTCAAATCCCCAGCACCCTCATAAGAAGCCAACCATGGCTGCATGGGCCTGTAACCCTGCACTGGGGGTAAAGACAGGTGGATCCTGAAAACACACGGTTAGCCTGGCTTGCCAACACATCAAGCTCTAGCTCAGTGAAAGACCTTGTCTCAAGACAAAGTAGAAAATAATAGAGGAAGACACCTGACAACCCACACTGGCCTCCACATGCATGCACATGTAATACACACACACACACACACACACACACACACACACACGGAAGTTATATAGAGAAAAGGAACATTAAGTCAAAGTCTCAGAGCTACATAAAGAAAAAGTATCAGAGAAAGAATAAGAGAGAGTAAAAGAAACTTTCTTATTCATAATTGATAGGACAATTTGCTTGGAATAATAGCAACAATGTATTCAATTAACGTAGTTTATGTTCATTGATGAAATGAAGGTCTCACTGAAGAGGTAAGGGGGAGGTTAGAAATACTTTGTTACTACTAGACACTTAGAGTACCCGACACAATGTAACATTATTTGAAAATGGAGTTAGAATAGCTACAAATGTATATTGCATGACTGACATAGGCCTGGGTGTGGTCCCTGCTGTTAGAAGCCCAGGATCTAGTAGAAACATATGGAGACCCCTGAGACAGAGAGAGGGAGAGAGAGAGAGAAAGAGAGAGAGAAAGAGAGAGAGAGAGAGAGAGAAGAAAGAAAGCTCTAGATCAACTATTTAAAAAGAAGTATAATTGATATGTTAAGAAAGAAGATGGAATCATATAAAACACTTAATTAAAACCACAAAAGACAAAAAAGAACAAAAGGCAAAGGTAACAAAGAGTCAGGACAGCCCCAGGTGTAGTACAGAAGAAAGACACATGGCGATTTGTACAAGCCTACCAGCAAGTAACAAGAGCAAATTCAAAGTCAACCATACATCTCAACACCAAAAAAAGTAAGATTAGAAAACATCTAGAAAAGTTATCAGGAAATCTTTGTGACCTTGTTAGTAGGCACAGAGTTCTTAAACAAGACATGAGAAGCACTAACCATACAGGCAAAACCTCATCAATAGATGCTTTGCTCTTCAAACGTTTCCATTAGAAGAGCAACCAGGCATGCCACGGCATGTGGGAAAATATCTGCAATACATAGATCTGACAAAGATCTTATATCAGGAATTACATGAAGACTATTACAACTCAGTAATAACAAAACCAGCAACTCAATAAAATTGGGTCAAGCATTCAAATAGATACTTCATCAAAGAAGATATAGGCACATAATGTCCAACATCCTCAGCATCATTAGTCATCACACTGAAAATCACAACAGCAAAGAGTTACTATTGCACTTGAGCCACAGAGTGGCTCGAAGGAGGGACTGCTAACATCAAGTGTTGACAAGGACGTGGAGCAAATGAAATTCATATTGTCACAGCTCAGTGGGCAAAGCACTTGCTATGCAAGGGTGAGGTCTAGTGGTCAGATCCCGGCACCCACATACATGTCAAATGGGAATGGTGGCCAACCTATAATCTCAGCACACAGGAGGCAGAGGTGGACAAGAGATCCCCTTGGCTAAGTAAACTAGCTGAATTGGAGATCTCTGGGTTCAAGGGAAAGACCCTGCCTCAATATATAAGGCAGAGAGAAGTTGAGGAAAACACACAGACACATCCATGCATAGCACAAATAATAACAACCACAACAACAACAAAATGCCAAACTACTCATGCAATACACAACATGGATGGATCTACACAAAAGATTACATATTGTTGAACACTTCAGGAAGTTCTGGAATATGCAAAACTAATCACGAGTGATAGAAATTAAATCAAAGATTGCTTATGTGGGAACAGGAAGGGACTGGCTGACTAGGAAGGGACACCAGGAAGTACTGAGGGATGATGGGAATGTATTGTCTCAACCAACCAAAAGAGTAAACAGAAATGTTAACTATGCTGGGTTTTGCTTTGATTCACTGACAAAGTGTCAATAAGTAGCCCAGGCTGGCCTTGAATTTTTGATCCTCTTGCCTCAGGCTTCCAAGTGCTAGGATTACACAACACCTAGCCTTGGAAATGGTAGGTGTTCATAGACTTTGTGCAACCAATTCATTTTAGCCACAGATGTTTGTACTTCTGCAGACATCTGTGAAACATCACTGAACTGACACTGGCTGTGTAGCTCAGTGCTTGCCTAGTTTGTGGGAGGCCCTGGATTTCCTGCTCAGCACTAAAAACAATCCGAGTGTGATTAAAATGGCTGCAGTTTCCAATTTCATTTTCAGTGTTTAGTTTAAAAGAAGAAAGAGGGGGATGGGGAGGAGAAGGAAGAGGAGGGGGAGGAGGGGAAGGAAGAGGAGTAGAAGGGAAGGGAAGGAGGAAGGGAAGGAGGAAGAGGGGGCCGTTGGAAGAAGAAAGAGCAATGGAATGTTGAAAGGTTGGGAGAGGCAGAGCCTAGAGACTGTGACCCCCAGGTGAGGTCACGCTAGGCCCCTGGGTTGCCTCACCATCCCACCTGAGCAGAGGCAGTTCTGGAGAGGAGGCTTGGGCCATGTGCTCTGCAACCCTTTGTGAGTCTTTTCTTTCAGCACATTTCAGCAGTTATTTATTGAGCACATACTATATTCCATCTCCTATCTACCAGCAGATTGGCTCACAGTGTCCTTGTAAATCCCAAAGTCAGACTTGCTAGATTCCACTCTGGACTTCTAACAACTGGGTGACTTTGTCCACATTCTCCAATTTGTTCCATTTACTCCTCTGTAAAGTGGGTCCCCTGGTGGGTTTATCATGGGGGGGGGGGTCAATGAAATGCCACTGGAAAGTTACTTGGCAAACTACAAACATGCACAGCATAGTGGTGGTTAGAGCTCCCAGACAAGCTATTCATACCTATGCATCTGTATTCAGTCAGCCAGAGTGGGATGCACCCCATCTCCACTTGTCCACTTTGAGACCTGAAGAGTGTTTCTCAGACTCATTCTTTAGTGTCTCCGTGCCTCTGGGTAGGTGGGGATGAAAAGAGTAAACAGAAATGTTAACTATGCTGGGTTGTGCTTTGTTTCGCTGACAAAGTGTCACTAAGTAGCCCAGGCTGGCCTTGAGTTTTTGATCCTCTTGCCTCAGTCTTCCAAGTGCTGAGGCCTTGGCCTGAGTGCGAGAAGTTCAGGTCAGAGGCAGCAGGTGGTCCACGACCACACTCCCATGAACACAACTGATCTCAGAAGCTAAGACCAGTCAGCCTGCTTGGTGTCTGTACAGAAGGAGCTGGTGGACCTTAGAAAACTACCTGATCTCCATGGGACCCTTCTGGGAGCTTGTTGAGACATGGATGCTGCTACCAAGAGTAAGACAGAGGCAGACTCCACCTCCTTCCAAAACACATGCGCGCGCGCGCGCGCACACACACACACACACACACACACACACACACACACAAACACGACACGAGCACAGGTAGCCAGTGGTAAATCATTCTATATTCCCAACTCTAGACTCCTGATGGAGCTGGAGTCTCCAGGTGGGTTGGCTTAGAGGCAAGATGTCCCGGTCAGACTGTTATCCTATCTAGACAGCAGGCATAGGGACTTCTGAGCATGCCCCAAGAGACCATGCAGTTCCCAGGCCCCTAAGAGCTCTGTGCCTTGCAACAAGGCCACTAGCCATCTGTCCCCCATTTTAGCAATGTGTCTACCTTAACAACAAACTGCTTAAGACCACTTGAGGGTCAAACAAGGAGAGAGGAACTTTCTGGGGTCTGGGGAGGCCTGGGCCTGGCTCTAACCCTACTCCCAGGTAGCTTTGGGAAAACAAAAAAAAAATCACTGAAAATACAAGGTCAAGGGGGCAGGTGCAGGGAGCACAGCGGGGCTCTGTGGAGGGAACGTGGGGTAGTGCGTGGTGGGGCAGCCACAGGAAAGGACAATAGCTAGGAGCCTGGGAAGGACACTTGTGTGACAGGCTACCGCCTCCTCCAGGAAGCCACTGAGACTGCACCCCTCGACTTTCAGATCAAAAGACGTGAACAGGGCTAGAGAGATGGCTCAGTGGTGAAGAGCACTAGCTGCTTTTGCAGAGGACCGAGGTTTGGTTCCCAGCACCTACATAGTGGTTAACACCCACCTGTAACTCCATTCCAGGTGATCGATCCTATATCTTCTTGCTCCTGTGAGCATTGCATGACATGGGTGCATTTACATACATGTAGGCAAAATGTTCATGGACATCAAACAGAAGTAAATAATGAAAAATTGTTTAAAGGCCACAAAGAAAAATCAGAGCCAAGACCAAAAAGAAAACACTTCATTTCTCACTTGACTCTAAGCCAAATCTCAGATTTAGGATAAAGATTCCGAGCATCTAGCCCAGGGCTGACACCTAGAGCTATTTGGTCAATGTGAGTTTCCACAAATGTCGGAAGGCACAGGATTCAGGGTCCTAGTTCACACAGGGGAAAACTCAGGGGTTCAGGACACCTTTGTGGCAGACCCAGTGACAGCCTGAAGGCACCTACACTATAGGTGGAGAGCAGACAGATGCGGCTCCTTCCTCCCATCCTGATACCTCCCAGCACTTGTTAACTCCAGAGTGCAGAGACAGAGGCTCAGAGAAGGCAAGAGGCTATCCAAAGTCATACTGTGAGGCTCAGAGAGGGCAAGAGACTATCCAAAGTCACACTGTGAGGCTCAGAGAGGGCAAGAGACTATCCAAAGTCACACTGTGAGGCTCAGAGAGGGCAAGAGACTACCCAAAGTCACAGTCAGTCACCCGTCATTGGTAGAACCGGAGTTGATCTGAATTTCCTGACACCAAAGAGCCTCTGACGGAGGTGAGGCTGTTCTCTCATCCTTCCCTCCGCACCCGTGGGGAGGAGGAACACGAGGAGGGCGGAGCAGGGCCAGCAGCAGCCTTTGGGACTGAACTGCTCAGCTGGTCCAGGCCAGACCCCATGGCTGAGCTGAGGCTGCAGACAGCTGGCCACAGGGGCAGAGGTGCTTCTCGGGAACACAGGACCTTCGCTGCCCACACTGCAGAGTAAGGGGTGTCAGGTTGGCAGGGGCTGTGGAAAGGCTGAGAACGTGTTGGGGCTCCATTATTCACCCCCCCCCCATCTTGCGGATCAGGAGCTATGACGCCACAGAACCACGCTTGCAGGCCCTGCTCCCAAAATTCTAAGAAAAAGATTGTTGGGCAGTCACAAATTCACTGAGCCTCAGTTTCCCCATCTTTCAACAGTAGTGTAGCTAGAGAAAAATGCTAAGTTACAGTTTATCGGCAGAGGAAATATCACACCCTTCATTTCCACAGGGCTGGAGAACCCAGGCCCTTGACCATGACAGACAAGTCCTCTACTACTGAGTAACTCCCCAGCTTAGATTATCACACTTTTGGGGCTGGAGAGATGGCTCAGCAGTTAAGAGCACCGTCTGCTCTTGCAGAGGACCCAAGTTCAATTCCCAGCACCCACATGATAGCTAACAACCATCTGTAACTCCACTTCCAGAGGAATCTGCTGCCTTCTTCTGACTCCGCAGGTGCTGCACAGCACAGGTGCACTTACACACATGCAGGCAACACACTCACACACATTTAAAAAAATCACACTTTTGTGTTCCTTTCAGGAAACTTAAATCTGGCTGTCCAGCCCCCAGCACTGTCAAGCTCTCACATCTCAGCCTGGATTAGGAAGGCAGAGCTACCTGGGATCCTAGGAAGTATGAGCAGGACCTTCACCACCAGGCTGTTCTAACCACTACTGAGGCCCCAGAGTCTGTGACAGTGTGACCCCTGGAACTCCCTGGTATTCTGCTTCAAGGTCAAGGTTAGAGCAAAGCATTGGGAGACAGGTCATATCCTGGCCTGGGCCTCTGTCATGGGCCTCTGCCCCGTCTATCTGGTCTGGGTCTCTGTCATGGGCCTCTGCCCCGTCTGTCTGGCCTGGGCCTCTGTCATGGGCCTCTGCCCTGTCTGTCTGGCCTGGGCCTCTGTCATGGGCCTCTGTCCTGTCTGTCTGGCCTGGGCCTCTGTCCTGTCTGTCTGTCATGGGCCTCCATCCTGTCTGTCTGTCATGGGCCTCTGCCCTGTCTGTCTGTCATGGGCCTCTGTCCTGTCTGTCTGTCATGGTCCTCCGTCCTGTCTGTCTGTCATGGACCTCTGTCCTGTCTGTCTGTCATGGACCTCTGTCCTGTCCGTCCGTCATGGGCCTCCGTCCTGTCTGTCATGGGCCTCTGTCCATCTGTCTGGCCTGCCTCCACTCCCAGACCTCAGGAGCTCCCAGCCTCACTCCTCACAGACTTCCCTGTAGGGAAGTCGACTGGGGGTGGAGAAGACAGTTTCTTGGCAGTCTTGGAGCAGTCTCTGCCATAGTCTCCAAGTCCCCAAGTAGAGAAATAGGAAGCCTGATGTGGACATTAGCACAGGCCTGTAAGCTAGCACTTGGGAGTCTAAGGGGAGAGGAACTAAGCCTGAGGCTAGCCTGGGCTACAAGGTGAGAATTTTCCATGGATGAAAATGAAGGGAGAGAGAGGGCAGGGGAAGGAAGGGAGAAAGAGAGGGAAGGAAGGAGAAAGGAAAGGAGGGAGTGAGGGAGGGAGGGAGAGGGAAAGAGGGAGGGAGAGGGAAAGAGGGAGGGAAGGAGGGAGGGAGAGGGAAAGAGGGAGGGAAGGAGGGAGAGAGGGAAAGAAGGAGAAAGGAAAGGAGGGAGGGAGGGAGGGAGGGAGGGAGAGGGAAAGAGGGAGGGAAGGAGGGAGGGAGAGGGAAAGAGGGAGGGAAGGAGGGAGGGAGAGGGAAAGAGGGAGGGAAGGAGGGAGAGAGGGAAAGAAGGAGAAAGGAAGGGAGGGAGGGAGGGAGGGAGGGAGGGAGAGGGAAAGAGGGAGGGAGGGAGGGAGGGAGAGGGAAAGAGGGAGGGAAGGAGGGGGAAAGAGGGAGGGAGGGAGAGGGAGAGAGGGAGGGAGGGAGGGAAAGAGGGAGGGAAGGAGGGAGGGAGAGGGAAAGAGGGAGGGAAGGAGGGAGGGAGAGGGAAAGAGGGAGGGAAGGAGGGAGAGAGGGAAAGAAGGAGAAAGGAAAGGAGGGAGGGAGGGAGGAAGGGAGGGAGGGGGAAAGAGGGAGGGAAGGAGGGAGAGAGGGAGGGAGGGAGGAATAGTAGTTTGGGGCTGGTCAGCAGGAAACAACCCATACAAACTGAACATCCCTAATCTGAAAATCCAAAGTCTTGAGACTTCCCGAGTACAAATATACTGTGACAGGTGGGAAATACCAGGAACCTCTGTTTTATACACAAAATGATTTAAAATATTGTGTAAAGTTACCCTCAGGCCAGGAGTACAAATTCTACCCATGAAACATACATGAATTCATTCTCAAGTTATCTCGTTGTGTCTATGCAAACATTCCTGTCTATAAAAAGCCTTCTGCACTGAACTTCCCCTCCCTCCGATGATGAGAGCGGTAAGTGGATGGACGGCTACAGCTCTATTCCATGTGATACAAGAGAGCCACGCAGTAAGTGGCTGCCCAGCGCTGGCCTTCAGAAGAGGCTTCCAACCCCAAGAATCTGTAAGCTTTAGCTCTTGGCAGCCCACAAGGCAGACACTCTGAGAGATGACAGAGAGGTCCAGAGAGGGCTAGCATCTGTACACACACACACAGCAAGGCAAGGTGTCCCAGTCTTTGTGCAGTACACCTTCTCCTGTCCTGGAGAGGCTCTCTTGCCAGGAGAGAGGGAGAACTGACTTATGTCCTGTTGTGGCTGCCACCTTGTAGGGGACGTGGGTCTCAGTGAGAGTTAAAATTAGAATTCACTGGAAAAAACATTTTTATTATGCGAGCTGCGGAAAAACCAGACCTGGGCTAATAAGGATGGCGTCTTTCCTGTATGGACCGGAAACCATGGAGGAGGCTCAGTTCCTGCCCTGGTGTGCCTGTCTGGGAAATGGGTGCAATGGCCCCAAGGGACTGTGAAGGCCAAAGCCACCTTTCCCCGGAAATTAAAACAGCTTGTCGAGTGGGGCCAGTAAGCCAGGTCAGTGGGTAGAGGCACTTGCTGCCAAACGTGACAACCTGAGTTCGATCCCTGGGATTTACACTGTGAAAGGAGAGAGCTGACTCTCACAGGTTCTCCTCTGGTTCCACACTGTGCTATGCCATCCATCCCCTCCCACCATAACTAAATAACAAGTAAGTAAATAAATGCAATAACAATAACTTTAAGACGGACATGGGGGCACACACTTTTAATCCCAGCATTCGGGAGGCAGAGGCAGGTGGATCTTTGTGAGTTCAAAGCCAGCCTGGTCTACATACTGGTTCAGGCCAGTTGGGACTATAGAGAGACCCTGTCACAAAAAGACCTAATAATAATAATAATAATAATAATAATAATAATAATAACAATAATAATAATTTAAAAAATGAAGCTTGCTGAGTAAAAGGTACTCCCAGCCCATACACCCTCTTCCCCCAAGGCGGAAAGTCAGGGAATATTTAAGGTAAGGTTATCTCCCTTCACGCTCCTTGGCCTAGCTCATGGAGGTCGAATGTAGGACCCCAGCCAGGCCAAGGAGTCCCACTCACCTGTAAGAACACTCAGACACCAGCCTACCCGAGGTCCCCGGGATCCTTCTTTTGGCCCTATGGGAGGGCAAACACTGCTCTGTTCTGTTCTGAGTGAAGAGCTACAGGAGGTGGGGGTGAAGCTAGGGGCTCAGAACAAGAGGGGAGGCACGCATCCTCAGGCCCAGAGTCCTGCTCTGCCAGGTGTTCCCGTGGACACCAGAGCTGGCCTGGACTGCAGGAGTGGCCCCTCCTGCCCCTTGCCTAGGAATTCTGTCCTGGGGGGCTGAGAACTATGTACAGGCCAGCGGGACAGTCTGGTCTCCATGATTCTTCCTCTTAGTGAGAAGGTGAGTCACCTAATTAATTTTTCTGAAGAGCTAACATCCCCTTAGTACTCTTCCAGCCTTCAGCTCTGCTGCCTCTAGGATCCTTCTAGAACATAGCGCAGCACTCAGGTCACCTCTGCCAGCCTCCCCCACCTGCAGGCTTCTGCCTCTTTGCCTCCAGAGTCTACAAGCTCTTAGGTCTCTTCTGCATTTCTTATTTACATGCTAACCATCTGGTACTCAGAGACACTGAGTGACTTGCCCAAGGCCACACAGCAAATGGACTTGATATTCAAATCCAACTCCTAACATTCACTTAAGCTGAGACCTTAAGACAGAAGCTTTGGGGGAGCTGTGTTTCTTAATTCTGTCGAAGCCCCTATGTGGTTGGGAGACAGCTAGTGACAAAGGCAAGATTCAAGACTGTATTGTAGCTTATAACATCTCCTAACCATTAGAGGATGTAAGCTTGTGGCATCAGCCGTGGGTTATTCCTCCAAGGAGAGAGCCAATAGCCAATTAGATTTGGGATATGCAGGCATATGGCTGCCTCTGCTGCACAGTATTTCCAGGCAGGTGAGGTGTAGCTGGTGCTGATGGAGGAGTCTTGCTTAACTCAAGGAGACCCATATTTGCTTTATTGGTTTAGTGGACTTTGGTAACACTCTCTGGTATTCCAGAGGCCATCTGTACACTTGCATGTGTGGTCTCAATACATCTTTCCCATGTTAATGTCTGTCAGCCCATGAAAGGAAACAGCCAGAATTGACCAGAGTCCAAGACAACAGCTCCAGAGAAAGTAGACTGTTTTGCTTCTCATCCACCTGTGCCCCTTTTCTAAGCCTAGGGAACAATCTGCGGAAGAGGGGGCGTGGTAGAATGTAAGGGCTGCGATTGGGGTGAATGGTGAAACGACAGCAATATAGTCTGGACACTCATTTGATCAACTTGATTGAACATACAAGCCCCCCCTGCTGGATGGTGGGACCCATGAGCTGTGTGGGTTTGGGCACAACTGCTTGCAAATTGGTTTTACATGAAGGATGCTTGTACTCATAAATTATCACTTATTGCTAAAAATTGAAAAAAAACTGAGAGAAAGATGCAGGACAGTTATGGCAGAATGCATGATTTGGGATGGGGTGGGGAGGGGTGGGGTGGGGTGGGGGGAAGGGAAAGGGAAATATGCCTGAACTGAATTGGAAAATGATGTATGAAATACAAAAAGCATCAATAAAAATAAAAATTAAAAAAAAAAGACTGTATTGTATCCTGGGTAGAACCCACACTGGAAGTCTAAAAGCTTGACAGTCAGCCGTCTTGCTGGCTCAGCTACCTACAGTAGGAACCGGCTAGCAACCTCTGACCAACAGACTTCTCTAAGAGTGTGAGCCTTCGGGAGCCAGTACACAGTAACTTTACATGGGATTTAGAGCCCCGATATTATGGGTGTGGCCTTCAGGTCCCACACAGGCCATCTGCTGCCTAGAGCATGTAGACACCCAACAGGACTTTGCAGCTCAGTCAGAAAACCACCACGGAAAGGAAACATTTTTTTAAACATTTTTTAAATTTTATTTATTTTTTATGTGTATGAATGCACTGTCTGCATGTAGGTTTGTGCATCCATGTCTTGCAATGCCGCGGAGGTCAGAAGAGGGTGTTGGATTCCTCTGAAACTGGAGTTAAAGACGGTTCTCAGCTGCCATGTAGTGCTGGGGATCAAACCCGGGTCCTCTGAGAGAGCAGCGGGAGCTCTTAACGGCTAGGCCATCTCTCCAGCCCCGGAAACATTTTTAAAGCAACAGGAGCAAACACCTCCTGTGAGCTGCACATGGGGGTGACAGGAAAAGGAACATCACTTCCGAGAGGAAAGGGCCACTAGGTGGGGGCGGGGGCCAAGCTGTGGCCTCCAAGGAGAGGAACGGAGATCTGATAAGGGAGCTGCATGCTTGGCAAGCTGGGGCAAGAGTGCGACCAGGGGGCTGGGGTGCAACCAGGGGGCTCGGGTGCAACCAGGAGGCTAGGGTCTATCTGGGAGACCCGGGTGCAGCAGAGAGGTCAGGGTGCAGCAGGGAAGCTAGACACGACATGGAGGACAGGGTGCTACCTAGAGACCAGGGTGTAGCAGGAGACCAGGATGCAAGCAGGAGGCTGAGGTGCAGCAAGGAGCCTGGGGTACTGCACGGAAGCTGGGGTACAATGCCTGGGAGACTGTCCCTCTGATAGCTGAGGCCTTGGCTATCTGAGGTGTCCCAGGTGCTACTTTCCTCTGCAATAGATGCAGGGCCTAAATCCAAGGCTCTCTGGACTACCTCCCCTGCCTGCTCCGCACTTGGCCTCTAGGGGGCAGAAGGGAAACTGAGGCTGGACAGTGTTAGCATCAGTGAGGTCCGAGTTGGCCTTTGCTTATCGCCTGTGCTACTCAGAGAGGAGAGATGAGCCTGGATATGAGACTAACCGGGGATTCAGAGGTGGCTGATGCCCTGTGTCTAGGGCCTCAGCTGACCTTCTCCTGCCCACCCTCAGGTCACTATCCCCCAGAAAAGCAGGTGGGCCACCTAGATCATCAGATGATGGGCCATGTATCCAGAGGTTCTGGATTCTGGGCTTGCTGGTTGTTCCTAGCACGTGCTTTAAGCTAAAACCGGCCCAGCTCAGTACTGAAGGTTCCACATCCCAGGCCCAAGCAGGCCAAGGCCACTATGACTAGTGTTCTCTTCCTCTCCTCAGGGCTAGATTCTTCTGCTAAAACTCTAGAGGTCTTTCTCAGCCCTCTGCTTGGCCCTCTCCATGAAAGGACAGGGCCTGCCCTCCTGGACAGAGTACAGCCTGATTATGGAGATGGTAGCAAACCTCTGCTGGGATTGCTGGACATCTGAGCAGGGTTCAGAGCCCAGTGTTGGAGAAGGACCAGACACAGGCTCTGGGGCGGAGCTGATGTTTCAGCAGGAATGGTCTAAAGGATCTGGGCTTCGTGCAGAGAAGAGTAGAGAAGGGCGGGAACAGCATCGAAGTGGCAGGAACAGCACAGACAAAGCTTAAATAGACACAAAGCCCTGTGTGCTCAGCTGAGAGGTGAGGCCAGAGGACCCTCAAAGACCCCACAGTTAAACTTCAAAATTTATTCTCTGAATTCCCTTGGCTGTGTCCCTTGACAAATGACTTGCACCAAAATAAACAGAGAAGAAATGAAAACTCAATAGACGAGTTTAATTTTTGTGGCACTTTTTTTTCAGTGAAGACAAATTTTTCACAGAAATGAAAAGCCCTGCCCCCAGGGGCCCCTAAATGTGGGTGTTTACCCCCGCCCTCCTTGACTTCCCCTGCAGCTCCTTCCAGCAAGGGCATACTACCTTAGAGCAAGTAGCCAGGCTGAGTGGACCCACACTGCCTTGGACATCCACACACCCCACACTGAAGGTTAAATGGCACCCCTTCAAAATACCAACCCCTTTGTGGTGGCAGGAGAGTGCACCCATCCTACTGTGTCCCTGGCTGGACTGCCCTGAACAAGTTACTCACCCTCTTGGAACCCCAGTTACTATAGGAGAGCACTGAGCTATGACTTGAGCAGTCAGAAGCATGGAGTGAGCTCAGGAATATGAGGTGCTTCAGGAAGCCCAGCAAATACGCTTCTAGAAACTGCAGGTTACCCCCCCCCACGCACACCCAAAGGATGGCAAGCAGCATGAATGGAGAGGCCATGCCTCTGTGCTGGGGAGGAGACAGGCTGCAATGACACAGTGACAGTGGTGGGAGCAAACCTGTTTCAGCCACAGTTGCCACAGCGGCCACAGCGGCCACAGCAGCCCATCTGTGGTTCTCTCATCCAGTGCTTGTCCAGCCCCTCCGTCCTGCAGCTAGGCAGGGCCACAGGGGGCTGTCTGCTGCTGCACCTCCGTGGGAGTTAGATGCCCATGGCACTTGAACTCACAGAGATCTGCCTGCCTCTGCCTCCCAAGTGCTGGGGTTAAAGGCATGCACTACTACCAGCCCTAAAAGGAGGTGCATTTTTTCTTTTTGGAGGGGGATCTTTTTGAGACAGGGTCTCGCTGTAGCCCCGTCTGCTCTGGAACTCACTAATGTAGACCAGGCTGGCCTTGAACTCCCAGAGATCTACTTGCCTCTGCCTCATGAGTGCTGGGACTCTTAAAGGTGTGCACCACCATGCCTGGCTTGTGTTACTGGGTTCTTTACTATGCAAAGCAAAAAGCTGTGGCGAGAAACAGGCCAAATGTACAGGAAACCAGGATCCTGGGTGGGAAGCCAGCCTTAGACCCTGACGCTGACTGTTTCCAACGTAGGGAGTTATGGGGCAGAAGAGGGGTGAGGTTGGGGGGTACTTAGAATATACTCAGAGCATGTAGTAGGCCCATCTCTCTAGCCTGAAGCTGTGGGGGACCCAGAGATAGGCTGCGACTCCCCCAAGGCAGAAGAGCCGCCAGCCACTAAAGGTTACCCTACAGGCTCCTGCACCCATTTTTTTTTTTTCACCACAGATTCCCAGAGCAGGATTGATGAACAACGTAATAACAGGCAATCACATTATTCCTGAATGCATTTTAATAAAAATCAAATAAAAGCAATTATGTGAATTTCCAAGAGGATCGCCTCTTCTCCTTTCCCTGAGGTAGGAAATGGAATGAATTCAGGAAATCATTAAAATCAGAAACCCGAGCTGGGCTGCCACGGAGGCGCTAGAGGCTGCGTAAAGGCGGCACAGAAGCCCAATCTCTGCGGGTGCGGATGCGTGGCAGCCAGCTGTATGGGTGCCTTTCTTCGGCTTGCTGAGTGGAAATCCACCTATGGGTGAGGAAGGGTAATTAAGAGCAGAGAAGCCGCTTTGAAAACAGGTCGCCTTTGCCCTTGCAGTATAGACATGAAGCTTCAAAGGGACCTAGGTGCCCCCTCCATGGGAGCCCATCCATCACAGGCATGGGCTCAGAAAGAGAGTCCCCAAACTACTCAGTATCCCTCTGTGGGACATGCACAGCGTATGTCACTGGAAGCTGGAAGGTGTGGGCACTGAGTGCCCTGTGCTGCAGTGTACCCTGAAGGGGCATGGGCTGGTGACTTGCAAGGCCCATTGGATGCCCTGTCAGCTACTCGTCTCACATGAGCCTTGAGTGGGTGGCTCCTTTGATATGGAGACAGCTTCAGCCAGAAGGAGCAAAAGATAGCTCAAGGTTCCCAGCCAGTAAGGCAGCAATGAGACTGGAATCCGGCTCTCCTGGGACCACCGGAATAGCCCACATCCTGTGGTGTTGGTGGCCTGAACCCAATGGCCTCTGCCAGGCATGGGACCTGCGAGATTCACTATTTCTTTTCTTTTCTTCTTTCTTTCTCTTTCTTTTTCTTTCCTTCCTTCCTTCCTTCCTTCCTTCCTTCCTTCCTTCCTTCCTTCCTTCCTTCCTTCCTTCCTTCCTTCCTTCCTTTTTCTTCTTGTTGGTGTTTTTGAGACAAGGTCTCCCTGTAGCCCCAGCTGTCCTGGAGCTCACTCTGTAGACCAGGCTGGCTTTGAACTCAGAGATCCACCTGCCTTTCCGTGTGTCTCCACGCCCACCTTCAACTGTGTTTCTTGACCCTTTGCCTGACCATCTTTAAGTGTCACTAAGGCAGCGGCCATCCTATCTACATAGGTATAAAACCAGGCTTTGGGGGAGACAAAGTCACTGTCCACAGTCCCACAGCTGGAACTGAGGAATCATGGGTTCTGCCAGAATGTCAGAGTCCCCAAGCAGAGATCCTGCCTGCCAAGCCACAGTGCCAACCTCATATCCGAGGAGGAAGCTTCCACTCAGGCCTTCTAGGTAGCCTTTGGATGATGGGTGGATGAGAAGACAGG
Organism: Rhizomys pruinosus; assembly: GCA_009823505.1. Lineage (NCBI taxonomy): Eukaryota > Metazoa > Chordata > Mammalia > Rodentia > Spalacidae > Rhizomys > Rhizomys pruinosus. Next base: position 773,321 of record VZQC01011941.1, on the reverse strand, counting down.
AGTCTGCCATCCCCCATGACCACACTAATAGCCCTTATCACCATGTCACCTGAATGGGAGACCCGAAGTGCCCCAGAGGAGACCCCCTAGTCACGCCAAAGTTCATCTCCCTTGAACACCACGGGCTGGTACTTGGTTGCAGTGGGGACTGCTGCTGAAGGTTGCCTTTGGAAACAGCCTGAGTAAAGGGACAGGCTAAGACTGAATGGCCCAGGATACTGGGGCAGGCTTTGACTCTGTGTGTCTTTAGTTCTTATGTGCTCTCTGGGCATGTGCACATGTGTTTATCCCTGTGTGTGTGTGTGTGTGTGTGTGTGTGTGTGTGTGTGTGTGTGTGCGCGCGCGCACCATGGCAGGGGTGGCCTGGTCCCCAGGTCAGACATTTGATGGTACTGCTCTACTCTGCCGGGTCTCCATCTGCTCCAGGCTGCCTTCAGTCAACCCTGCTGCTGCCTAAAGCTGTGGTTCCCTCCTACAAGACTCAGGAACACCCCTAGGAAAAAGCACAGCTTAGGGCAGCTTCGGCTCAAGGCAGCAAGAGAGAAGCTGGGAGTCTGAGCCCTCTGGCTGCTGGTGTTCTTCTAGAAGTAGAGCCCTGCACTCAGCTAGTAGCCAAGCACTGACCACCCAGCTGCTGGCCTCTGTTCTGGCCCCACTGTTGACCCGCAGGTACCCTGTCAGGCTTCAGGATACTGGACACTCTACCTGGTAGATGGAGGCTGTGGTTTGAGAGGCTGTTAGGGCTGGCAGGTAGGAGGCCAGGATGGCATGTGAACAGTCAACCCATCTCCTCAAGGGCCAGCTTCCTGCACACTGCTCTGCCCAAAACTTTGTGGTCGAGGTCCTCCAGAGATCAAACAGGCCTGTCCACGAAGAGAAGAAACAAGCCTCCTGCTTATTCTACACACCTGTGGGCTTGGGGCCATGTAATTCATATGTGTAAACGCCTGTGTGCATGTGTACTGAAACAACCATCTGCCCAGCAGGTGAGTAGCACAGGACCTCCAGCCCTCCTGAGATCTGCCTCCCAGTCCACAGGCCAGAATGGCCTTGAAGCAGACCATGTCTTTGGAGGTCCCTGCACACAGGGACTTCCATCTGTGTCACTTGCACTCTGATTTATCTGAATCACTCTAGGAATTCTGCTTCAGGTCCAATGGAATATAGGTACTCGCCACTAATACTCTGCCCTGGGAGAAGGTAGGGTGCTCAAAGACCCTGGCAGGGCACAAGAAGACAGATCTGCCAAGGAAGAACTCCTTGGAATGAAACTTTGGGGCTGGAATAGGAAGTCAGGCACCCTACATGAGGAGGAAGAAAGAGGCCCTACAGGTGGAAAGTACTCCCCAGGTAAACAGCCACAGTAACACAGCTTGCTTGAGGAATGTCCAGCTGCCAGATGCTGCCTGGATCCTGCTGGCTGCCAAGAAGTGTCCTATTTCAGGGTATTTGCTGCAGGGGCCAAATGAGGTTCCAAGTGGCCTGGAGAAAAGGTAAGGTTGATCCTGGAAGCTCCCCTTTCCTTAAAGAAGGCACACAGCCTCTGGTTCTACAGAATCTAATGCAGTGTCTCAAGGCTGCAGTTGGCCCAGGCATCCCTCACACATGTGCTGAAATGACTTCTTATAAAAAAAGGAAGTAATGATTCTATTTAGAGCAGTGGATCTTTCTGGAAAGTAGGGGGGCCAAGAGAGGCGGATCTTCCCCAGTGCCCAGATGACCCATTTCTTAAGCCGAGTGATCAAGAGCTTTCACTGTGATGTTTTCGATAGCTCACAAAGTCTTTTATATGTAGGAAATATAATGTGATAAAATTTTAATTGGGTATATGCCCAAGTTTACGGGGCTGTTGCAAGGCTGGGTTGGCTGAGAGATGTCTATGAGCCCCCAAGACTGGCACCCTCAAAGGTGCTCTGTATCCACTCTGAAGCACTCTGGGCTGTCTTCCCACCTCCATTGAGTACATAGATTCTAGTCACGTCTAGAACAAGGCTGGACATGGACAGGAAGATAGGTACAGAAAACCAGTTCGTTGTTCACATGGGCTGCACGTACCAACCAGGGCTTTGCTGTACCTTCTGTACACTGAGAGATACTGGTAAGCTTCTATCCTGGGTCTGGTCAGACTTCACCACTTACTGCACAGTTCCTTGGGAAACTTTACCTCCCTGTAGGCAGACCTATCATAGGTGTCAAGAGGACTGTAGACCAATTATATTCAAGTACCCCCTAGCTTCTAGGAACCCTCCATGAATGTTGATTTAAAAAAAAATAACCTGATCAGGGGCTGAAGGGTCAGTGGTTAACTGTACTGGCTTCTCTTGCAGAGGACCAGGGTTTGATTCCCAGATGATGGCTAACAACTATCATGATGGCTAACAACCATCCATAACTCCAGTTCCAGAGGAATCCAACAACTTCTTCAGATCTTCACAGGCACTTCACAACATGGTGCACTTACATTCAAGCAGGCAATACACTCATACATATAAAATAAAAATATTCCTAAGTAAATAAATAAATAACCTGATCAAAGATCCTTCGTGGAGATCCAGTGGGATTGGAACCTGGAAAACCTGAATTTATGGCTCCACTGCTTACAGGCCAGAGCCTCTGGTCCTTGTCCCCAGAGTGCACTGGGCTCCTGTGTGGTATGGGACCACCAGAGAGCCTTGGAGAAGAGAGGATCAGTCCTGGAGAGGGAAAGAAAGTGAGAAAGTTCTAGCAAAGGAGGATGTAGTACATAAGCCAGGTCAGGAGCCAGGGCTCTGACCCCCTGGTTCCTCTCCACAGACAAAAATCTCAATCTGCTGGGTTCAATCTGCCTGGGCAGCCCTGATCTCAACCCTAGTGCATCTCCTAGTGCAGGGTCAAATAGGGCAGGGGCTGGGAAAGAGTGGATCAAAGGCAGAAGAGATTAGCATCATAGAGACCACTGAGGGTGAGAGCCAGGCTTAATTCACCTTCTTCCTTCCTTTTTCCTTTGGCAGTTCCTCTGGGGGCCCAGGGGGCCTGTCTGTGTTGGGGTAAGGGTCAGTCTCCATTCTAAGCCTCTGTCACATACCTGAGGCCTAGTTCTTATGGGAGGCTGGTCAGGGGCAGTAATTTGGGCAGATTTACAGAGGAAAGGGATGCCACTGAGCAAGTATTCCCAGGCCACCAGCTTAAACAGTTCAGCCTAGAGCCGTCTGCATTCAGGGACAGCTGCAGGGGCTGAGAATGGGGCCATAGGATGTACAGTGTGTCTACTGATCCTGTAGTGTCACTGGGGTGCAGAGGCCACAAATCCATCATTTCTAGGCATCTGGCATGTGGATTCCTGTGTTTGAACATATGAATCCACAAGGCCTTACACACTCATGTCTTTCAGTGGGGTAGGCAGTGCCTTGATTGTGTATAACCCTGGGCCTTGTATGTGGCCTCAAGAGCCTGGGAAAGCCACCAGGGTGTGGTGGCACGTGCCTTTAATCCCAGCACTTGGGAGGCAGAAGCAGGCGGATCTCTGTGCATCCAAGGCTGGCCTGATTTACATAGTGAGTTCCAGGCTAGCTAGGGCTACAGGACCTTACCCTGTCTCAAAAAAAAAGGGGGGGGGCGGGTTGGGAAATCTCAGCATGGAGCGTGTGGACACAAAAGCACACCCACTTGGGTGGGCCAGGGGTAAGGTCCTGAAGCTGCCCAAGAGCTTTGAAATGAGAAAGGAAATGGGGGCTCCAGATTGTATAGCTTCCCATGGAAAACCTTCCAGAAGGGCATTTGGATGGCCAGCTCTCAGCATCTCCTTCTAGGCTCCACGGGCTGTCCCTATCCTTTAGACTTCACACAGAACCTCCCTGTGAGCACTTGGCCTGACCTTGCCTTGCTTCGGTTTCCTTGTTTGAAATGAGTGCACTCACAGTGTGGTTGAGGCTCTGGGACATCTGGCTAGGACACTTTCTGCACTCCAACTGGCTTTCAGGAAGACGTGACTGGGCTGTCCTGTGTTGGTGGGACAGCATGGAGCTGTCCCTGTGGATGCCAGCAGAGTTGGGCAGCCTTTGGCAGCAGAGAACAGGGTATGTAGTGGAAAGACTGGGCAGGCCTAGTGCCCTACCCCAAGCCAGGTATGATCTCTTTCTTTCTCCGGTGACTTCCCACCGCTTCTTGCCGAGGGAGGAGTTTCCAGTTCCCACAGCCCGGTCCATTATCCTTCCAGTGGCTCCAAGGCCCACTCTTCTTGCTCATTCTGCAGGTCAAACTGAGGCTCAGAGGACTGGAGAGATGAGCTGACTTCAGGGCTGCTCTCAGAGAAGCAGAGTGCGAACCTGCCCCATGGGCAGCCCAGCCATCTTTGCTCTGTACTGCCTGCAGAAGCGTAGGAGTTGTCCTTCTCCCAGAACACAGCCACTGCTCTCTACCCGTCAGGTTGTACGGGAGTGTGAGCCTGACAACTGACAGATGATGGTACCCGCCCCCTCTGCCTTCGCTCCTCCTGTCCACTTTGGTCTAGATCCTCATTTGTCAAGACCCACCAACAGATGAGCCTTCAGTGAATGCCCTCCCGTTGCCTTATCTAGTAGTGGCTTCTCAGTCCCTGGGCCCAAGAACCTCAAGTACTAACCATTTTACTATTTAACAGGCCCCAGAGGGCAGACCAGTGGCTTCTCTGCATCACCACACTTCTACCCTGAGATCAAGGTACGGGTATACAAAAGCTGGACCGTCATGGACAGCTTCCTCTTCACACCCCATAGGCCACCAGGAGCCCTTGTAACAAGGCTCACCCTCACATCAAGTTTAACAGCTGATGCACATTGCCCTGGATTCAAATCTCAGTTCTTTCATTCATTATCTGTGTGGCCTTGGGCGTATTATTTAACCTGTCTGTGCCTCACACTATCCTTCTACTGACTGACTTATTGGGTCTCACCTAGGCTAGCATCAAATTCTTGACCATCATCCTAGCTCAGCTTCTGGAAAACTGGGATTTTAGGTATATAATACATCATTCACCACACTGTCAACTATTAATGGAAATAATAGTATAATTTCAAAGTCCCACACTTGTTGTGAGGATAATACATTTGCATACGGCTAAGACCCTGTATTTGGTATTGCTATATATGTGTTTGCTGTTATTACTATTAGTAGACTAAGAAGAGGCACAGGCACAACATCTATCCCGAAGTGGATGGAAGTCCAGACAGGAACCGGAAAACGGGGTTGCATTTCTAATCCTACTGAATGACCAAAACCATCTTGCAAGCAGTTATCACCAGGCCTGCTTTTCGGATAAGGAAACTGAGGCTCCTGAAGGTGGCGTGAGCTCCTGAGGGCTCACATCCCCAGTGGCAGGGCTCAGATGCAGGACCAGGTCACAGGGCTCCAAAGTCCACACTTTCAACAGCCGGAGCTGCCTCTCTGTCTGGCAGCAAGATAAGACATGTACACAAATAGCTGTAATCCGAGGTAGAAAGTGATAAGTGCCAAATGGGGGCGATAAAGGCTCTGGGAGGGTTTGAGAGGGCAGCAGCTTGCCCAAGGCAGGAAGAGAAAGGGTGGTAGTCAACACACTGAGGAGAGCAAGTGTCAGTCAGAGAGGGGCCTAAGAGGTAGACAGGCAGGGTAGGTGGAGCCTGGGAAGCTAAGATATGGTCTGTGTAGCCAGAGTACTTAGCACCATGGTGTCACTGAGCCCAATAAATATCTGTGAAAGGAAAAGAGGAAGAGAAGGAGGTAGAGAGGAGTATAGAGAGGAGGTAGAGAGGGAGGTGGCTATACCACCTCCACTTGGCCCAGCCCAGAATCTCCCCCGCATCTCAGAGGGTACAGTTCAAGATGTAAAGGGCTTCATGTGAGGTATTTTGCTCAATACTAGAAAGAGCTTTCCATCAAGTAATGCCAGACCAGGTCTCTTTGTGGGGCAGAGGTGTGTTGCAGCCTGCTTGTACTGGCTCAGGGGAGCCAGCTGTTAAACTTTCACCAACGGTGTGAGCTGGCTGCTAAGCACGCAGCACCAGGATGGCCATGGCAGAAGTATTTACACTATGGAAATCAACAGATATTACGAATCAGGTTTTCCCCACTCTGGACAGCCAGATGTTAAACATTTACCAGCACACCTCTGGGCAGAGGTCTGCTCTGTGAAGGCGCAGGCCTGCTGTCTCCAGAAGGGTACAAGCAAAGATAGTCACTTCCTGGGAGGAATGAGCCTAAGGTGTTCTTGTTGAGTGAGGGTTCAAGTCAGATGACCCTTAGAAGGCCCTCTCTGGTTCCAAGTGCCTATGAAAAGTTGGGTTTAAGAAAACACTGTATCAGGGTAATTACTCATGCCGAGAAATCATTAACTACTTGAGCCAGAAGGTGGGAGTCAGGCAAGGACTTAGAAACTGTGGGAGAAACTTTGTGCTTACAAATGCCACAGGTAGAAAACCTTGTTCAGTGCCGTGCAGCCTAGGAGGGTGACACCAGAGGGCTAGAACCCATGCCTCCAGGTCCTGGGCCCAGGGCTCTTTCTGGGGACCTATGGGATGAACCCTTGGGAATAGGGGTTCTTTCTGTACAGGGCTTGACTGGCATGTTTCCTCTATCAGAACATCAGCTCTGTGGTAGTTCTGGCCCATGCTTGCATCTTCCCTACTGAATCCCCAGTGCCTAGTTCTGTGCCTGGCATACAGTTTGTAGCCAATACTTATCTCTTGACAGAGTCAAAGGTGTATCTGAAACTCTGTCCCCTGGTAGCCTCTGGGGACTGGGAATATCATCCTCTTGAGATAGTACTACCTGGGTCCTCCTCATTCCTGCCTGGTGACATGGAATCAAGTGATCAGAGTTCAAATCCTGACAGCATCCTCCCCCACGCAACCCCCATGACCTAGCCCAAAGCAACCAAGCCTCCTGAACACCCGTTTTCTTCCTCTTCAACGTAGACTGTGACACTTACCTGCCTCTTAAGGCTGCTGTGCTGTCACTTATAGGAGACAGAAAGTACTTTTTTTACAAACTCAGTAGCACTATTCCCATAGGGGAAGGAAGAAGCTTGAAGAGTCAGCTCTGGTAGCCAGGTCGACCCAGAGCTTGCTGATGGACCCTGGCCAGTGACCAGGATGTTGTTCTCACAGGACTGATGGCTGGGATAACCTAGGTCAGATTCGTTCATAGCCTGGAGAACCAGGGTTCGAGGTGCAAGATGGGTCCCTCCAAGGAAGAGTGAGGGAGAACAAAAGGAGATGGACAGTGAGTCTGGAAGGCCAAAGGATAAATGGGTGACTTTATCTCTGCAGAGAGCGGTTGGTTGTGCCTCCTGGTCACCAGCCCTCTTCCCTGCAGAGATGGGCAGGTAGAAACGCCTCCTGTGCTGACTCTCCAATGCAACGAGTGACATCATGGACAAGAAACTTACATGATGCCCCTGGCAGGCACTGGCAGTCCTCTCCTGCTGGGGTATGGGCCTGCCAGCCAGGAGAGGGTCCAAACTGCCTCTTGCAGACCAGGGTTTTTTCAGGGAGATGAGGAAGGAATGCGTGGGGATGGCTGTGCTCTTCTGACCCTCCCAAAAGACATCTGATGTTTGCAAATGGGGTCAGGGCTACAGGGTCTCAGAATGGGCCCAGGGAGGCAGGTGGAGAGTGTCAGCCAGGATCCCCAGTGGGAAGCAACGTAGAAAGGCCCCACGTCAGCAGCCAGGCGCACGGACAGCCGGCTCGGTTCCTGCTCCATCCACGATACTGGTGGGTACCAGCTGCACAGGGAACAATGCTTGAATTTCTTTCTTTCTTCTTTGATTTTAATTAAGGAGGGGAGAAGGACCAGAGCCACTCATTGAACAGCTCAGTATCAACAAGGCATCTGGAATTGTGTGACCTTCGAAAAGAGCACAGTTGCAGGGGTCCCAAGGTAGGCTGCAAGGTATGGGAAGACCCTGTCACTCTAGAAGCCTTGATGTTCTCCCACCCTTGCTGTGTGACTTCCCCACGCTGCTCCATTTTCCTACCATCTCCACATAGCCTGCTTCTCACCCCTGATATGGGAGCCTGGTCTGCGCATGTGTGCCCTACATGCATTTAACTGTCTTTCAGCTCACTGGGTGACAGGATGGAGCAGTGAACCATTCTTCTCCTGGGGTACAGGGGACTAGGTACCAAATAAACTTTTCTTTTTTTTGAGACAGGGTCTCCCTGTAGTCCCAGCTGTCCTGGAGCTCACTTTGTAGACCAGGCTGGCCTTGAACTCACAGAGATCTGCCTGCCTCTGCCTCCTGAGGGCTCAGATTAAAGGTGTGCGCCACCACGCCCGGCCCCCCAAAAAACTTCTAACCATGAAGTCTTGCACTGGCAACTGAGCTTCCCCAGGCCTTAGTTTCCTTATCTGCAGAACAGTTAAGATCAGAGTTGAGGGAACAAGCAGGGCCTGACCCAGCAGAGAAACAGGTAGTCACTGTGGTCCACTGCGGGGGAGGCAGGGCTGGAAGCACACAGAGATGCTGATGAGGTAGCATCAGATTCTGAGGCAGGAGGAGCCTGCGTAAAGGTGGTCAGCATTTGTGATGGTGATACTCCTGGGAGCTACTCAGTATGAAGACGGATGGCACAGGCAGGTGAGAGGGTGTGAGAAGCTGCATACTGGAGAAGCGCAGTTGAAAACTTCTGGAGGGCAAAGGTGGGGCTTAGGCAGAAAGTGCCTCAGGGGACTGCCCACCCTCATTCGGGTTCTGTGCTTCCCACCCTCCCCCCTCTGTCTCTCAGCTTAGTCACTCATAGAAGTGCCATTGTGAGACTCAGAGGATCCGAGATACCTCGCATGCAAGATGTGACTGGATAACAGGTCCTAGGCTGGGTGTAGTGGCTCACACTTGTAATCTAAGCATTCAGGAAGCTGATCCAGAAGACTGATGTAGCCTGGGCTACAAAGTAAGTTTGAGGTTAGCCTGGGCTACATAGCAAGATCATGTGTCAAACCTCCCTCCTCCACCAAACAAAACAATAAAAAGATGTTGGGTCCTAGATGGCCACAGTCCTAGGCATCTTCCTCAGGGTACATTAGTTTCTTGGGGCTCAAAGACTAAATGCATTCCTATTAGTCATTGGCCAGGAAGGGCTCAGAACAGAGATTAGTCCCCAGCAGGTGGTCGAATCTTTCCCAAAGTACCTGGAAGGTCACCTCATCTATACTCTTCCTGGCAAAGAGATGAGAGCAGGATGCCATTCTCCATGACAGGGTGCAGCTAGACCTGGAACCCCACTCTGCTGCCCCCCCCCCCAGTAGCCACCGAACCTCTGTGCTCTTCCCTTAGACTGGAGATCCCACTAATTAATTTGCCTTCCTTCTGACTCCAGGAGTGGAGAGGCGGGAACTGCCCTGTGTGCATGCCTGTCCCCACCTCAGCACACTGCCAGCCACCTGGTCGATGGGTCATAGTCATGCTTCCCACAGAGATGAATGCTCTGCATCCCAAGGTGCTGAGCCCTCCCACTACTGCCGTCCTCCTGGCCCTTGGGCTTCCTGCTTCCTGGGACCCAGGCTCAAGCCCAGGTCTGAGCAGGGACTCTCTTCCTGATGGCTCCATTGGGTCTGGAAAAAGTAGAAGTGCTTAAATAAAGTCTTCTGGGAAGGTGGCTGGGTAGCTGAACCTGCATTGCACAACCTACACCCTGGTGGACACAGAAGCTGTCTCTTGAGCCAAGGGACAAATGAGTCTGCAGTGTGTACCCTCTACCTATACTTCACCCCCAGGCCTCCTGCTGAGGCTGAGACTGGGAACTCAGGGCACCTGCCTCAGCAAGACCTGACCACGACTATGAGAGGCCCCAGAAAGGGAAAGCAACTTGCTTAGGGCCACGCAGAATCTCTGGATAAGGCCAGAGCTGGGTTGCCAGCCAGAAACTGTGCCTGAGCTCCCACCCTGACCCAAACCTGGGGTCAGCATTTATGATCCAATTTCCTTTCGAATACATAGCAACACCATTACCTGCGGGTAATACATTAATACCCAAGATGTCCTTATCCAGCACACAGTAGGGACTAAATAAGTCCCGATTTCTTCCAAGATTCCAAAGAGAGAGAGAGTCAACATGCTCAGTCACCTTCTGGACAGAGAAACAGAGACAACTAGGGCCCGGGAGTCGCCATGCTTGGGGTCTGCCCGCCCAACCTCCCAAGGGGCCTAGACAGGATTTCTCAGATTTGTACCATGTTTGATGGGCTGGGAAGGCTGAAAGCAACACAGGCTTTGTGCTATTAAGGCTCTGTCTTGCCCTCTGCAGCCACTTCCCAGTTTCCAGATATAAATACTGGCTAGAAAGACGGATAGAAGGCCAGCAAGATGGCTCATTGGGTAAAGGCACTTGCCACCAAGCTTGATGATTAGAGTTCAATCCCCAGGATCCACAGGTGAAAGGAGAGAACAGATTCCTGTAAGTTCTCCTAGACCCACCAACACAACACCTCCCCAATAAATGAATACATGTTAAATTCATTTTTTTAAAAGAGGGGGGTAGAGGCTGGAGGGATAGCTTAGCAATTAAGAGCACTGGGTGCTCTTGCAGAGGACCTGGGTTCTGTTTGCAGCACCCATATAATGGATAACAACTGTCTATAACTCCAGTTCTAGGGGATTGCAGTGCCCCCTTCTGACCTCTTTGGGTACTGCACAACACAGGTGTACCTACCTACATGCAATACACTCATACACATAAAATTTTAAAAAAACAATAAAAATATTTTGGGGGCTGGAGAGATCATTCAGCAGATAAGAACAATTGCTGTTCTTCCAGAGAACTGGGGTTCAATTTCCAGCACACATACGGTAGCTAACCATGGTCCATAACTCCAGTTCCAGTGGATTTGACACCCTCTTCTGGCCTCTCTGGGGTATTGCATGCACACAGGGCAAAACACTCATACACATATAATTTAAAAATAATAAATAAAATATTTAAAAAATAAAAATAAAGGAGGGAGTGGAGGCTTTCGGACAGGAGTTTTTTAAACATGAGCATTCACCACAAGGTCACCATATCGTCCACTTTTGGAGGTGGCTAGCTCTGGCTACTTGTGGAAGGATTTGGAGAGAAGGTTGACAAGGGGCTTGGTGCCCTGATCTAGGTGATAAGTCAACAGGGACTGCTGCAGGTGTTGGCCGGCACTGGATTCTTGAATTCCAGGTCCTTAACCACTCAGAAACTCTGGCAGGGTCTTTGGAGCTGGGGGTGGAGGTAGTTTTCCGGTGTGAGTGGCCGAGGGAGGGACAGGACAGCTGTGGCCCCATTCAGCAAGCAGGGTCAGAACCTTCCAAGTCAGGCTTTCCAGGATTTCTCAGGCTGTCCTCCTCCCCAATCTGGGCCACCCAAAGGTGGGAGGCGGGAAGGCTCCTTTCCACAGGAATGTGCTGCCCGCCCCCCCCCCATGTCCCTAGAGGTCTGGAACTGATTTCATGCCACTCACCCTCCCCAGGGATGCTCATCTGCCACCTGTGGGTGGGTGGGGAGGGCAGGGTGCTAACAGCCCACTCCCATTGACAGGTTCCTGGATCCAGGCTGGAAACCAGAGCTTTCCCCTGCACCCAATGGCAGGAGGAGGCAAAATCTGCCCCGGGAAAATTAAGTAGTTTTCAAGCACCCAGGTAACCCCCACTCCACCTCCCTGCGGACAGTAGCGCAGCCCGTGCTCTCAGGAATTCCAAGCTGAGTTCACGGGTGCCAGACCTTCAGAGCCTTGAGAATGAATTCAAAGCTGGTAAATGCATTTTGCCTTCTGTTTTGGTGGTGGAAGGAGTGATCTCTCTGGCCCTGAAGGAGTTCAAGCCGAGGTCAGAACAGCCCCCTGAAGGATGTTCTAAAATAGGGGCCTGTTGTGGTGAGGGGGGCTGGGGGAGCGCTCCGCCCCCCCCCCATTGGCCCAGGGTCCGCTCTGATAGCACCCAAGAGGCTCAGTCGGCTACCCGCGAGACTGCTTGGCACGTCGGCGCTCCTGTGCGGACCTCGTCAATCAAGCAGCGGCCCAGACGGAGCCAGGACTTCTTCCGCCCGCCCCAGGCCCCCGGGGAGACCCTAGCCCCAGCCACCCACCCACCCAAGCCCGCCCCCAGTGGAGTCATTGTTCTTTGACGTCACGCTGCGACCCCGCCCCTCGCCCCCCACCTTTCCTCGGGCTCTGCGAGCTGGCGACCCTGCAGCCTCCGACGACCCCGCAGTGAAGGTCTCCCCCCGCGGCCGGGCCAGGGCTGCGCCCCCTTGCGCTCTCCCCAACTTGCCTTTGTTATTCCAGCTCCCTTCCTTGCCTCGCCTCCGATACTGCGGCGGCCTGCAAAACACGGAGCGCGGAGCAGCTGCTATACATGGATTCCGAAGCAGGCTCTGGCCCAAACCTCCCCCGCCTGTCCCGGAGGGGAGCGCGTGCGTGCGCGCGTGTCCAACCCGGACGCTGGCTGGGATTAGGACCAGGGTCTCTTTAATCTGGAGGGGGGTTTTGAGGAAAGGATGTGAAAGAGTAGGAGGGGGGCGATTGTTTGTATGTGAACGTGAACATTAGATGTAATGCACAGGGGAAGGCTGCGTGTTTTGTTTTTTAAGCGTACATAGGGTTGTATACAGCGATCTCTCTGTGTACAGTTGTATGAGTCTGTGTGCGCGGGCGTATCAGGGATGGAAAGAGTGACTGTGTGCAAGCGTGTTTATGTGGAGGGGGGGCCCAGTGTGCATGCAGCGCTGAAGGTGGGCGCAAACGTGTGTGCCGTTTGCGTAGGAGTTTGTGTGAGCGGCAATGGACGTGAGCCAAAGGGAGTGCGCACTTGGATGCTCTCGGGGGCGGGTCTGCGGGGGGAACCCCCGCGAGTGGGCGCACCTAACTGTGCGAACTGTGCTTAGTGAGTGCCCTTCGCCACCACAGAGGCTGTGCCTAGCCCTGGGCAGGGAGCTGGGCAGGGTTTTCCTGGTCTCCCTTGCGCGGGTGCGCCGCGCCCCAAGCGCTCCCAGGCTTGGGGCATTTTGGCATCTTTGGACTAAGAGGGGAATCTCGGACATGTACCCCTCGCTCCAGTCAGCCTTCGAGGGAGGCGCGCTTCCGCCTCCTTTGCCGCCACCCGAGGTGGAGAATGTGGGGGGTCCCCTGACCCTGCAGGTCTCGGGCTTTAGGGACCATCCCAAAGTCTCTAGGGGAGGCTCTGGATATCCCTTGATAGCAACTCGGTCACCCAAATTCGGATACCTTGACAGCGCTAGCGGCCCGGTGCACCGCCAGAGGGGAGACGTGGGGAGTGGGAACGCCTTCGGGCCAGTGATTTCGGTCTTACCAATGTGGTCCCGGTAGGCTCAGCATTCTCCGGGTCTCCAAACTTATGGGATAAACGAGGGGAAGTGGGGGCGATAAGGCGCAAAGAAGGGAGGGGAGAGAGAGATAGAGAGAGAGAGAGAGAGAGAGAGAGAGAGAGAGAGAGAGAGAGAGAGAGAGAAGAGTGAACCAGCGGCTTTGGGGGTGGGTGTGTGGCGCGGAGCCCATCACTGTCGGGAAGAGAAAAGCTGGGAGAGCGCGACCAGGGGACGGGGGAAGAAAGAGGGGAAGAGAGGGAAAGGAGAGATCCAGGAGAGGCGGAAAGGAAAGGGAAAGAAAGAGAGCGCGTCGAGAGCGCAGGGAGCGAGCCAAGGCAGGCGGCAGTGGCGCGGCGCTCCGCTCCCGCTGGTGTTCCGTGCCGGCTTTTGCGGGTGGCCGGCGGCGCGGGGCCCTTTGGAAATAGAATAGCCAATGTAATCTGACACTTCAACTTGCTCGGCTCCGGGCGAGTTGATTCACTTACTCACCCCCTAACGCCGAGTTCCTTTTCACTGTCTGTGGACATTAAAAAAGCGAGCGGCGGCGGCAGCAGGCGCCCGGGAGAGCGAGCGAGCGGCCGGCCGGCGGGGCGAGCAGCAATCGGGCGGCGGAGCGAGCGAGCAGCGCCGGCGCAGCGCGGTGACCCCAGCCCGGGCCGGCGAGGAGCTGGAGCCGGAGTCGGAGCCGAGCGGATCTCGGCGCCCTCGCTGCGCTTCTCCCGGCTCCAGCCGGCCCCTACCCGGCGCCGGCGGCGGCGGCGCGTCCTCCAGCGGTGGCAGCGGTGCTCGCAGCGCCCGGTAAGTTTGGGGACTGAGCCAGGCGCCCGTTAGCACCGAGGCTTTTGCCCGCTGGCCGCGGATCATCGGGGCGCGAGTGCGGGGTGCCGTGCCCGGGCTTCCCCTTTAAAGAGTCAGCTCCGGCCGGGCGAGAGGGGCCAGCGGCGCGGGCTACAGGCGCTGCCCTGCGCTGCCCGGGGCCGAGGCCCTAGCGGCCAGCTAGCGCCCGGCTGCGCGGAGCGGCTGGGGCCGTGCGCCGGGGCCGGGGATCGCCGGGTGTGCGGGGCGCCTGTGCGGTCGTGTGCGCGCGGATCGGTGCCCGCCTCCTACCGGCGCGCCTCCAGCCCTGGCTTGGAACACCCGGGGGCCGGGCCGGGCGCGGATTCGGAGGCGGGAGGGAAGGACCGGCTTGGGTCTCCCGTTCTCCTGCTTTGGGAAGATGCGAAGTTGTGCGCCTGTACGCGTAGGAGAACCGCCGCCAAGGCGTCGGATTTCTGGGTGGCCTGGGGTGGTAGGGTTAAGTTGTGCATCCGAATTTCAACGGAGAACATACACTTTCGTAAATGGGAGGTGGGGGCGCGGTTAAGTTGTTTTGGGGGCTGAATGGCCCGGGGAAACACGGCGCGCGGCTGGAGCAGGGGACCCCGAAACGGGTGTGTTGGGGCTTCTAGTTAGAGCTTTTCAAGCCTAATGGGGCTTTCGGGCCAACGCCTGGTCCTGGCTGCCCCAGCCGGGAGACGAGCCCAGAGGGGGAGATGGGTCTGTGTGCGCGCGCTCGGTACAAATACGAAAGTAATTTCCCCGTGGTTCTTTCTTCCTCTCTGTCTCTGGCGGCTGTGGCCCCGGGCGAGTGGGATGCCGGTCCGGGCGGAGGTTGAGGGGCCCGACCGGGGCTGAAGCTAGGGTCGGGGTGATAGAGGGAGGCTTTGAAAGCTTGTTTCACATTCCAGGCGGCTGGGCTGGGGAGAAAGCAGTAGGGATCGCGGCCTCGGTGTCTGGGGCGCAGGCTGCGGGTGCGCGTCGCCCCCTGACCGGGGACATCTGTCCAGGAAGCCGGCCGGGCGGGGAGAGGGCGCGGTGCGGAGGGCAGGCTCCCCGCCCCGGAGCGGTGGGGGCGCGGGCGAGGGGCGGCCGCCTCTCCGGCCATTGTGCGCCAGCGGATTTTCACGGGAGACTGCCCCGGAGCCGCCGGAGAAGGCCGGGAGCCGGCCACAGCCCCGGGTTTAAAAGACACTCCAGGAATGTAAACAACCCGGGCGGGAGGGCGAGCGGACGGGAGCGCGCCGGGACTGCTGGCCCGGGGCCCCCTCGCCCTCCCCCGGGGACTGCCGCTCCGCGGGGCCACCCCGCTCTACCCCTCTACCTGCCGCAAACTTTTCCCTCCTCTGCCTTCCTGTTCCACCTCCTGCCTCCAGACGATAGCTGGGCGAGGGCCTCTCGCAGAGCCCGAGGACCAGGTGCCTGGCACCCCCGCACCCGACCCGGGGAGCCTGGCGGCCGGATCCCTGTTTCGATGCACGGAGCCCAGGCCACATCTGCCCCTGGAGCTGCCGCTTCCTGGGCCGGCTGTGCCGGAGTAACTGGGGCTCCAGCCTCCCCGCCAGGATTGCTCTCTGGCTCCCTCCCTACCTCCCTCCCTCCCTCTCTCCCTCCCTCCCTCCCTCCCTCCCGCGGATCCTTCCCCCGCTCTCCCCCCTTCCCCTCTCCCCTGACTGCTTTTCCAATGCCCTGACATGAGGGAGGAAGATTTAACTTGGCAGCCCAAACAAATGTTCTCTCTGAGATCTCCAAGAAGCTGGCGGCCGGGCTGGCGGGGTGAGGGCACCGCTCGGCCAGCCTTTCCCTCCTCGGCGCTGCCAGGGACATTTGAAGCCCCCTGGGTGAACAGCCCCGAGCCTGGGCAGTGGGGCTCAACCTCGGAGATTTAGAAGGGCGGTCAGTGGGCAGCGCCTTCCGAAACCCGTGAGTTGGCCGCTTCATAGAGTCACAGGCTGCCTCCGGGTGCCAAGGGTTTTCTGAAGGGTTTTCTTGAGCAACAGTTTGGTCTCTGCTGCAACCTGGGAAGTAGGCCTGGTAGACCAGAGGGTTAACTAGTGCAGTCTCCTCCTCCCTCCCTCGTGGGTGTGAGGACAGGCTGGTTACACAGGGCAGGGCAGGAGGCCAGAGGCTGTTCCCAGAGGTGCCTGGGTTTGCTTATTATTGTTTTTTTGAAGATACAGATAAAGGGATGGTGGCTGGGGCTGGAGAAGCCTGCTGCTGGTGAATTCCAGCCTGCCTCCCTGTGTTTGCATGGTGGCGGGAATGGAAAAGTTGCCTGTGAGCTGTTCTGGAAGTTTAGATGAGGGAACTAGCCCATGGCCTTGCTGCTTTTTGAGGGGGTCCAAAGCAGGGGGAATTCCTACCCCCTAGCTTTGAGCTCCCTGGCCCCTGTGCGGAGGCTAGAGGGTTTGTGAATACCCGGGAGCTTTGTGCTGACCTTTCCCTCTTCAAGTTGAGGATGTCGAAACACCAGTATCAAACAAAAGGCACATTGAGAGCCTTGTCTGCCTAGGAGCGCGTGTGGCTTTGGGGCCAGGAGAGCCTTTGGAGGGAGCTGGTGTTTTTCTCTGAGTTTTATGATTTTGGTCGAGTTTTGTTTTTTCCCCCCAAAGACAGAGCATCTCCTGGTCCCAAGTCCCAGGATTCTGAAGCTGTAGTTTTCACATATGAATCAGAAGTTGAGACTTGGGAGCTGTCTGGGGGGAGGTGCTGAGCAGGGTTTTCTCTGCTTGGACTGGGGTTGTGAGATTTTCAGAGTACTGCTCACAGAGAGGAGACTGGACTTATGAAAAACTTTGAATAAATACCCTTGTCTATGCAGAAAAGGGCTGTTGGCTTCTTTGTGGGGACAAAATGTCCTTTTTCCTCCTAAGGAAAGGAGGAGGGGAGAACCCAGTAGCAAATAAAGAAAGGCCCAGAAGCTGGGTTTGGCTCTAAAACTGCAGTCCCTCCCCCTTTCTCCCTCCCTCTTTACTCTGTGTGTGTGTGTGTGTGTGTGTGTGTGTGTGTGTGTGTGTGTGAGAGAGAGAGAGAGAGAGAGAGAGAGAAGAGAGACTTCCCTAGCCACGACAAGACAACCCTGCATCTCCATCCCTGACCCCCATTCAGATGACCCAACATAGCACAAGTGTCCACAGACTTATTTCAGAAAATTAGAAAGAGGACCCAGTTGAGAAATACACACACTTCCTTTTTTCCTTGAGGGGGGTGGATGAGGAAGACTCCGAGGCCAGTATGTGTCCTGGAAATCTGTGCAAAAAGGCCTACATGGAAAGTTTGAACTCTGACTTTTCTGCTCTGGGCCTGGGTCCACTGAGTGTCTATGGTCTGAGGTCTCAGAGAACAAGGTTGCTGTAAGGGTTCTGGGCACCAACAAGTTAATTTGGGGACGCATCTATGGGTATGCCAGCAGGAAATCAGGAAGTAGGGCCTGCCAGGTTGTGGCTGGGTCCCATACGTTTCCATTCATAACTGTTCCCATGGGTCCTTGCCAGGCTCCCGTCCCTGCTGCATCTTTATGAGGTTCCTTAGGTTTTGTGTAGACAACAAAGGCTCCTGCCCTAATTACCCCTGACCCTGACCCTAAGGCTGCAGTTTCTCCTGGTGACTGCTAGATCCCCTCAGCAGGATACCCTAGCCTCTGCCCAGGCACTCTCTGGAGGGATCTTTGTCCTGAAGAGCCCCTGAGGCTGGGGTGGCGGCAGCCTGCCTGAGTGCTTAAAGCCTGGGCTCTGAGCTTCAGTGGTGAGACTGAGGTTAGGCCCTCCCCTTCGGTGTGGAGGGAGGAAGCACACAGCAATCCTACCACAGAAGGTAGAGAAGGGAAGATGAAGAGGTGTCAGGAGACTGGCCTGCTGCCTGCTGTGGGCCTAGAGGTTGACTCTGCTTGGTCTCAGTCTCCTGTTCTATAAAATGGGTTCGGGCCTAGCACTCCTATCATCCCACACGATTGCTGGGAGAATGAGACAGATGTGGAGCTCTCAGCCCCAGGCCTTGGTCCCTTGCAGGCTAGGCAGGCTCCAGTGCAGAATGGACAGATCACAAAGCGGCTAGATTGAAGGTGAGGAGTTCCAGAAGCATTTCCCAGGAACTGCCACCTACACCTACCTCTCCAATGATAACTGACTGTTCAATCTCAGCTTGCAAGTCTTCTATGGCAAGGTATTCGCCTCCCTGAAGCCTCTGTACTCAGTACCTAGCCCTGAGTTCCATGCTAGGTTGAACACCTTCTGCAGAGTCACACCTCCTGATCCTGACTCTGGACTTGAGACTCTGAGCCTCTCAACCGCAGGCTCATTTTTCTTTAAAGGTCATGGACTTTTAAGTCCCGATATGCGTGTATTGGGGATACTCTTTTCTTAATAGCCGTTGCTAGCCCTACTGACCATGGCCTGTTAGGAGAGGGGAATGGTCTGCCCAAGGGGCTCCCTGTCATTAGCCCTTGGGTGCTAGGCTGGCCCCACAGCACTTTCTGTCCTTGGTTTGGGCTTGACCTGGACAGGGTTGCATAATGAGAGTGCAGTCAGGTCAGGTACCCAGAACCGATGTGCTTAGTGAAAGTCCACAGAGTGAGACAGTGACCTGAGACCTACAAGTGTGCAAGGTCCTCTCAGGAGCTTTTGTCCAGCAAGAACAGGAAGACCAGCCCAAATAAGTAATTATCTACCAGCCGTTGGCTGCCTGCCAAGCACACGTGAGGAGGGGAGTGGCCACAGCCCCCTCCTTTGCAAGGTACTCGGTTGATCTAGGAGCCTTCTCCAAATTTGTTTGACCGTAGTAACAACTGTGTCAGCTACCTACTGTACGCAATGACTTCCATTTAACAGAGAAGAAAACCAAGGCTCAGAGAGGGTCAAGAGGCTGTGTGGCTAAGGCAGAGCTCAACTCCAGAAATGGGGCTGAGGTGATGGGAGGAGGTTAAGCAGTAGCTGTTCTCAGAAAGGCTTGCAGGTGGGCCTCCCTGCATCTGGCAGCACACAGTCTATACCCCCAGCAGCTGTGTCTCATTTTTTTCTGGCCCAGTGTCGTTTGTCATTTAGCTGCAGCCTCAGATGCTGTCTGCCTGGGGTTTGTGTGCACCAGCTTCAGCCCAGCTTGGCCCTGGAGCAGGAAGCAAGGCTGTCCCTGGGCTGCTATGGTTTCTATAGATACAGAAGGTGACTCAGACGGCCCCTCCTCTGGCTGAGTCAGTCCCCAGGCTATGTGGGGTGGTGTCCCTGTGGGGCCTCTAGGTTCTATTGCCTAGTGGCCAGTACTCTTGTACCTGGTTGTCTGGAGCTCAGCTGAGTGTCAGTCAGCCTTTGACAAGGCTGAGGCTGGTGGAACTAAGCGTAGCAGGTAGCTGGGCAGGCTAACTGGCACCTCCCCAGGAAGCCTATCCTGGCCTGGCTTGGCCTGGCACACCTGTGCAGGTAATGAGTGTGGCCCCAAGGGCTTGGGGCCTGCCCCTCCCATCAGGCTCAGCTGCCAGCGTTACTACAGGATTGTACTGGGGGAGGCTGGGGTGTCTGAGCTAATTAGATTTCTTAGATTTCAACGCTCCCCTAATCCTGTTAGCTGGGCTGTAATTGTAACCAGTTCAAGGTTTCGGCTATAGCAGGCTGTTGAGGATAGACGGCCCAGGGCTTCCGCTCTGCCCAGCCTCAGCCCTAGACAGCCAACTGAGAATGGGGAGTGCCTTCCCAGGTCTCCAAGGTGGAGGGCTGAGGGATGAGGTGTGTGCTTTTTTTTTTTAAATAGCATTTCAGTACCCTAAGTTGTCAGAAGAGATGTGGTCCTCCAGGATTTCCACAAAACCCTTGTTGGAACTAGCAGGGAAACTGAGGCTGCAGAGGGACAAGGACTGATGGAGAGTATCAATAGCTAGGGTGGCTTATTTTGGGGGCTTCGGGGTAGATTTGGGACTCTGAGGGATGTTTAGCCATCCTGGGACACCTGCCCACAGGTGTCTTGTCCTTAAGTGTGTTTCCCAGTTGGTGGTTACACATGCCACCCTCCCCTCCTCTTGCAAATGCATGCATATGTGTCAACATGCTTACCTCTGCCTGATTGCCCTCCTTGCACTCCAACATGGACATGCTCCACTACTCTTGTCCACTGATCTTTCCCAAATTCTCTCCAGTTCAGTTCCATGCAGGCTAGGACATGGATGGGGAAACCACGTCAGAATGTAATTCCTTCATACTTTCCTTTTTTTTTTTTTGGTCTTTTTGAGACAGGGTCTCCCTGTAGCTCCAGCTGTCCTGGAACTCACTCTCTAGACCAGGCTGTCCTTGAACTCACAAAGATCCGCCTGCCTCTGCCTCCCAAGTGCTAGGATTAAAGGCGTGCGCCACCACGCCCGGCTCGCCTTCATACTTTCAATGGTTCCTTTGTCCCAGATTCTTTCCTGGTTGGTCCCTGGCTTGAACGGAACCTGCACCCAGGTGGAGATGGCTCTGTGGTCTGCAGAACCCTTGTCCTTCCTGGAAGCTCTCTCTGACTCCCATCAATCCCATCCCGTCCTCTTAGCTCTGGAGCATTGGGGAGAGATGCTTAGGAGCTGCCGTCTACTTCAGAACCTCCCTTCACTGGGCTATGAGTTCCTAAGCCTATAGAATTAGGGAGCTGCCTGTCTTTCTATCACAGGAAACTGAACCTTGGAAAGCAGTGATTAGTCTCACCCAAGGTCAGCAGTGTACAGGCCTAGCTGGGCCTGGCACCCAGGCTCTGCCAGCTCACCATTCATTAGACATTTATTGAGCATCTCCTATTGGCCAGGCCCAACCTCTAGGCCAATCTTCAGTGCAACTAAATAAAGGCTATTCCCAGGGAGGGTGGGGCTGGCCTGTGAGCCCATTTTAGGGGTAGCCCCCAGACCTCCCGTGGTATGCATGTTTGAATGTGTGCACACCCATGTGTTTAAGATTACAAGCTGACTTCAGTGTAGCTGTGAGTGAAGTCAAACTGAGTTCCTCCAGAGAAGTTCCAAGTTTCATCTGCCAAGGCCTCTTCCACCTGCCCTGCCCCCTAATCTCCTTCATACTGACTTTCAGTTTATGTGGCTGATAGCTTGCTTGCCTGCTATCATTTCCTCTGTGGACAAGGAAATAGGGGAAGAACCTGCTTGTTCTACCGTCAGAGTCACTTGTGTCAGGTCCAGGTGACAGCTGCAGGAAGAAAAGAGGACTGGGAGGTGTAAGCATCTGGATCTTGCCCTGTCCCCAAGGCTCCTGCCCCACCTCCTGCTCCAGTCCTGATTCCCTGGCTGGACCTTGACCCTGACTGGGAAGTTCAGCACACCATTCTAACAGCCCGCAGCCTCCCAGAGGAACCCACAGAACCAGGAGCTCTTTGGAAAGAGTCCTGAAATTTTCTCCTAGAGTTTGCAAGCACAAGGGGCCCTTTTGGATGGCAGGTGGAGAAGCCTAAGCCCAGAGGGGTGCAGGGACTGGCCCCATACTCAACAACAAGATGACTTTCCTGCAGCAGGGTGTTGCACAAAGGAGGTGGAGAGGGGAAGTCTGGGTAGGGGGGTCAGTGGGCCACTGATGTTCCTACCATTCCCACCCTTGAAACCAGTTCCAGAAGCTCACAAATGTCCTAATGCCATTCTGTGAGCACATTTGCTCCAGGCTCTTCTCCCTTCCTTCTTCTCCCTCTCCTTCCTTTCCTTTCCATCTCCCTCCCTCCCCCATAAATATAGTCGCCTGTGCACGTGCATGTGGAGTCCAGAGGTCAACTTCAGGTGTTGTTCCTCAGGCAGGCTTGTTTTTTTTTTTTTTTTTTTGTCTTTTAATTTTTTTATTTTTATTATTATTTTATTTTATGTATTTTTTAATTATATTTTCTTTTTCCTTATTTATTTATTTCCATAATTGTTAATCTATTGTCGCAATGTATGTGCTAAGTGTACCCATGTCCTGCAATGCCTTAGAGATCAGAGGAGGGCATCAGATCCTCTGGAAGTAGAGTTCCTGGAATGCAGTACTGGTGGCTGTTAGCCACCATATGGGTGCTGGAAATCGAACCTGGATCTTCTGCAAGAGCAGCTAGTGCTCTTAACCACTGAGCCCCTTTTAAGAGACCATGTCTCCCTGTAGCCCCAGCTGCCTGGAAACCTGCACTATGGATCATCCCATCTTTTTTTTTTTTGTTTATGTGTATGAATGTACTTTCTGCATGTGGTTTGTGCACGCCCCTGTCATGCCATGCTGGGAGGTCAGAAGAGGGCGTCAGATTCCCCTGGAACTGGAGTGCTCCTGGAATGTGGATTACAGATGGTTCTCAGCCGCCGTGTGGGTGCTAGGGATCGAACCCGGGTCCTCTGCAAGAGCAGTCGGCGCTCTTAACTGCTAGGCTATCTCTCCAGCTCCTGATCATCCATCTTTTAATAACAATATTTAGTATGGTCTGCATGCATGTAAATGTCCTGCAGTGCTTGTGGAGCCTAGAAGACAGTGTCAGATCCCCTGGAACTGGAGTTGTAGATGGTTGTTAGCAACCATGTGAGTGCTGGGAACTGAACCTAGGTCCCCTGCAAGACCAGTTAGTTCTCTTTCCTACTGAGCCATCTCTCCAGGCGCTGCATCAGTCATCTTTGAAAATTTTCTTTTTTTAATTTTTACTTTGGTTTTTTTTTTTTTTTTGGTCTTTTTGAGACAGGGTCTCCCTGTAGCCCCAGCTGGCCTGGAACTCACTCTGTAGACCAGGCTGGCCTTGAACTCACAAAGATCTGCCTGCCTCTGCCCCCCAAGTGCTAGGATTAAAGGCATGCACCACCACGCCTGGCAATTTTTACTTTCTTATGTGTAGGAGTGTTTTGCCTACATGCATGTAAGTACACCCATGTGTGCAATGTCTGTGGAGGCCAGAAGAGGTCATTGGGTCCCCTGGAAATGGAATTAGGGGTGCTCGTGAGCCTCCATGTAGGTGCTGGGAAGTGAACCCAGGTCCTCTGCAAGAACAGCCAGTGTGCTCTTAACCCCGCAGCCAGCTCTCCATCCACGCCACCTTGTGTTTTTAAGACAGACTTTTTTTTTTTTTTTTTAAAGACAGACTTTTTCACGGGGACCTGAAGTTCACAGATTGGGCCAGGCTGGCAGACCAGTGAGCCTCATAGATCCTCCTGGCTTCATCCTAGCAGCACTGGGATTGTAAGAGCACACACCCGCATTCTGATTTTTACTTGGGTCCTCTGCCTCGCGTGCAAGCACTTTAGAGACAGAGCCATCGATCTTCCTACCCCCATTTCAAGCTTTACTCTGGCTGCCTGGAATCAACTCTCAGCTCCGCCCTTTGTGAGCTCTAAGACTCCATGCAATTTATGTTTTATGTCTCTGACCTTGGCCTCCACATCTGTAAAAGATTTATTAATGCTTTAACAATCACTAACATACTACCTTTCCCATAGGTTGAGAAGCTGGAGTGTGCTCAGTGCCTGGCGTATAGTAAATGCTTAGGGAACCAGTAGCCTCTGTGCTGTCAGAAGTATCCTTCCATAGCCTTACCTCCAATGTACTGGTTGCTCAAGGTCAAGGTGCCTCAGGACCAACCAAAGCTTTCTGATTCGCTGTCCACGGAACCTTCTGAAGCAAGAGAGGGCCGCTTATCCTCTCCTAGAGGCTACCAGTAATAACCCAAGGACATTTAAATTCAATCCACCAAGGAGGCCTGTTACCCATGGAGAGTGTTGAAAAGGCAGAATTTGAGAACCCACTTTCCCTCCTGAAACTGAGGTAGAAAATGCTGTAATTTTCCTTCTGGCTTCTGCTCATGTGATAAAAAGGGACAATATGGACCAGGCCTTGGCACCTGTGAAGCTCTGTACAGCGCCACTGTGAAGGGGAGCAGAGGGTGGAACGTCTGGGTAGTCACAACTCCTCTGACCCTCAGTTTTCTTACTTATCAAAATCGGGAACTGAAATGACGTCGTGGTGTCTTGACGTAGGTCCTGGGGTGCCACAATTCTCCCGACTCAGTTTGCTTATGAGGAAATCTTACAGTAAAGACCACTTTACCTCATCCGGGGGTTTGCCACTTCCCATGCCCTTTCTTATACAGAATAACTACTGAAGATACCCAGGAGCATGCTGGGAAATCCTTGTTCAATCCAGGCCTGGCCTAGTGGGTTTTAATTTAGATTCACCTTCCCTGGGTTCTTCACAGAAAGGAACAGGATGGCATTCACAAAAACAGAGCCCCTCAGTCTAGCCTGCTTTCTTGCAAGTTGTGCCTAACTTTCTTTTAGCTTACAGGTCTAAGACCAATTTGGCAAAAAGGTAGGACCTCTGCTATATCCCTGAAGGTGGACCTCAAGTATTCATAGCTTAGAGAGGTGTGGGCCCTGTGCAGGTGCCAGCCACTTCTACTGGTGGGCACTCTTTTGCAGAGATGGCTCATAGGGCTGGCATCCCCTGCCCATGAGAGGAGTGGCTCAGCTTGTCTTGTAGTTCTCTGCCTGGTCACATTCCAGCTCAGTGACCTCTCCAGTCAGAGGACATTGTATTTCCAAACCCTGCTTCTCATCCAGCTTGACATTTTACATGTGAGGAAACTGAGGTCAAAGGAAGAGAAGGGACTTGATCAAGGTCCCTAACAGCAGAGGTCCTCTGGGACACAATGCCTAGCCCAGGGGCCAGCTGGTGCCAGGAGACAGAGAGTGATGGATGGTAGGCAGGGGTGGCCTCCTAGGGCAGCTGACCCCACTGGGAAACAACCCCGTCTCCTGCTGCATAGGCTGTGCGGAGTGCTGGGACGCAGTGGGTCAGTTCCGAGCAGCCATGCTCCGCATCTGCAGGTTACTGTCAAGCTGTTTGGGGTCCCTGTGGATTCTGCCTGGGTTATTGTCTCCTCCTCGGGCTAGGGACCCAGACATTACCAAGAGGGTCACTTGGTCCTCAGAAGGCCTGGCCGCCATGACTTGTTGAAAGACCTTCTCTGAGGTTATCCTGCTGAGGGGAGGCAGCTTGGGGCCTTGAGGAGGGCTGTGACCCCCACCTGCACTGCAGCTAGGCCTCATCGCCTCTCTGGCTCTCAGGACTTTGCGGCTGGCAGGGAGGGGATGTGATTGGCCATTAGCCTCCCTGCTCGGGTTGCATGGGCCCCCGGAGCCCTGGGACCTTATTGTGCCTCAGATCCTGTGAGAGGATTGGAAAGTTCAAAGGAGAGTTCTAGTTTTGTGTTGGTGAGGGCCTGTGGAGCTTTGAATGCAACTATTGATCCCCGGCGGAAGGATGGCCTGCAATGCCCCTCGCACCCATCCTCTCGTGATGCCACATCTCCAGCCTAGCTGCTCCCTCTCCTTTACACAGGAGTAGGCCTGTTTCAAGGATTGCAATCTTTGCCAGCTTTCAGAGATTCTTCGGTGGCATGATCCGTGTCACCCACAGGCTCCACACGCCTTTATTTCCAGTATTCCTGGGACTTTTGGTTCCCAAGTCCTCAATTGACCTTGGCAGCTACCTCCTTTCAAGCTTGTTCTACCCATGTCTGCTCTCGGACATGACGTCCTTGCAGTGTTGTGGGTGCCCTTGCACATTCCCCAGGGATGAGAGTCTCCCTACTGCCCACTAGTTCCTTCCGCCTGGGAACTTCCATGTTACATACCTGAGACCTAGATTTCATCCCAGAACCTTGCAGAATATAGGACTCCCTCCTGTACTGCACAGCCGGATCGTATCACCAGAGACTTCTCCCAAACTCCAAGGCTTGAGTAGGCAGAGGGGGCTCCCTGGAGGAGGTGACTTTCTTCTCTACCTGGGCCTCCCTGCTTTCTCTGCATCTGGGAAGCTCGAACATACCAGGCCCCACAGGCAAGTGATATGCTCAGTTCCTGGTACGTAAAAGTAGACTAGGGCTGGGTGTGGTGGAACACACCTTTAATCCTAGCACTTGGGAGGCAGAGGCAGGCGGATCTTTGTGAGTTCAAGGCCAGCCTGGTCTACAGAGTGAGTTCCAGGACAGCTGGGGCTACAGGGAGACCCTGTCTCAAAAAAAAAGACACACACACACACACACACACACACACACACACACACAAAAGTAGACTAGGGAGGCAGCAAGGTGGATTGCTGGGGCACAAGCAGGGTTGACCAAGCAGGGTCCTGTGCTGAGTGGTTTCAGTAGGTGGCTTGTCTTCTGGGCCCTTCCCAGCATGCTCATTCACCACTAGAGGTGGAGCCCCATTCGGGGAGGTGAGGGAATATGACCGAGAAGTGCTTCTTCACACCCTGCCTTCCACTGGGGCCTTGCTGAGCCTGCCTTGCCCTTTCTCAGCTGTCATCTGCCCACTCAAACCCCATCCAAGCATCTCCAGGCTTCCAAATCTGTGGTGCTCTGTAAGAACTCCCCCGGCTCTGCTTCCCTCCACAGCATCCCCTCAGGGGCTGTTGAAAACATCATCAGCTGGCAGGGCCCGCCCATGATACATGCTGTGCAGTATCACTGCGTCATAGACTGCTGCCTTATTACCGTGTGCAGTGATAATAACGTCAGCTTAGACCAGGCCAACCCCTCATTTAGCAGCTGAGTCTAACGCCAGAGGGACAGGTCCCTAGTTGAACTGGAATTTCAGTTTCAACCAAGGTATCCCAACTGCCCAGTGTCTACTTGCCCTGGCCTGGGACTTCCACCTGATCTCACGAAAAGCTGGGCCATGTGCTTCTGGCTCTGTTCCCCAGAGCTGCGGGACTTGGGGCAGGCACACAGGCCTTTATTCTCTGTGATCCCTGGGGGACAGCTGGTCCCCTAGTATAGCCTGCCTGTGGCTGCCGTCGTATAGCAGGACACTTCTCAACTCATACAGGGCTGTCTTGTATTTTGTCAGCTGTCACTTTGGGGAGAACCAGGAACCCAGGAAATGTTCCCCTCAGAGACTCCTTGCCCCCATGTGTCTGGCCTAG
The DNA here is from genome assembly GCA_009823505.1 of Rhizomys pruinosus. Lineage (NCBI taxonomy): Eukaryota > Metazoa > Chordata > Mammalia > Rodentia > Spalacidae > Rhizomys > Rhizomys pruinosus. The sequence goes on along the minus strand of VZQC01011941.1, from coordinate 746,341 downwards.
CAGGCCACCAGATGTTGCTCTGGCCTGGACCACAGCTTGGATATGTGACTTTTGTTCCAGCTTGCATGCCCCCTCCCAAGACACACAGACTCATGGATGGGCCCCACTGTGGAAGAAGAGAGGCGGTGCTGGCAAGATGCTGAGTGCTCCCACCCTACGGGCCTGGCCTCCCTCTGCCTCTGAGATTCACTCCATGAGCCTGGCCTCTTCCCACCTGGACCAGGTGTACATGGAATGAGGGACCAACTTTGATGTGGCTTCCAGGATGCCTTCAGCCCTTGGCTGACCCCGTTTCCCCACGAGGGTCGAGGAGCATGGGTACCATGGTTGTGTCTCTCGCCAACCTGAGAACTAGGCTATGACTTGTATCCTGTCCTGTGCTCTGCCCTTGGGGAGAGTAGTACCCAGGACCCTTTGAGCTTCCCCTGCCTGGCTTTCCAGGAAAGGTGGGCTCACTTTTCATTCATCATGCTTGTTGAGCAGCTGTCAGGCACAACGACAGGCCCTGGGTACCGTCTTTGAACTTGACAATCCTTGCTTGCATTCAGGAAGATGAGACAGTCAGCCAGTCAACAACTCAGTGATGTCATGAGTTATAATAAGTACTTAGAAGAAAAGCAGGTGGAGGAAAGTGGGTGGGGATGGAGCACCTATGGAGGGGACAGTTGGGAAATGCTCTTGTAAGCAGATACCCTAGGGAGATGGGGGGAGGGAGATGAACCCACCCTGTGACCATCTGGGAGAGAAGCACTGCAGGCAGCGGGAATAAATAGCACATGCAAAAGGCCCTGTGCAGGTCATATATGACATACTCTAGAAAGGCAGGGAGGCCATTGTGGCTGGATAGAGGGAGGGAAGGAGCACCCTAGAAATGGAAGCTGGCAAGGTAACCAGGGACCAGGTCACAGATGGCCCTTGTGAGCCTGGGAAATGCTGCTGCTGCTGCTGCTGCTGCTGCTGCTGCTGCTGCTGCTGCTGCGCCAGGATGTGAAAACCACTATTAGTTTAAACACAGGTGTCCCTGGTTGTGGCACTTGAGACTGGAGGTGACCAGTGCGGCAGTGGAGACCAGCTGATGGTCTTTTTTTTTTTCTTTTTATGGAGCTTGTGTGTATTTGTGTGTGGCACACACAGGGATAGAATCCAGGACATCAGACACACTAGGCACTCTCCCACTGAACTGCACCCCCAGCAGGGTAGGTAACCTAGACAAGGGTGCTGTGTGTGGCAGCAGGGTGGCTGCTGGAGGTGGTGACAGTGTCAGAGCCTGAATACACTGCGCAGGTTCACTGAGCCCTTGGGAATGCTCGGCCACCTCTGCAAAGCAGGCCAAGGGCTTGTGGGGGAACTTCCCCAAGTCTGAGTCCTGGGGCCCTAGCCCTTTGTCTCTTATGTTTGTCTTGCTAGAGTTGCTCTGTCTTAATGCCTGTGACACTGCTAAAAGAACAGTGTGGCGGAGTGTCACAGGTACCTGAGCCACACCTTCCTTCCCAGCAAGTTCTCAGCCCTTCACTCCCTGTGACTACCAGTTCTCTTCTTCCAGCCCTCCACCTTCCTCCCTCCTCCTTTCCTTTCTAGTGCTAGAGATTGATCCCCAGGCCTCTCATATGCTGGCCCAGTGCTCTGCCACTGCCCACCCCACTGCCCCCTTCTATTTTATCTTTTTCTTCCTTTTTTTATTTGACAGGGTCTCGTGTAGCCTGGCCTGGAACTTGCTTCCCAGTGGAGGATGACTTTGAATTCCTGACCATCTTGCCATAGTGTTAGGATTCTAGGCATGCTCCTGTATTACTAGGGGGAAGGGGGGCAATCAAATCCAGAGGTTCATGTCTTGTGTCTTGTACTACATCCCAATCTTAGCGCGCTCTCTCGCTGTCTCTCTCTCTGAGAGTGCCTAGCATGGGCAATTTCCTGGATTCCATCCCCAGCATGTGTAAACACATGCACACACGCAGACACGCTCTTGGAACAAAATCTCACTAAGTTGGCCGACCTTGAACTTACTGGTGGGGCTTTGAACTTTCCATCCTCTCGTCTCAATCTCCCTTGTAGCTGTGGTCACAGCCCCAAGCCATCAGGCTCACCTGACACACCAAGCCCTGGGCCTTGGCATATGCCATTTCCTCCAGTTTGGTGAATCCTTACTCTAAGAGGCCAGTTCAAAAGCTGCCTCTTTGACCTCCCTCCTCTCCCCTCCCCCCTCCCCTCCCCTCCCCTCCCCTCCCCTCCCCTCCTCCTCTTCTCTCCTCTCCTCTCCTCTCCTCTCCACTCTCCTCCCCTCCCCTTCCCTCCCCCCCTTTCCTCCCCTCCCCTCCATTTCCCTCCCCTCCCCTCCCTTCCCCTCTCACTTAGTTGCCTAAAATAATGCTGGATTGGGGCTGGGGCTAACTAAGTTTCTGTTCACACCCCGTTTCCACCAGAGTCCTCACAGCCTGGCCTGAGGCCTGCATAGAGGAGGGAACAAAAACATTTCAGTGTATCCCTGGAGCAGTAGCTGGTTGCTATGGAAACAAGGAAGTGTAGCAACTTCCTGAACTTAAGGTTGGGGTCAAAAAAGGCAGCTCTGTCTTGACCCCAGGATGGACCCAGGATCATTCCAGGGTCCTTCCTGACTCCAAGTTTCCGATGGTAGATGTGTTCTCATCTCCGAGCCTCGGTTTACCCTTCAGATAGATGGAAACTTTGGGATTGCTTGACTGGTTTCCTTAACCAAATCCTTGTGGCTCGGTCTTCCCACGTGACCACAGGCAGGCCCTCTGCCCGCCTCCTCCTCAGTTTTCTCACTTTCTTCACGTCTCCCTTACAGGACACACCTTCATCTCGTGTATAGATCCAGGTCTTTGTAGCCTCCTCTCACTGTACCTGGATTCCTGTGACTGCAGGGGCACAAGGAGGGAAGTCCAGGTGGCCTGACTGACAGTGGGTAGAGCACAGGGGGGCAGGGGGCATGAGGGAACCAGGCCAGCTGACACTGGTCTAAACCGGCCCAGTCCCTTCTCTCACTCTGAGGATGGCCTGAGCCAGTCTGGATCAGGGTGGCCCTTGCCTCTGCTGGACACTGCCAGCTCTGCCTTCTGGTGCCACACTGCAAGGACTCTGTACTGCCGCCCTCTGGCCTGTCCAAATTAGCCTCAGACACTGTCCCCTGCTCAGAGTGGTAGGGCTGAGTATTGGGCAGTGTATTCTTACTCTGATTCTTTTCTCTGCCTTACCGCTTCAACTCTTGAGTCAGCCAAGTGCAAGCCACAGCCTGGCCATGCCTCCCCTGCACCCCCACCCCCACCCCCATGAACCCAGAGCCTGGGCAGGTGCATCTGATCTCAGCGCTGGGCATGCCTGAGAGCAGCCAGGCAGAGCCAACCAGCGTAGCCCAAGCCCCACTACCATATATACCTGCCACTGGGCTGAGTGGGCAGCAGGCTCCAGGCTGCCTACACCCCCACTCTGGCCCCAGCAGGCAGGCCAGCCTTCCTAGCCATGCTTAGGATCAGCAGGACCTGGAGGAAAAGCCTTCATGTGCATTCTGGCTCAGTTTGTCTATAGTGTAGGCAGTGACCATCAGTGGCAGGCAGTCTCCAGCTGCAGCCCAGAGATGCCTGGGAATCTTTCTGGGGAAATGTAATGCCTGAATTCTGGGGGGGGGGGGGGGTGTACAGCTCAGTGTTTGCCTAGCAGACTGGGGGCCCTGGGTTCCTTGCCAGCACAAAGGGAAGGAATGAAAAAAAAAGAGGGAAAGAAGGAAGGAAGGATCAGTTCTGTTTTGCCTCCTATTTCTGTCTTAGGGGACACAGCACACAGACGTCCAGATAAGTCTTCCCTGCCTGTCACTACTGGCTGTTTCTCGCCCCTAGGGTACCACTGGAGTCAAGAAGCAGCTCTGGCTAGGGTCTACAGATGGCTCCGCACCCCTGCTAGCTCTCAGTCTCATGGTCTTCTAGTCAAGCCCATGCTCTCTCTGGTCCAGCGGGCACTGAAGCCCTGCTGGCAGCTAGAAGACTGGACCTTTCTGTGTTCAGGGTAGGTGGAGTCTTGACACTAGACCCTTGCCCCAGGTTTCAAATCTGTCTTCACCTCTCCTAGGAGAATCTCACTTTCCTGGGGGGAGCTGGGTGAGTGCACTTGCATGTAAAGCCAGAGGGCATCTCAGGTGCTGTCCTTTTTTGTTGTTTTTATTTGAGTGTGTGTGTGGGGGGCGGGGGGGGGGATACATGCTACAGTGTATATGTGGACACAAAGAGCGAGAGGACTTTGGAGTCACTTGTTTCCTTCCACCTTTACATCAGTTCCAAGGATTGAACTCAGGTTGCCAGGCTTGTTTAGCAAGAGCCTACTCCTCACTGAGCTCTCTATAGCCAGGCCCACCTTGTTTGTTTGTTTGTTTGTTGAGACAGAGTGTCACTTTGTATCCTGGCTTGGACTCACTGTGTAGACCAGGCTGCTTTTGAACTCTCAGAGATCAGGCTGCTCTGTCTCCTCAGTGCTTAGCTGACAAGTGTGCCTTTTTTGTTGTTTGTTTACATGGCTTCCTGGGGGGGGGGGGTTGTCAAACGCAGTCCCATAATCCACCGAGCTAACTCCCCCACACCAGGGTTCTCAATTTTGTTAGCAATGTGTCTTGCGCACAGCTGCAGAAGCTAGCTTTGCATAGCTGGGCAGTAAGAAACAGGGCCTCCTACCTCTCCTTAGCTGACAGACCCCTGGACACCGTCATTGTCCTCTTGGGGCCCCACCAGCCCTCACCTTCTCTGCTTTGAGATATACCCCCCCCCCCGCCAGACAGTGCTTAGTGCTTGTCTATTAAGCTTCCACTCAACATTCAGCATCTTTTCTTTAAAAATCATCTTTTTCAGAAGGTCTGAGACCAGGACTGGTTTTCGTTACTTTTGGCCAGTTTCTAGCTGTCAAATTTGTTCTGGCTTTTGTTTTATTTATCTTCTCTGAGTAGCTACTTTTTTCTCTTTTGGATCTCATATAGTAAATAAATACACATCTCATTTTATTTAGATTTCTTATGCCAAAAGAAGCAGGGAGGGAAGGTTAGTAAATACTCTGCTTTGGCTATTCTTTCAGTTTTTTTTTTTCCTTAACTTCTATGTCCAGATTTTATCTGCTGTATCTACCTGCCTGAGTCCCAGGCCCCCAGCCCTTCTTCTCCTGGTTTTCTTGGTGGCAGTGTGAATACTGGGATAGTTCTGTGTGGTACTGAATGGTGCTCAGTACATGTGGGGTGGTATCCATGTTGTAGTTTCCACGGATCATATATTTATTAAATGACGTCCTGGCAGATGTGGTCACATGCTTTGAGGGGAGGAAGTCTTTGTACTAATTTTCATAAGTCACCGTAAGGACTTGGCCTGTCATTTTCTCACTGGTCTGGCTGAAGCTTGGAAGTCACCTTGGTGCCCCCCTGGGACTGCAGCCATGATATTGTGTTTCTGTCCCTAGAGCTTGGTTTGTGGGAAGACATGGTCAGGAAGCTCCCTGCACCTTCTGAATGTTTCTGGATCCTTCTGTGGTAACCCCATATAACCTTTCCCTGCCCTAGACTGTTGCCACCTGCTCGCCCCTGCTTACCTCTTACCACACCTAATGCCGGGCCTTCAAGGCCCCTTGTTATCTGCCCCAGCCACACTCTCACTCCTGTGGGCTTTTCCTGTTTTTTTTTATTCCCTGTGCTCTGTCTGCCCGGAGAACTCCTAGGCATTCTGCAAAGCCCGCTGTCGTAGACCAGCCAGGTCAAGTGTCCTGTCTCCCCTTGTTCTAGTTCCCCAGGCACTGTCTGCTGCTCCTACTGCAGCCCTGGTGGACAGGTTGGCCGCCACCTTCAGCTCGGACTCGCTAACACCCAGCACCACGTCTGGCATCTAGCAAGCATTCCAGAACGCTCCCTGCACAGTGAATAATAAATTACGCCACCCTTGACACAGCGCTGGTGGGTTTTGCGGTTTAGAATACATGTCTACGCATTTGGACTCCCTTCTAGGAGAATTTGGCCTGCAGGAGCACTGAGCTTCTTCAGTACTGGCATCACAGCCAACCAATATGCATGGCCTGACCCTTCCACACCTCCTTGACCTTTTCCTTCCCAGTTGGAACAGAGGGCCAGGCCCAGTTCTCCAAGTACCTCTAGGTCCAGATGTTTTATGAAAAGTGGTGGGGTCTGGAGACCCCCTGAGTCAGCTGTCCCTGCCTCACTGCTGCCTGTCCCAGCTTGGTTTGGCTTCCTGAGAGAATTAGCTCAGTTGCAGCAGCCTGGCCAGGCTGCAGGGCTTCTTGGGCAAGACCCTGGGCAGGGCCAGGGGCCGAGGCCTCCTAGGCAGCCTACACACCAGGCGAGTCTGTGGCAAATGGACCTGGCTTGCCAGCTCTGGAGAGGGCAGAGGGAGGGCCACCTTCTGTTGGGTAAACAGGGTGTCCAGACCTGCCTGGGCACGTCCTGGACTCTGTCAATTAAAGGCACAGGGTGATATTTCATTTCATGGAGCTGAGCGTAGCTGGGTGGCAGTATGAGGTGGCAGGGAGGGAGGGACTCGAGGGAAACTACAACCCTTGCTGGACTTGGCCCTGCCAGTCCTTACCAGTCCTTACCAGTCCTTACCAGTGCAGGGTACAAGCTGCAGGAGGTTGGGGGTCCCTGGGCCAGCCTCCAATTGCTGCCCCTCCCATTACTGCCATGGTCTCTCTTCCAGCTGCTTCTGAGCCTTGGGTGGGGGGGTTATAAGCCCCTTGTGGGTTAAGCCAGGTCTGACACCAGAGCCACCACTATATCTTCACGGCAGACATGTTCCAGTCCACACTTCCTTGAGGCTGTTCTCCTGCCCTTGAGACACTCTGGTTCCAGGCAGAGTATGTTGGGGTCTTGTTTCTGGAGTAGCAGCCTCTGCAGTGGGAGGTCTCACCCCCTTAAGACAGTTGGAAGTAGAGCTTGGGGGAAGAATTGCTCCAGGTCTGTCAGCTATTGAGGGGAATCTAAGTCTTTCTCCTGAGGGATTGAACTCAAGGTATCGGGCTTGGTGGCAAGCTCCTTTACCCATGAAGCCAACTCTGTGGCCTGACTCTTCATCTTGGTCTGTCTGTTGGTGTTCCTGAGTAATGTTCCAGGCATAGTTACCAGCTTTGTCCAGATGGAGATCCCTGAGCAGTCCCTGAGCTGCTTGCCCTGGGGGAAATGGAAGGGTCCATTGCTCTTGGGAGAGTTTCTGTGGTCCGTGCCAGGAGCAGAATTTCTCAGATCACTCTGTCCTCAACCACTGGAGCTGAGTGGTCCTACTTCATAGCCCTTAATACTTGCATGAGCAGTTACATTCAGGGACTCCTGTGCAGGTAGACAATGGAGTACTACCTAGCACTTCAGCTTACTTGCCTTCTCCAAGAGGGATTAGCCCAAGGTGGTTTGGCCTCTGCTTTCTTCTCCTGTTGTATGAGGCCAGTGTGGGGTCCCTGTTGTGTGGCAGGGCAAGAATTGCCAGAACCAAAGGGCTCTGATAATTGGGAGATGCCCTGGGGTCACTCTCGTCATAGCTGACAGAACGCAGGTAGAAACTGGGGGTGTGGGCCTAGCAGACGCAGTGAAGGATATGCTGTGTGCACCTGCACACAGGTATGTCAGCAAGATGTGTTTGTCAATGGAGACTCGGCTTGGAGGGCTAGGAGCTCACCACATAGAGGACAGGAGCCCCACCCCCTCAGCTTTCCTGGGACCAGGCCCTGCCTTTGCTTTTCCTCCCCAATCCCCGCCCCCTGCCCAGACTACTACTCTTACTTTCTTATACTGGTGCCCACGTGCCCATGTGGGCCACCATTGCTTCTCATTTTCAGGGGGTGGAGAGACAAGCTGGAATGTAATTTCATTTCTGTAGTTCTCCTTTCGAGCTGTCATGGTAAATCTATTTTATTTGTCACTTTGTAAGTCGTTATGCAGGGTTAAGCCTTTTACCAGTTTTTAAGGTTTCTGCAGCCAAGGAGGGCTCACCTAGCCCCTGTCCGCCTTCCTTTTCGGCCTGTCTGCCTGAGGAAGCTTTGTTGCTCCAGGTGTATCCTTGCCATCGTTTCTTTGAGCGCAGTTAGACTGCAGATGGGACCAGGGTGCAGCGTGCTGTCCTTCAGTTACCTGACCATTCTTACACAGGCCTTTAACAGCCACTGTTTTCCAATGCCCCTGAAGTGGCGGTGGTGGAGGGGTCGACGTGCGAAGGTGCCGAGAGCCAGGGAAGATGGGATGCTGAGATGGGGGGCTGCCCCCAGCACCCAGGCCGACCTGGCCACCTCCAGGGGGCTGTGAAGTGATTACTCCAGACCCACCGGAATTCTACTTTGGAATGGAATTGGTGCTTGGATCTGGAGAAGACCCTTCTGTCTCTGGGAGGCGGGCAGCAGGCTTGGGACCCACCCTGGAGACAGCTAGAGGTAAGGATGTGTTTGGAGATGCCACTCTGGCATGTAGGATCCCATTTATTTATTCCTCCAGAAGTCTGTGCCCTGCTCCAGAGAAGCTCGGAGAACAATGAAAGCATTGGGGGAACTGCTGAGAGGGGCTGAGCTGCTAGGCCAAGAGCCAGCAGTGTGCGGCTGAGCATCTCCCATCACCATCTGGAGAGGCCCAGGGAAGAACAGAAAGCAAATGACGGCTCACCCGTAGGTCGCCACCGTCGCTGGAGCTGAGGCTTGCATATGCCACCTGAGCCGGGGACTGCAGTATCTTCCTGGCCAACCACTCAGCCTCAGGATCCCTGCTGCCACGGGGGCAGCTGGCCTTGCTCAAGGCTGAGGCTTCCTGGGTGGTGCACAGTGATGCCTCTGCCCAACAGCTAAAAGCAGCTCCCACCTTGCGGCCCTCATGTGCCTGGTTTCTTTGCCTTGAATCCTGGCATAGTATCATTCTGCCGGAAGACCAACTTGAGCTTCTCCATGCGTGGGGTCCTGTGCTGGGGTACGGTGGTTACCCATCGTGTCACCTTCGTTCGTCTATCCTCTTTATCAGCACTGGCTCCTCGGTATATCTCTCCCTTAGCACAGGCAGAGCTAGGGTGACTTTTTTTTTTTTTTTTATCTATTATTTTTATTTTCTGTTTATGACTGTATTTCCTGCATGTCACGCAGTGCCCATGGGGGTCAGAAGACGGTGTCAGATCCCCTGGAACTGGAGTTATAGATGGGTGTTAGCCACCATGTGGGTGCTGGGACTCAAACCAGGGTTCTCTGCAAGCGGACCAGCCAGTGTTCTTAAGCACTGAGCCTCCTCTCCAGCCCCCAAGGGGCCGTATTTCTTGAATGGAGGATGGGCAAATGAATGTTCTGAGATCCAGCCTTCAGTTCCACAGTCTAGAGGGAGACACTGAGCCTTGACTACTAGACAGAACAGAGAAGATGGATTTGACTCAGTGCTCCTAAGAGTGCGACGGAAGGTTGGGGTGTCTCTCTGTGGCAGGGCTCCTGTCACCTGGCAGATCTGTTTATCATGGAACCTTTGCAACACGGCTCTGGAGCCTTGGAACCTCGGCCCAGAGACTCCAGTCTGTACATCTTGGTCCATGGCAACTTCTAGGGCCATTTTGTGTTTGCTTGCTTTTTCTATGCAGTATTTGGAGGCCCTTATGAGTCTGGCCAGTCATCCAACCCTTGTCATCCTTCAACACTGATACAAGGCACATATCTCTAGTGCTGTTGGGTCTGGACTCCTGGTAGCATGCCTTCCTATAGTATGGGGCTTAGGGTTAGGGTCTGTTCTGTTTTGCTTTTTTTTTTTAATTTCAGGGGAGATTTTGTTTTCCCAATAAAAGAGCCAGGGGAGGCAGGAAGGGTACCCATAAACCCTTTGATTATAATGCTGGCAGTTGAGGGGCTGAACTACTAGCCATAGGAGACTGAACAGTGCATGAAGCTGAGGCTAAGAGAGGACAGATGGGACTTTGTAAAGCTGCCTAGCAAGCAGCAGACAGGTGACAGGTCAAGTTCTGGTCAATGATAACAGGTTTTTTTTAGATTTATTTTTTTAAATATTTTATTATTATTATTATTATTATTTATTGTCTTTTTGAGACAGGGTCCCAACTGTAGCCCCAGCTGGCCTTGAACTCACAGCGATCCACCTGCCTCTGCCTCCCAAGTGCTAGGATTAAGGGTATGTGCCACCACGCCAGGCAATATTTTATTATTTTATTTTATGCATACAAGTGTATTGCTTGCATGTAGATAGGTGTACCTGTGTTGTGCACTGCCCTCAGAGGTCAGAAGGGGGAGTCAGATCCCTTGGAACTAGACTTACAGATTGTTAGCCACCATGTGGGTACTGGGAATTGAACCCTGGTCCTCTGCAAGAGCAGCCATGCTCTTAACCACTAAGCCATCTCTCCAGCCCCCAACAGGTTTTTTTGTTTTGTTTTGTTTTGTTTTGTTTTTTAACTCCTAGCCGCCACTACATCCAGGGCTCTAAGGTTGTCTGCACTGTGCCATACAGTTTCTGTGATTATCTCATTTAATTCTCCAGGAAGCGACTGTTGTATGCCCATTTGACACACAGGCTTAGAAAGTATGTTGTAAAGAGATTGTGGCTGTGAAGTGAGGCACGGTGTCTATGGCAGGATTTGAAGACAGGTCTGGGGCTCAGAAGCCTGTCTCCTGCTGCCCTGGATGGCCCCTGCCCTGCCCTGGCCTGGCTTCCTAAGCCATCTCGGAGCAGCTGGGTCCTCTTCCTCTTTGTAGGAGGAGTGGGGAGATAAAGAACACTTTCAGGATGATTTTTATCAGCTGGAACAAACCCGTTTGACTTACAGGAAAAGGCATTTGCATTTGGGGAGAGAAGCTGCACCAGAAGGCCATCGTGAGCTCTGGGTGGGGATTTATAAATAAAACAATCTGCCGAGGGCATTGTCTGTCCCCAGCCGAACAATGCTGGACTCATATTGACACCACAACCCGTTCCGCACGTCACAGCTGCTCTTTGGACAGAAAGGCCTACTTGAGTAAGAGAGGGCCGTTGAAATGCCAAGAAACCCATCCTCAGACTGGCTTCTCCAGCCCAAGCCAGCTGGGTGAGTCCAGCTGCAGACGGGCCTATTTACGGAGGCTGCTTCCTAGTGCACCACAAGGAGTGTGTGAGAGGTGCTGGTGCTGACCTTGGCCTTGAGGGCTGGAGCCAGGCAGCTTCCACCCTCCTTGCAGCCCTGAAGGAACACGAGCTGAGGCCCAGGAGTCGAGAGCAACCAGTTGCATAGTGGTTACCAGGCTCCAGAGCTGTCAGGCTAAGCCCAATTCTCCACCGCCACCCACAGGCTCTTCTCTTTGGGAGCCATGTGTCGTTGGCTGTGGAGTGGGTACTACCTACTCCCCAGGCTCTTTGGAAAATGGACCAAGTCCACAGTAGCTGCATCAGATATCCTGGCCCTGCCAGCTGGGTGGGTGATTTGGTACAAGCCCAAGACCTTCCTGGGTTGAGTTCAGTGTCCTCTTTAGAAAGTGTCTGGGCTGGCAAGATTGCTCAATTGGTAAAGTGCTTCTTGCCCAAACATGAGGATCTGCACTCACGTGAAAAGCTGGGTGTGGCTGCGCTTGGAATCCCAGTGCCGAGGAGTAGGAGACAGGAGGAGTCCTGGAGTTCTCTGGGCAGCCTGCCTAGCCTAATCATCACGATCCAGGTCACAGCGAGAGACCCTGCCACACACACAAAATCAGGGTGGTGGGCAGGAAAGTTTGCCTAGGGGCAAACGCTCTTGCTGCTCAAGCCTGACAACGCAAGTTTGAGTCCTCCAGAGCCCACGTAAAGGTGGAAACAGCCCACTCCATAAAGTTGTCCCCTGAGGTCTGCATGTGCACCATGGCACACCTCCTCACCACCCCGTAATAATGATGAATACTTTCAAAAGTCACAGGGCCTTGACAGCTAACTCCCAAGGAACCTGTAGAATGACACTCATGGTTGACCTCTGGCCACCACAAGCACGCTCAGACATGAATGTACACACATGAACATGCACACACACTCGCTCATGCTTGTACCTATACAGACACATATACGCTAACTCACACTTATACCTGAGAGCACACACATGCACATACTCACACACACACAGTATCTGGGATCAATGCTGGTGGAACACTTGGTACACACACATACACACACAGTAACTGGGATCAATGCTGGTGGCACACTTGGTACACACACACACACACACACACACACACACACACACACACATTGTGCTGGATAGCTTTAGTGTCAACTTGACACACCTGGGTTGAGGGAGCCTCAATTGGGGAATTGGCTCCATTGGATTGGCCTGTGGCCACATCTGTGGAGTATTGTCTTGATTGTCAAGCAGTGTGGGAGGGCCCAGCCCACAATGAGTGGTGCCACCCTGGGCAGGTTGTGTACCGTATAAAAAGGCAGGCTGGGCATGAGCCAGGGGAGCAAGTCAGTGAACAGCATTCCTCCAAACAGCATTCCTCCATGGCCTGTGCTTCAGCTCCTGCCTCCAGGTTCCTGCCCTAAGTTCCTGCCTTGGGCTCCCTAAGTGATGAACTGTGACCCAGGAGATGTAAGCTGAATAAATCCTTTCCTCCCCAAGTTGGTGTTAGTCAGAGTGTTTTGTCACAGCAATGGAAGACAAACTAGAACACACACACACACACACACACACACACACACATGCACACAGTAACTGGGATCAATGCTGGTGGCACACTTGGTACACACACACATACACATACACACACAGTAACTGGGATCAATGCTGGTGGCACACTTGGTACACACACAGAACAGAAGCAGCTCTGGTCCTAGGTCACCCTAGGTTCACACTGTACTTCCCACCTGTGGGACTTCCTTCGGGCAGTCCTCATCTCTGTTTCATGGGGATAGTAGAGTTGTTAGGAAGATGAAATACAATAATGTGTGCTTAGTGCTCAGCATAGAGCCGGCCTCATGGTGAATGCTCATAAGGAATTATGCCAGTAATATTTATTTCAGGGGAAAACCCTATTTTCAAGTCAGAATACTATCTGTGAAGTCAAATGTTCTGATTTAATTCTAGATAGCACTAAATAATAATAGTAACTGTGGTTTAGAGACTGCCCATGGGGCCCAGGGCTATGCCTGGGAGCTTGCTTCCCCATGAGGGCCCTTGGGCAGAGCTGACCCTGAAGCCTGCCCAGGCCAGTCCTGGCATGGCTACCTGGGCCTTCCACTGTCCAGCTGCACCACAGGGTAGCTACAGTGGCGTTTGCCTTTCTTACCCTGTGCTGAGTACAGGCTTCATCGTCACCTGTGGCACTGAGCACCACTATCACAGGGCCTGCAACTCACTAGCCAAAGCTGCCGTGGCCAGGAGGACACCTCGAGCATCTTTTCACACAGGGGTGCCCTGGACTTCTGTAACCCCAGCACTGAGTCTTTCTTTCTCAGAGACTACTTTTCATGGGCTCAAGGGTCCCCAGTCTCACCCTTCATGGTCAGCTTGAAGCATCTGCAGACAACAGCACCAAGGCTGCCTTCGGTCTGGACGGCTCATGGGGACCTAGAGGCCCGTCCTTCCTGCTGCTGAAACCAAATCTCTGACAGCCATTTTGTAGGCAGGTGTTTGGCAGAACTTCATGCTATTATGTGTTTTGCTCAAATGATGGGGTCAGGATTTGAAACCAGCTCCTAGTCAGATCCTCGGTTACTCATTGGCCCTACTACCTAGAATGTTCCTGAAGGAAGCTGAATGGAGGGCAGGGAAGGAACAAGTCCCAGCATGAGCTAGATGTAGGAATGCTTCACAGAGCTTCTAGCTGTTGGGGGAAGCAACTCAGCTCTGAAAACACTAAGTATTTTCTCCAGTACTTCTTGGTCCAAAACCACTGCCTTCAGGGATGGTCAGGGGCATGGGGTCTGCTGACACCAGTGCTCTGCGAGGCTTTAGGGTCGAAATGGTGACCAGAACAGTTAAGACCCTTTTCTGTGGGCAGCCAATGGGAAAGAGCGTGGGTAACAAACCAACCAGTATACTTTTTACAAATCACTGTGCCGGCAAAGAAACAGGTGCCCATTGGGAAATTTCTGAGCAGGATGTGATGATGGGGGTGGGATAGAACGGTGTGGGGAGAGGGTGAGCAGCTGAAAGGAGGCCTGGTGGCTGGGGACGGTGGATAAGGACATCTCCATTACCCCAGGGGAGCCGGGGCAGCCGCTAGCCTGTTGGGGCTGAGTTCCCGTGGGGATGTGACCCAAAGCTGTAGTAGGTTCCATGTGGGGCGGGCTACCTCTCCTAGCCAAGGGGCACATGAGGCTGACTTCATTGGCTATTTCTGCTTCCTGAAGGCCACCTCCATCTTTGAGGTGTGAATGGGAGGCCTGACCCGGATCTCTGATCCATCTTTCCTGGCAAATCACACCTTGCTGTGGCCAAGGCCACCCCCTGTCACAGCGGGAGGAGGAACTGGCTTGAATGTGCTAGGGAGGTTGGTGAGGGAGGTTGGTGAGGGTCTGGGTATAAGTGTGGGTTCCGCAGCCTGGGTCACTTGGCCCTGTACCTTTATTTATTGACTTTGGTCCCTGCTCAGATGGTGGTAGCGAGCTGCCTGGAATGAAATGTGGAGAACTCTGGATGATAATGAAATCAATTGGACTGTTTCCCCAGTAATTCTAGAGACCGATGCATCATTAATGTTGGTAATACAGTGCCTGTCAGATCACAAACTTCTCAATAAATGTGCAGCTGGCAAGCTCTGATAGAAATTGGAGGCAAGCAGGGAATGAGATTTGGGGCCTTTGATATATGGGGTGTCAGTGGTGCGCTGAAGTTTTTATCAATTTCTGTCACTTTGGGCTTTTGTGCATGCTACATATGTGGTCTGCACGGCCCTTCTCCATGTACTTCTTGGATGCTGACTGTAGCCTCCATTTGTGTGAGGAGAAAGAGCTGTTGTCGGGGCCCCACATCTTCCTGAGACCCTTCCCTGGGACCTGCTACCCAGAGTTGCTTAGACCAACGCAGGCAGGTACCACTGGAGGGCTCTGGACTGGTCCCATGAGTCACTGAGCTACTTACCAGCTTTGAGTAAGACTCTGTCTTAGGGGACTCAAGTATTTGTAGGCTTGAGCTTAGGAGTGTGTGGGGTCAGAGTTAGACTGGAAGTATATGGAGGAGACTAGAAGTAGGACCTGTGAGATAGGGGAAGCTGTGTGGGCCCAAGTGAATACTGGAGTTTATGGGGAGTGAGGAATTAGACCAGGCTGGGTCTTGGGTACCTGGGTAGGCAGGTACAGGGACTTGGATACAACATAACATGATGTTTGGTTCATGTAATCTGGAGCCAGGCTGTCGGCCCCCAAATCCAAGCTCTCTTGTTTACCAGCTGGGCAACCTTGAACAACCACCTCAGCCTCTCTGTGCCTCAATTTCTTCATCTGTTAAATGGGGTTAGGAATGGAAGGAACATATACTGTGAAGGCCCTTATGACTAAACAGGGAGGAATATACTCCTATAACATCCAAGCCCATCTGTCAGGTCAGAAACAGAGCTGGGATTTGAGGCTAGGTGACTACAAAGCTGAATGTCCCAGGAGAGAGAAAAAGACACAGGAATGAGGACTCAGACCCCTTCAAAGCCCTGAGCCCTGAGGTCATAGTCGCCAGCAAGGAACTTAATTATGAGGGCAGAGCATGAGGGGTTCAGGGAGAGCTGATGCGGGGGAATTGTCTTCTGCCATGGGACCCCTGACATGCTAGACTTGCCAGGAAGATGTGGACGTCCATCTTGTGCATGCTGAGAGAGGTGCTTGTGGGGGGGCCTCTGGCACAGGGATGTCTCACTGATCGGGACTGGGTGCTCTTGTGGGGGGGCCTCTTGCAGAGGGATGTCTCACTGATCGGGACTGGGTGCTTTTGTGGGGGGGGGGGGGCTCTGGCCAGAGGGATGTCTCCGTGATCCGACAGGGTACTCTTGTGGGGGGGGCTCTGGCAGAGGGATGTCTCACTGATCCGGACAGGGTGCTCTTGTGGGGGGGCCTCTGGCAGAGGGATGTCTCACTGATCGGGACAGGGTGCTCTGTGGGGGGGCCTCTGGCAGAGGGATGTGTCACTGATCGGGACAGGGTGCTCTTGTGGGGGGGCCTCTGGCAGAGGGATGTGTCACTGATCGGGACAGGGTGCTCTTGTGGGGGGGCCTCTGGCAGAGGGATGTCTCACTGATCCGGACAGGGTGCTCTTGTGGGGGGGCCTCTGGCAGAGGGATGTCTCACTGATCCGGACAGGGTGCTCTTGTGGGGGGGCCTCTGGCAGAGGGATGTCTCACTGATCGGGACAGGGTGCTCTGTGGGGGGCCTCTGGCAGAGGGATGTCTCACTGATCGGGACAGGGTGCTCTTGTGGGGGGGCCTCTGGCAGAGGGATGTGTCACTGATCGGGACTGGGTGCTCTTGGTTTTCCCCAGGCTGCCTGTGAAAGGCTTCTTCCTCAAGGAACCTCAGGACACGTTCCTGGATATTCCAGGAGGGCAGCGTTTGAGGACTCAGGGGCCTGAGGAAGGAGGAAGGGTCCCATTAGATAGGGCTGAGGAGGACAGGTCCTGTCCTGCATGCCTGCAGGCGGCAAGGCATCCCTCTGTGCCTCCTGGAGCCTCTGGGACCCTCAGTCATTCCTGCGTGATAGCTTTAGGAAGACTGTCCCTCCTTGACTTCTGTGCTTCAAGTGTGTGGGAGAATCCCCTCACCCCACAAGTACTTGGCCCTTGTGAGTAGGGTCATAGCTTTAGGTGTACTGCAGGCTCAGCCAACCTTTCCTAACCCCAAGGGACAGGTTGTGGAAATTGCTAGAACACCCACTGTCTTAGTCCTGATCTAGCTGGTCCCCATGACTGCCATGGCAGTCTGTGCTGGGTTCTGGAGGAGTGGTCTAGCCTCAGAGGCTCAGAGCCCCACGGGAGAGCAAGACCGACCAGGAGCTCCCCAAAGCACGAAGACCTAGTGAGCGCTGTCAGTGCAGAGCTGACTGCAGATAGAAGACTCTTGAAAGGGCCTTGGAGGGAATCTGGGGTATATATACACTTGACTGGAGCAGGTAGAGGGAAGGAGGGAGCTCTGCCCTCAAGAGGAAATCAGCACACACTTGCATACATCTTCCTGGGAAGCCCTGTGTGGTTGGGATGAGACGGGGGCGGGCGCGTAGTTGTAGGGAGCTACAGACTGTCTAATGGAGAGGAGTGCACACTGCAGGCAGAGAGCTGAGCTTGCTCTGCTGGGGAAGGGGCAGTAAGGGAGATCCCTAGGCCAGGAATTGAGGGATGGGCCTGGGAGGCGTCAGGAACAGCAAGCTAAGGAACAGACGTGGTGGATGTATTTATTATGTGAAAGGTGTGGCTCTAGAAGAAGGGAGTCAGCCAAGCCTCTCAGTTAGAGATGGAAGGCCTGGGCTGCTGTATCTGGACCTGACATCCTCTACCCTGGGATGTTTTGGGGGGATATCAGTGCTTGTGGGGCAGTGACCAGTCTGTGTGATTCTGTATGGTGTAGCCAGACTCGTAGTGTCCCAGGTCACAGAATTAGTCAGCTACGCACAGGGAGAGGTTCTCTCTAGGCAGCTCCACCACCTGTCCCTTGAGTGTTGAAAGTCCAGGGTAAACCGGGGCAGGGAGAGGCACAGGGTCGGGCAACAGCTGTCCTGGCAGCTGTGCCATCATGTAGGACGGAGATTGTTGTGGGGCTCAGGGCTGCCCCACTTCTCATGCAGCTCCCTGCTGCCAAAACCCACGCCCTGCCGTGGGTGCCTGGCCGACCCTCTGCACTGTGCATGCCCTGTGAGGAGCAGGTGGCCATTGCCCATGGTTGGCACAATGAGTGAGATAGCTAAGGGCCAGAGGGGACAAGTGGCCTGCCCCAGCCACACAACAAATCAGGCTTCCACCAGCCTTCCAGACTCCCATCCACCAAGGCTTTGGGGTACACTGGCTGGGCCCCCAGGTGGCTCAGGATCTGGCCAACTCCGGAACCCACTTCCCATGCAGGGCCATGCATCTCATCAGTGTGTCTTTTTTGTTGTTGTTCTTTTCAAGACAGGGTCTCCCTATAGCCCCAGCTGGCCTGGAACTCACTCTGTAGACCAGGCTGGCCTTGAACTCACAGAGATACGCCTGCCTCTGCCTCCCAAGTGCTAGGATTAAAGGCGTGCGCCACCACGCCCGGCTCAGCATCATCAGCTTTTAGGTGAAGCCCCAGCTCAGGAAGCCCTGGCCTAGTCTGCCTTGGAGCCGTCCTCTCGGGACAGTAGTAAAGGCCCCAAGCCTGAGCTGACTGACAGGCAGTCCCAGCTCTGCAAGTGTAAACATGGCTATTTTTAGTTCTCACAGGGCTGTGGGTGCAGCAGCGTGACCCGAATTTGGCTTGGCCCCCTCCTCCCGCCCCACCGAGGCTTCTCTTGCTCCTGGCCTTCCCCATTGTCCCAGGGCAGGTTTGGGAGTTTCTGGGCCCACTGATGGAGGAAACTAGGCTGACTCAGGCAGGGGTCCTCACAAGGGTGCCCGGGGTCCTGCCGGGCAGGGGTCCTCACAAGGGTGCCCGGGGTCCTGCCGGGCAGGGGTCCTCACAAGGGTGCCCGGGGTCCTGCCGGGCAGGGGTCCTCACAAGGGTGCCCGGGGTCCTGCCGGGCAGGGGTCCTCACAAGGGTGCCCGGGGTCCTGCCAGGCTGAGGTCCTCACAAGGGTGCCCGGGGTCCTGCCAAGCAGGGGTCTTCACAAGGTTGCCCAGGGTCCTGCCAGGCAGGGGTCCTCACAAGGGTTCCCGGGGTCCTGCCAGGCTGAGGCTGAGGCTAGTTTGCTTAGAGGGATAAGATATATGGCATTAAAGCCTCCTAGGAGATGAGGAAGCCACCCCTTTGGTGTCCTGGCTTTTTCTCGGGCCGGGTGCTCCTCTGGTCTGGCTGGGCCTCAGGAGGCCTGGGCTCCTCGCTACCTCTCAGACTCCCAGGCAGGCGTGGCAGTTTTCGTCTCTCAGCATCCTCAGCCCAGAAGGGAGAGCTTTTCCCACCTGCGGGCAAGGTTGGCAGCGGCTGTTCACAACAGTTGGTCTTCTAGTGAATGCTGAGTTGGCAATTTGTGCCAACCACTGTCCTAGCCACTGGACACAATGCCAGAGACCAGCCTGACTAGGTGCCAATACTCCTGGGCTGACGTCATTGCATAGAGAGGGGGGCAGGACCCTGGAGGGCAGAGTAAATCCATATATAATCAGCTTGCAGGACATGCAGTACAGGAATAAATAGTATTGAGTGTTATCACAGAATGACAGCAGGCAGCCAAGGCTCCCTTGAGAAACTGTAAAGCTAGCCACAGCCCCGGCAGGGAGTCTGAGAGTGAAGGGCAAGTGCAAAGGCCCGGGGGCAGGAATTCACTCATATGTGAAGGCACTTTAAAGTGAACAGCAGAGGAAGGAAGTCCATAAAGTGAGGTGAGCAGGGAAGCTCACAGAGTGGGGGCAGCAAACGGAACAAGTTTTACTGCTGCAAGGAAGAAGAGGGAAGTGAGCATGGGAGCCAGTGCAGGGATATTGGCCTCATGCCAGAAAAGGAAGTGGTGGGCAGAGGGCAGGTGAGCGCCCGGAGAGCTGCTGAAGGAGTAGCAGTGGTAGCTGACTCAGAAGAGAGCAACTTCAGAGTCTGGGGCTGGGCTGCTGCGGACTGAGGGGGCAGTTGATCTAGAAGGGACCGTGGAGGAGGGAGAACGATGGGGGAGCAGACAGAGGGGTGGGGCCGTGGTGGACACTGGCTTGCTGTATCTGTTGGCTTCATGTGTCTCTCCAGCCTCCTGGAGTTTGTGCTGGCACATCAGCACTGGGCCTTGGCTCGAAGGCTGTGCGGGTTGGGTAGCGCTGGGTGCAGCGGGCCCGGTCTGCAGCCAGCAATGCAGAGTGGTAGAAGGCCTGCCCACAAGCATAGACCTGCCAACTCCACAGGTACCAGTCCTGGGCATGGAGCACTGTTCACTTTCTCCTGGACCCTCAATGTCACTTCGAGCCCTCTTCCCAGCTGGAGTGACTCACTGTGCTGTAGCACTTGCCCCTGGAGGGCCCACAGGGCTTTGAAGCCTGAAGGAGCAGCCAGTGCTTGGAGGAATTTTCATAGCAGACCCGGTTCCCTATGTCTTGTGCTACCAGCATGGTGATCTAAGACATGTTCCCTCCCTTTCTGAGCCTTGGCGTTTCTACCTTGGATTCTAGAATGGGTGGAAGGACCTCATGTGCCATTGTGCATTTAGGTTACAGAGCTTTGGGACTGACAGGGTCACGTTTCAAGTAGGAGCCAGGGGTCTGGACCTGGCTGAGCCCTAGTGGGCAGGTGAGTATGTGGTAGACTAGGGCTTGGAGGAGAGGCAGCACAGCTCCTCACGCACAGGGCTTGTATGCTCTCACATACTTTATGGAGGTCAGTAAACTTCCCAGGCAGGTGCCAGGCTCCGATGCCTCATACCTTCCTCTCTGGCCACCCTACACTGCAGTGGGAGTCCAATTTCTGGGGAGGGTTCCTTTGCTGTTGGGGTTCCTGTGAGAGCCATAGTCACGGGTTGAAGACGTCTTCCAAACCTAACGAGCAGGCTAGGAACCAATGTATGTATGTATGTATGTGGGTTTGGGTGTGTGGTGGAATATATATGGGTCTGTGTGTGTGCGAGGTAGAACATAATGTGTTTCTGTCTGTGTATATATGTGTACTGGAGTTTATGTGTGTTTGTGTCTGTCTGTGTAGGGAAGTATATATATGTCTGTGTGTTGTATGTGGCGGTGATGTATGTGCATCATGAGGAGTGTGCATGTATGTGTGTGTCATGGAGAGTGTGTGTGTGTGTGTGTGTGTGTTCACTGCTCAGGGTTTGTGCTGTGCTTGAAAGTGAGGAAAAGAGCAGATGTTGAATCCGCTTACCACCAAACTGTCTCGAAATGCTATAAATATTTTCTAAAAGACAAGCTTCCCAGGCCTGCCATGGTAGTTATCTCCTCCGCAAGAGGCTGATTCCTGAAAATTAAGACAAATAACCTCTTAAATCACCATCGTTAACCTCAGGTGTAAAAGCTGTTACCATGTCAGTGGTGGGTCAGGGTGACTTCACGCTACCTAAGTGACTCTCTGGGTGCCACTGACTCCTCAGTGCCAGCAGAGAAGAAAGTCCTTGGAAAGTCAGGAGGTCCCAGTCAACCCAGCCCAGCCACTCACTGCTGTATGACCTTGGGCCAGTGGACTCCGGTCTCTGAGCCTCCTCATCTGTGAACAGAGAGCTGTTATCAGCCAGCCCCGAGATCCTGCAAGTCTCGGTGAACCAAACCTGCATCACCTTCTCAAAGTTAGACAAAGGTAGGGCTGTTCTACTACTGTGCTAATAAGGACCAAGGAGTCCCCCACCCCACCCCCCACCCCCCCGTCCCCGTTCCCCCTGTGTTGGGACCAGCGCTCCAACGACCCAACACTTCCTGTGGTGTCCCTTTCTAACAGAGCTGGGCTGCCAGGGACCCCTGGGGCAGGCTGCAGCACACAGTACAGTTGTTCTTAGGTTTAACTTGTATACATGGTGACCACAGCTAATTTCACATTTAGAGAGCAGTGTAAACATTTTAAAAAATGGCTTNCACCCCACCCCCCACCCCCCTGTCCCCTGTGTTGAGGACAGCCTCCAACGACCCAACACTTCCTGTGGTGTCCCTTTCTAACAGAGCTGGGCTGCCAGGGACCCCTGGGGCAGGCTGCAGCACACAGTACAGTTGTTCTTAGGTTTAACTTGTATACATGGTGACCACAGCTAATTTCACATTTAAGATAGCAGTGTACATTTAAAAAATGCTTTTAAACAAAACTTGTGAGTTGATTTCATGAAGAATATTTCAAAGACAAGGATGCCTATTAGGATGGCAGGAGCAATTAATGCTGTGGGGGCTGCCCTGTCCCCCCTGGCTCATGGAGTCTGGTCTCTTTGAGTTGTGGCTGTGGAGGGCTGCCGGAAGGACAGGCATTCTGGTGGCCTCTCTCCCCCACACAGGGCTACAGAAACCCCAGCCCACAGCCTAGGCAGAGGGAAGCCTGGGGATTTGGGCTGAGTTCAGGAAGATCTTGTAACAGAACTGGATCCTACCCGCAGATCCATCTCCACCAAAGATCTCAGACTTCGGACCTAAGCTTGTCATCCACCAACTGGTTTCTTCCAGGCCGGAGACCAAGACCAGGTCTCACCTGTGCCAGCAGCAACTCACCCAATGGTGTGTGATAGCTGCTCCAGTAACAGGGAGGTCAAACGCTTTGTTTTATCCTCTGTGTAGGAGCGATAGCCCAGAGTGCTGTGTAGAATGATAATTCTAAGGCCACCTTGGAGCTCTGGAAGAAAGCACAAGGATCGATTAGTAATGCCTCCCATGATTGAGGGAAAGGGGCTTGGGGTCTCTGCGCTGTCGTAGTCACTCCGCAGCTACCCCTACCCCATTGCCCCTCCAGAGCTGAACTCGCTATTAGCTATCGAGTGACTAAACCTAGTAGCTCCTGTCGGGACTTAGCTGCTCCTGGGCAGCCCCTGCCCCAGTGTCCGCGCGTGGGCGTTTTTAGGAAGCCACGTGCTTCCCATGTTCCCTCTGCTCCAGGGCCAGCCTGGGACTGGATACCAGACAGATAACCAGGAAGTCTGTTGATCAAGAGCCTAGAAGAATCACCACACAGAGGAACTACAGAGGTCCAGTCGTGGGGAGAGCTGGGGGGGGGCTCTCCACCCTCTTTGTAGGAAGTGCTTCACCATGTGCTCCAGGTGTCCGACTACCCCAGATTTTCCAGGGCAGCCCTAGTTTCAAACCACTGTCTAGTGCTCTTGGGGGGCCCACCAGCATTTGCGCGGTGGTTCGGGAAGCCCAGCTGCCCTTTCATCATTTCCAGAGTCTTTTCTTCACTGTGGCTTCTATGCCTGGCCAGTGCTGGACCAGTTCTATTCACAGCCCCCGCCCCACAAATCACCCCCCTCCACACAAATCACCCTCCTCCACACACACATACACACACTTTACAGCTGAGGAAATAAGGCCCAGGGACTGGCTTAAGATCCCACAGGAAGTGAATGCAGAGACCTGGCCCGAACCCATGGCACCCAACTCCTGACCACTCATAGTGGTGGCTTAGAAGTCTCCACTACCGCCGGGCGTGGTGGCTCACGCCTTTAATCCTAGCACTTGGGAGGCAGAGGCAGGCGGATCTTTGTGAATTCAAGGCCAGCCTGGTCTACAATGTGAGTTCCAGGACAGCTGGGGCTAAAGGGAGACCCTGTGTCGAAAAGACCAAAAATAAAAATAAAAAATAAAAAAAATAAAAAAAGAAGTCTCTACTAACACTACCACTTCTCCCATCACAATACTCGCTTCAAAGATGTCGTTTAAGACTTAGAGTCAGCTGGGCACCATGGCTAATGCCATTAATCCCAGTACTTGGGAGGCAGAGGCAGGCAGCTCTCTGAGACTGAGGCCAGCCTGGTCTGCATAGCAAGTTTCAGGCCAGCTGAAGCTACAGGGAGACTGTATCTCAAAAAAAAAAACAACAACAAAACAACAACAACAATGACAACAAAGGCTTTGAGTCTCTGTGGCCTGGTGGCTGAGAACTGTGGGGCCAAATGGCCTCATTTGTATTTTACTTCCTTTTGTCTCTGTGCCTTAGTTTCCTTGCCCATCAAACAGGCCGTCAGTAGCACATTGGCTATTGTGGAGGTCCCAGGTTAGCAGTGTGTCGTGCAGAATGGGGGTACGGAGGCCCAGTGTTGTCCACTCCCCCATCATGCAGACTGGAAGGGTGCTCGGCAGGGACAGCTTGTGGTCTGGTCAGTAGGCAGGCACATAAACACAGAGTACATCGAGGTTTATGCCAAGGCCAGAGGGCCTGAGCCCACACGACAGAGGGACAGTGCTGCACCCGCTGTCCCTCCGTGGGGACTGGGTCAGAAAGGCTCATGTTGTGCAGGGAGGCGACTTGGGGCAGGCCTCTAGAAACAGGGAAGACACCAAGCAGAGGTGTAAAATGGCGTGCCCACATCCATCACAGAGCTGGTCAGTCCTGGCACACTGCAGGATCTGAAACTTCTTTGGATGGAGCGCAGTGCTTACCCAGTCTCAGGGCTCCGGGAGGCAGGCAGGGTGAAGCCGTGAAGAGTGAGAACCAAGCTTCTCCCTGGGGCATTCAGAATCCTTCCCAGAGGCCTCAGGGACTGTCTGGTGTTTACCGTCTGATGAGCAGATCCCCCCTGTCTGTCTGTCTGCCTCTCTGCCTGCCTGGCTGTCTCTCCTCTCATTTGTCTGAGCAGTACAAACAGCTCCACCCTTGTGCTCCGTCACCAAAGATGCGCTGTCGGGCTGGTGGTGACACCACCCCATCCGGAGACCCATTCATTCTGCCGCCAGGGCACGGGGCCCGGTTTTAATCATCTGTGCTCTACCACGAGATACAGATGGCTGTATTATTAATAGTCATAATTAATCAGCATCCATGAGATCTTTTCCCCAGCAGCAGATCTTGAGCTTGAGCAGCCCCGGAGGCCCTGTTCCTATCCCCACTTTGTAGACGAGAAGTGATGCAGGCCAGGAGAGGGAACGCCTCTTGTCCCCTACCCTGGGTAGCCAACTGTGGGTCCCAAGCTCAAATGCTGGGTCTGGTGCCAACGTACAGTGTCTTGTCCAGAATTGCAAGATCTAGCTTCCCCTCCTCCCTGCCCTCATGTGCCCAGGTCCTAAGGTACCAGTACTGGGATGAGAGACCAGTGCTCAGGCTGGAAATGCACTCTGAGGCTGGACTGAACGAGGAGGAAAAGTCAGAACAAGACAGTCCTGGCCAGCTAGCACAGCAAACGGGTCTAGCTTGGGTGCAGGTTAGGGAGGTGACCCTAAGTGAAGGGTGCCAAGTGGTAGCACCCTTCCTCTCCCCCATTCCCTCACTGGCCCCTCATCCTTAGTGCTGAGTCTAGCAGCAGCAGGCAGCTTCTTGATTTATGGGTGGGGCTGCTGTGGACAGGCCGGCCACTCAGCACAGTGCCGGTGAAGGTTGCTGTGTGTTCCTGCAGATGGCTGCCTGTCCACCTACCCCCCATTCACCTTGCTCATCTCCAGGGCTTAGCCACCTCCAGGACCCCTCTGCATGCATGTGTACATGTACATGTGTGCTCATGCCTGAGCGGCCATGTGAGGCCACCTGCTGGGCATACCAGAGGCTATTCACATCCCCTGCTCTTGACTCGAGTTCAGATGAACGTGGTAATACCCATGTGTCCACAGGTACTCTGGGCATTTCCTGTTCCTGTGAGGCAGATGTCTGTTTACTGACCTCTGTGGATGCCTGTTTACTGACCTCTGTGGATGCCTGTTTAACAGGAGTGATTATGTCAGGGGTGTGACAGGATATGCCTATGTGCATACATATATGTGCAAACAGCCAACAACTTACCCTGTCTTCCATGGGTGCCATCTACCCTTAATAATCCATGTGTTGCTGGGTGTGGTGGCGCATGCCTTTAATCCTAGCACTTGAGAGGCAGAGGCAGGCGGATCTCTGTGAGTTCAAGGCCAGCCTGGTCTACAGAGTGAGCTCCAGGACAGCCAGAGCTACAGGGAGACCCTGTCTCAAAAAAAACAAAACAAAACAAAAAAAAACAAAACAAAACCAATAAACAAACAAAACATGTATATGCATTCATGTGCACACATGCATCTCTCTCTCTCTGTCTCTGTCTGTCTCTCTCTGTCTCTGTCTCTCTCTCTCTCTCTGTCACACACACACACACACACACACACACACACACACAC
Organism: Rhizomys pruinosus; assembly: GCA_009823505.1. Classification (NCBI taxonomy): domain Eukaryota; kingdom Metazoa; phylum Chordata; class Mammalia; order Rodentia; family Spalacidae; genus Rhizomys; species Rhizomys pruinosus. Next base: position 720,568 of record VZQC01011941.1, on the reverse strand, counting down.
ACACACACAATGTCCAGTGTGCTCTAAGCATCTGGCCTGAACACAGGTTGGTGGATAAGACACTCTGCCCTTGTCACCAGGAAATAATGGCCGTGCTAGAGCCCTGCAGAAGATGAGGTGGTACTGCCATCTATCCTTAGCACCCATTTCACTACAGATGCCATGGGAGAGGGGTGTGCCTCCCCTGACCAGACAAGCTCTGCTTTTCCCTGTGATGCCCATCAGCTCATACTCACTGTGGCCAGGCCCTGGGATAGCCGTGAGGCACAGAAGTCCCAAAGCAGGCAGACAAGGGCACCAACCCAGTTACATCAGGATCGTGTGGTCCTGAGCATTTCCTGATGCCTTGTCTTTTTTTTTGGGGGGGGGATATTTTTGAGACAGGGTCTCCTTCTAGTCCCAGCTGTCCTGGAGCTCGCTTTGTAGACCAGGCTGGCCTTGAACTCAGAGATCCGAGTGCCTCTGCCTCCTGACTGTTGGGATTAAAGGCGTGCGCCACCACACCTGGCTACCTGATGCTTTTTCCATCCCAAGTGTTTCCCTAGCTACTTAGGGCTTTAAGGATATCCACTTCATGGAATTAGGCGAGGATGGTGGCTGCTGGGTCACTAGATAAATAGCTCCTTCCCAGCCAGGCCCTGGATTCTGCATCTATCAGATGGTGATCTTGACTCTCAGTGTCTGGAGTGTTCTCTATGTTTTGTTTTGTTGTGGTACTGGAGATAGATACAATCCAGGCCCTCACTGTGCTAGGCAAACACTCCACTCTGAACTGCACCCCCTGTCCTATTTTAGTTTATTTTGCAACATAATCTCAATAAAGGGCTAGAAGGATGGCTCAGGAGTTAAGAGTATTGGCTGCTTTTTCGGGGTTCGGTTTCCAACACCCATATGGTGGCTAACAACAGACCATAACTGCAGTTCCAGGGGAATCCAGCGCCCTCTTCTGGACTCCCAGGGACTTTTCATACATTTGGTGCAGTTATAACTTACATATATGCAGGCAAAGCTCTATGTGTCATATATGTAAATAAATAAATGAATCAGTATCTCAGTAACTAACTTCAGACATAAAATCCTCCTGCCTCGGTCTCCTGAGTGGACACCAGCACAGCAGGCTTCACTAGGCTATTTTGATGGTCAAGTGAGCAGAGCTCCTAGAAGAGGGCAGGGCGGTAGCCAAGGCACTTGTCCAAGCTCTGAGAATGGTAAACAAGGGGGCATAGGGCCCTGGTGTGAACAGTGTGTGCCTGGATCAGAATTCCCAGGCAGCCGCTCTTCCCAGGAACTCAACTTCCTCTTTAGCTTGGTGTGAATCTCCGTGGGCCTTAAGCCCCGCTTTTTTTTTTTTTAAGTCGAACTTTAGAGTACACATAGCATCAAAGTAACATAAATTAAACTTGTGATACCAAAAAAAGCGTTAAAATACAGTGATGCTTTAACATGGAAATTCCCTTTTTTTCCTCCAACTTGTATTGCTTCAATATATATATATATATATATATATATACACATAAATATATACATACATACATACTACATATATACACATATCACCTGAGTTGGAGGATTTTCTTTCTTTTTTCTTTTTTCCTTTTTTCCCCCCCAACGGTGTCATGTTTTCCCCAAGGAAGTGCTTGAAGGTTCCTCCTTGGCAAACCCAAACAACCATCAATCCCGCCCCTGTGCTCTGCACTGGGGTCCCTCCCCCGCCCCATAGTCACCCAAATGAGGCCCAGCAAGTGTGTGTCCTGTCTTGATCTTCCTGCACTGGCCTCCATGACACAGAATCCCAGTAGCCGCTCAGTCCACAAGCTGGATGTCATAGAACTGGTACGCCGCTAGTGTTCTCCGTCTCTCTACGCAGTGGAGGAAGGGTGGGGTTGATGTGTGGTGACACATACTGTCCACTCAAAGTACTGGCGTCCAGTTACAGTTTAGTGGCCTGCTGCCATACAGGTGCAGAGTCTGGAAGGCCCAGCGACGGCACGGCAAGTGAAGTGTCAGGTCAGGTTAGAACACCTGTTGTGAGGTCTCGTCTGTTCTTCCAGACTTCACATCCACTAGTCCCGGCCATGGAGAGTGTAGGACTTGGGAGGACAGCCTCCGTCCTTATAGGATTGCGCACTAGAGAAGGAGGCTGCTGGCTTTGGCCTTTGCTGGCTACAAAGGAGTCACTGCTTCCCACCAGCAGTTCCCTTGTTTGAGGCTTGAGGTCACCTTTATCTGCTTCCTTGGATTACAGGACAGCTGGAGCCACATCCCCCAAAAGAAGCCTGGGGTCGGTTGTAGGGGGGCATATCGCCTCCCCCCAAGAACCTGCCTTGAGCGGCAACCCCATACCAGGCCAACAGGTTGCCAACCTGGGCTTTCAGCTGTGGGCTCCAGATGGGGCCCTGGGTCCTTCGGGTCCAAGGTGGTCCCAGCTTCCTGCCAGCTGCTAGGGTGCAGAAGAAGACGCTAAGTCCCTGCCCCGATTGAAACAAACCCTAGGCATCCAAGCCAGTTCAGGGAGAAGGACTCACAAGACATAGCCAGGACTGCAAGGACTTGGGAGTTCATGGAACACTAGGAGGCAGGCTAGAGCACAGTCAGACCCCAGGACAGACTGCAGGACCTCAGGATGAGAAGGCTTTGGCTAGCTAGAGTGGATGGTATTGAGAAGGGAACAGGGATTAGGGCCAAGATTTGGACTGACTGTCTGGGAAAGGTGCACCGTCTCCCATCAGACACCAGGGCTGCTATGGTCAGAGGGCCTCAGCCCTTGGTGAAGAGAGGCCATCGGAGAAGCAGATGGCTAGTGAGGGTTGGGGGAGGGGTGCCCTCAGGCTTGTGCCAAGTGAAGCCAAGTGGCCCACAGAGGCCAGAGTCGGAGACCTTGGCACCAGTACTTGGGCTCTCAGCTCTAAAGTTAATGATTCATTTGTGGCCAATTTCTGCTGGCATTTGCCCGGAAATTCCCAAGCCTGCCCCTTCCCTTGGCTTGGGAGCTCTAAGAATACACAGTTTCTTTATACTTGGCTGAGAACTTCTCACCCATTCTCCAGGGGATGGATTTGAAAATGACTGTAGGACCTTTGCAGGTTTGCCATTAGGAAGAACTTGTTCTGGGTGGTAGGCTAGAAACTGAGGTGGGTGGTCTTAAGTGTGGTAAGTGAGAGGCTCCCTCTGACCCTGTGTGCCAGCTGCTGATGAAAGGGGCCCTGTTTGCATTCGTGGTATCCCCCATTTAGCTCAGAGCAGATGTGACCAGAATCCAGTCTAGAGTAATGTGTAAAGTGTACCACACTTATGAATAAAGGGAGCAGGGCTTAGCTGGGTAGAGAAAGCACCGTCAAATGCAAAGGTCCTGGGGCATGAGAGTTCAGGTATGTTGATTAATTGTGGTGTGACTGGGGTATAGAGAGTATGGGAGATTCCTAGGGCCGTGAATGCACCAATGAGTAGAAGGCTGGAAAAATCTGGCAGCAAGAACTGGCACTGGGGAGCCAGAGCTGGAACCTGAGCAGGGACAGGTGTGTTTGTTTGGGGTTGTGGAGTCATTTGCTTATTCGGGTCTTGATTCTGCTGGTCAGCAGGCCTTTCTAGACAGCCTACTCTGGGCTAGCTTGTACCCAAACTCTGCTTGAGGCCCTGCACCTGTGTGAAATCTGGATTATAGAGAAGGGGTTACATGTAGCAACCCAGATGAGGGGCATACAGGAGCCATGAGCCATCTGTGGGGCATCGGGGGCACATGGATAATGTCACTCAGAGTGAGCATAGCAGTGTTGGTTGGGGTCAGCTTCAGGAGCTCCCTGTTCCTGGCCAGCTGTTTCCAGACAGCCTGGCGGTCACTCCTGCCCGTGGGAACCAAATGGTCTTCCTCAGCCCAAATGTGCATCTGTCACTATTCTCACCTCAGAGTCCTGGAGAGGACAGTTGATGGAGAAGCAGGGGTAGGACTCAGTTGTGGTTCCCCCTTCCACATATTCCTGTACCCAGAAAGATGTTCCTCTAGATCCGGGCTGCTCTTCCCTGGGCAGAGGTCTGGGCATCTGGAGAGGGGACCCTCTGCCACTCTCAACTTTGCAGATTGAATTTCTCCTGGGGATGTCTCGACAGTACTCAGCGCGGGGGTAGACAGCTGCTCTCCTCAGACTTTTTCCCTGAGACAGCAGCTTGCTCTGGCGAGGGCGCAGTCCACACTGCCAGGGCCTTCGCCACTGCAGCTCAGCTTGCAATGACTGAGAGCCCTGAAAAGCACACAAGGAGGCAGAGACCACTGTGTGATGGGCAGGCTCGGCAGGCTGGCCAGGGTGAGGCAGAGCATCCAACTCAGCCTGGGATCCTTACCCGGCCTCTGGCTGTGGATGGTCTCTGCACTGTGAGGTGGGGCAGTATCAGGTGTCTGCTGGCTCCACAGCCTTCATGTTTGGGTTCTTGGCACGGCAAGGCAGCAGTTGGGAGCTTGTCTCCCGAGAGTAGCATTGCCAGGCCCGTCTGTGGCTGAGCCCAGCAGGGCCTTGGGCCTATGGTCTCCAGAGCCTGCGTCATACTGGCTTAGGTGTCCTGAATTAGAGCCAGGAAATAGATCTGCCATAACAAGGTGACTGAGCTACCAGCCTGGGCAGCTGGGGTGAACCCCAAGCTCCTCCCTGTCCACATTGAAGGCGCTGGCTTGGGTGCCAGGTCACCACCAACTGTCCCCTCTGTACCCAAGCTCCTGTCCCACGTGGCCAGTAAATACCACCCAAGCAGGAAAGAACTTGGTTCAGCCTTTACCTGGGCTGTCTCCTTAGACTGCCATTTCTTCCCATTTATCCTCGGGACAGTTTTCTGCTTTCTATCCAAGAATTTACCCAGGAGTTACTTCCTCGGCAGCTCTGTTCTGCTGGGGCATCCCCTCTTCTCTACATCACCTTCCTGTGGCTCTCTAGTTCCCTATTCATTGCTATGTAGCACAGTTGGATTCTCCTGCCATAGGCTCCCCCATTAACCCCCAGGGCCTTGAGGCTTGTTTATCTGTGCATCCAGCAGGCCTGATATATAGTAGGTGCCTAATAAAAGCAGGCTGGATTTAATTAAGAGGCTCCTGGAGGTAGTGCTGGAGCCTTTCTTTGTTAATGGTGTGGGGAAGAGAGGAGGGGTGGCGCATCTGTAAGCACACAGCCTTACCTCCCTGCTTCCACATGCCTCTGCCCAGTGTGACCGCTGGGGCTGGGCCGCCCCCCTACTGGCCTCCCTCCAGCCTCTGCCTTCCTTGCCGGCAGGAGCCAGCCCCCCCCCCCCTCGGCTGCCCGAGTGATCGCTCCAGAAAACACCCTGGTGGAAACTGCATGAATGATTGATAAAGGCTGAGAGCTGTTTAATTTTTTCCCCCTGTTTAATGGCTATCAATAATTTAATACGCTCTCTGTATGTTTTTAAGAAATAGCACCCATTTTGCCGTCTCCGGTTTAGCGGGCTAAATGATTTAAGTGTTGGAAGTGTGCGTGTACTGGGAGGATGGAGGTGGAACAAGTCAGAGAAATCTGGAGGCTGGGGGGTGGGATATAGAGCCACCCCAGCATTTTGGCTTGGGTGACTCTGTGTGTGTGTGTGTGTGTGTGTGTGTGTGTGGGGGAGGAGGAGGAGGAGGAGGAGGAGGAGGAGGAGGAGGAGGGAGGAGGGAGGAGGGAGGAAAGGGGCGGGTAAAAGCCAATGCTTTTCTGCTAAGAGTGTAAGATAATTGCTTTTCCAGGGCCTGGCTGAGCAGCAGCTGAACAGCTGTCGCTCCCTGCTCCCGCACGATGCTAAGCTTGAGAGTCTAGAGGCTCAGGCTGGGCAGGAGCTGAGCTGGTTCCACCATGGGATGAGTGCCCCCTCCCAACATTTGTCCCCCCCCCAAAGCTTTTAAGTAATTGTTAATGATGTGGTCAGGCTGGTGCCCAGGAGGGCTGATATCTTTAGAAAGGTTTGGGAGGAAGGAGAGGCAGACTAAGAACTGACCACCTCTGGACTCAGAGGGACCTGGAAGGTCACTCAGTAGTGCTCCCCATCTCTCTAGTCACTGAGGATCACCTGGGAGGACCTGCCTCCACAGTCTCTCCAGGGAAGAGGATGGGGCAGTCAGAAGTCATGCGGGTGATTTGGTCCTCAAAGTCTAGTGCTTCTTCTGATGCCCGTAGCATCCACAGCCTCACGGGGCCTTCCCTCTGCTTGCATACTTCTAAGAATGGCATATGCACTCCCCTCAACCCTACGAGACAGACCCCTGTTTCATGTGTGACTGCCATCTCTACCACAGGACAGACCCTCCCTCACAGGGACCTAGTATCCTTCCCTCACCCAGCCAAGCCTCCCTTGACCTCTCTGCTTGGTACCTAAGGCAAGGGACAGGAAGAGGCACCGTGGCCTGTGACTAGTGGACTGAGGTAGCTCCATCAGTGACTTCAACACAGGCAGGAACTGTACCCTGAGGGAGACAGACAGACAGACCCGGGGCCTCAGAAACTACCTTGGCTGGCTGAGGCTCATGCCCCCTCCTGAAGATGGAAAACTGATCTATAAGAGATGGTTGAATTTGTGGATCTTTCAGATGGAGGGGTCTCTAGAGGTCATACATGCATTTAGGACAGAGCTGGACCTTGAAAGCTGAGGGCAAGAGGCCCCTAAGTGGGGAGTCTGAGCCAAGGCCCTAGTGTCGTTGGGCTCAGCTGAGACCCTGCCCTAATCACCCACAGGTGCTGTGCAGGCTGGGTCTGAAGGGCTACACTGGAGGACTGTCCAAGATTAGATGCCCCTGCCTCACTCCACACCTCTTCCTCTGCTCTTTGAGTTTCTTGTGATCTCATTTTAATAGGTAATTATGGGGGTACAGGCACACATTATTGGGGTCATCATCTATTGCAAAACAGGGAACCCCACAAATCCTTCCACTGTAGAAACCCTCTTTTCACCTCCACAGTCAAGGCAGGGTCCGCCCCCTCTACCCCAAGCTGTGCATGTGTGGGCTTCCTAGAGGAGCTCCCACTGGGCATGGCAGGCAGGGGAAGTGCCTCCCAGGCGCAGAGGTGAAGCAGCTGTGTGGTGTGGACAGTAGGTGTGGGGGGGCACTAGGGCAGACAGGGGAGATGGGGTGGGGGGACTGGGGGTGGCTGGACCTGTCACTTAGGCTGGAGCCTTGGAATTTGTTTGGTTTTAGCTGCTATTTAAGGATAATATCCATGCAGAAAAGTGTCCTAGACTTCGGGCGTAGCAGGATACATTGTTTCAAAGTGAGTATGTTTGTGTAACCACCTTTTCACCAAGACACACATTCCAGAACCCCTAGAAAGCCTTGTGTGCCTTCCAGACACCATTCCCCAGGCACAAAGGATTCTGACTTACAGTGGCTTGCTCTCAATTATCTGTGGTACCCCAGGACGAGTGGCTTGGAGGAGTCCCCACTTTGACTGAGCAAACCCTTATGGTTTCTCTGGGGGTTCCTGGGGTTCCAGTCACATGAGGTAAAGCCCTCTGGCCCCACCTGTCAGTGGGCTGCTGGCCAGGTCTCACTTTGTCCTCCAGTGGAGTAAAATGCTTTTAAATTTTGGCCTTAAGGTTTTCTGAGAGTCAAGGTCAGAAAGGTAGACCCTCTTGAGGCATGGTCTTTATATCTTAGCAAACCCACTTTTGCTGAATCCTGTTGGTCAGAGCAAGTCCAAAGGCCCACCCAGGATCATGGGTAGAGAACAGACTCTGCCCCTTGATAGCAGATACTGTGGGCGTGTTTGACTCACTACTGGTCTCCAGTCCCCTTACCTCTTCTTGACCTTGGTCTAAATGGATCTCTTAAGTGTGTTCTCTCCCGTGTCTGCCTTTCAGATCAATGTTCTATTGGTGGAATTTATGTGTGTTGATGGAAACAGTTGTGGGTCACACCCTCTGGAGGGAAATGTGTGATGCATGCGTTTGTCCACTCTGTGGCTGATGGTCATTTACAAAGTGTTTCCTCTGAGGCTCTTGTACCTGGCACTGCTGGTAAATGTGTGTGTGTGTGTGTGTGTGTGTGTGTGTGTGCGTGTGTGTGTGTGTGTTTCTGTGGAAATGGACTTGCTGGGTCATGGTCTGAGCCACCGGATCATTTTCACACCTTCCTGCAAAGTGGCAATGCTACTGTATACCCCACCAGCAGTGTTTCAGGGTCAGAAAGGGAATTTTAGAAAGGCCAGCCAGCTGTAGGTGGGCTTGATGTGTGTCTGCTATGGAGACACCACCCAAGCCCCAGGCCTCCAGGCTGAGGGAACTGAGAGAGCTCTTTTCTGCTGCACTCTTTCCAGCCCTAGGGGCGTTCCTTCCTCTGCCTCTGGGCCAGCTCTCAACTGTCAGGTGTCTGGGGAGAGAGCTCTAACGGCAGACTGTCACAACAGCCCCCATGTCTACTTTCCAGGAGACAGGTTCTACTTTTTTTTTTTTTTTTAATTTATTTATTTTTGTATGTGTATGAATGTACTGTCCGCATGCAGGTCTGTGCACCCGTGTCATGCAATGCCGCGGAGGTCAGAAGAGGGTCTCGGATTCCCCTGGAACTGGAGTTCTCCTGGAATTGGAGTTACAGACGGTTCTTAGCCGCCATGTGGGTGCTGGGGATCGAACCCGGGTCCTCTGCAAGAGCGTCGGTGCTCTCAACCGCTAGGCCATCTCTCCAGCCCGACAGGTTCTACTTTTGATCTTGCCTTTCTTGTTTACTGGGGGGACCCTGGAGGACTGTATCCCCATTAGGGCCTCAGTTTCCTCATTTGTAGAAAAACAGAGAAAGTATCAGTGTCTTCATCCATGTGCCCCCTCTACCCTCACCCCCTCCCACCCTCAGCCAAATATCCTCTCTCTAGCCTGGTCAAGTAGACCCAAAGCCTGCTGAAGAACCAGCAGAGACTGGATGAGGGTGGTCAGAGAGGGCCTCCCAAAACATCTGAGCAGAGGCCCCACGTCCACTGGGGCTTGGAAAGACAGAGAAGGGGGACGGAGGGAACAGGAGGTGGCCTGGTGTGATGGCATGGGAGTGGCAGTGTGACATGCGACTATCGCTGTCTGTCTGCAGAGACCCCAAGCTGGTTCTGTGGTCTCAGGTTTGAAGTTCAGGGGTCTGTGTCTCTCTGATACGGACCAAAGCCCCCATTTTCTATACAGCTTTCCTTGGGACTGGGGCTCCATTTTTCTAGACTGCCTGCAGGTGTGAACCTATATTTCATTGTTCCCTCTTCTGTCTCCTGCAGGACTTGTGGCCACTGTGCTTGGACAGCATAGAACCTACTCACCACCTCCTTCCACACAGCCTCCTTGCCTGACATTGCAACAGCCTTGAGTTCTGGTCTGCTGGCAGAGCCTCAGCAGGTAAGTGGATGGACTAGCCGTATGGGCACTGAGTATCTGCCATTGAGGGCTGGACAGGTATGCACAACTGGGACTTGGACGTGGTGTTATTCCATTGTCAATGCCCTGTGTAGCTTGGGAGCCTTGTCCCTCCAGCTGAGGGCTCTGCCTTCCTATCTATGGAAACAATAACAGGAATCATGGTAACACTAATGTTCTCGACTACACATGGGTACTGTGCCAAACATTTCCCCTTCATACCTGTCCTTGAGGGAGTGGCTGTCACTGTCACTATTGCGCAGGTAAGGAACTGATCCTCTGAAATTATCAAAGGAGGCCACAGGATTCAAGTTCTGATTGGGCAGCCTTGATCCTGACCCTGCTGTCCCCACACTGTGGTTCCTTCTTGGGTTGGGGCTGGGTATCCTCAGAAGTTCTGGCTCTGGGCTGTCTCAAGGCATGTGTAGGCCATTTCAGGCTTACTTTGCAGATGAAGAAACTGAGGCCCACAGAGGGTGGGCTTACACAGACAGGAAGCGACAGGGCTAGAATTGGTATGATAGATTAACCATACAGCATCTGAGTCTGCTCCATCCTCCTTCCTGCTGGGATTTCTTCATGCTGGAGGGGTGTCATAGCAGTCTGGTCTTGTCCAACCTCTAGTCCTGGCTCAGTGTCCCATGCATATTTGTCAGCTTCTTTTGAATACAAAGCTGAGTTATTCTCTGAGTCCTGCTGTCTAGAACAATCTAGAAACATTTTCTCCAAGAACCCTTTGTCTCATGTCCTTAGGATTGTCCTTTGACCTATAGCCAGCAGGAAACTCCAAGACCCCCAACAGGGCTAGAGGGGGGCCCTTGGCCTTACGGAGGAGTAGGCTTGTGGTCATACAGGTGCATGTCCTTTAACTTGTCACAGTGCCAAGCTGGACGATGCTGGAATAGGGCGCGCGGAATCCTACCTGACATGGAGTAGCATCCGTACTGGGGAAGGAAACCTGGACATGAATCCTGGGAGATGACAGTTGAGCTGGGCCTGGGAAGAAGAGATGTTTGCTACATTGATGCAGAAGGAAAAGGAAGACTAAATGGGGCACAACCCCTGGGGAGTCCCAGGGATGGGAAAGTTAATTCACAGCCCTTCAAACTTATACCCAACAGTGCCCTCCAGAATCTACTAGAATGAAGACCCACTATACCACTATACCACTTACAGACCAACTATATCACTTGAAAAGTGAAAATCAAAGTCAATTGTCCATAAATTCTTATGAATTTCAAGATGGTGATGGCAGAGTAGGGTCCTCTGACGCTTGGGGGCAGTGTCCCATAGGTCAGCCTGTTAAAGCAGGGCTGCCTAAAATCATGGCAGGAAATGGAAGCAATGAATAGATGTGCACGCTCCACCACTTACCGGCCCGGTGACTTTGTAAGATCCCTTCACTGCCTTGCCTCATCTGTCACATGAGGACTGGTGGCTCTGTGGTGCCAAGGTCCAGCTTGTCCCGAGAGTCCTGGAACAGGCTGCAGTAGTGTTGCTGGGTGAGAGCCCCCCCCCCCCAGGTGTGCTGTGCCTGCCTCCTCTATAGTCAGTTCCTTGTCTGCTTTCCAGCTCTGTCCCTGCCAAACTCGGGAGCCTGGTTTTGGTCTTTTTCAAATTCACCAGGCCAGGGATCATGTGTGACAAGCGACAGGTAAAAAGAAGATTCAACATTAGCGTGGCTTCAGTGAGGTCCAGAGCCTTCTATTGGCAGACCGTCCTGTCCAGGCTGCCTCCTGTGTGCCCGTGTCTGTCTCCTTGACAGGCTTACAGGGAGGTGGGGTTCCTGGAGTGTTTTGTGCCCCAGTACCTCCAGCGGGTGCTGCTGAGTCCTCTTTCAGCTCTCTGTCCTGGGCAGAGTGCTCATGGCCCCATGACCCCCCTGAAAGGCACTGTTCTCATTAGCTGATGGGAAACAGAAGCTTAGGGCTCAACCCTACCCCAAGCTCCTGGGCTGTTACATGGGGCATGGGGCAGATGATGGCCACAGGGGGCCATACCTGAGCACTACCCTGGAAACTGCCCTTTTCCTCCGAGGAGAGATTTAACTCCATCCCTGACGCAGTAGAGGTTCCAGGTTGTTAAAATGACCTGTTGGGCCCTGGAGGTCTGGCCCTGTACAACACCCCAGCCCCATTCATCCCTCTGGGGGATGTGGCCCGGTTCACAAAGTCAGGTGGGTGTATCCCCAAAGCTTGGGTGAGCTACTCACCAGGAAGATCTCTGTCCGTCACAGCTGCAGAGGCTAATGCAGAGGCGAGGGTGTCCTTCAGACCGTGACAAGCTGTCTTGTGGTTGGAACTTGGTAAAAGGTACTCACACGCTGGATGAAGTAGTGACCATTACAGGGTTAAGGGTGTGGACACCTGACCCAGGCTTTGGCGCGTTTTGGCTTTGCCTCACTTTTCTCTGTGGCCTCAGACTAATGACTTCTCTGAACCACATGTCATCATCTGCAGTGAGGGGGAGACTGCTCACTGAGTTGTCACGAGGTCACTGCCAGCAGGACCTGTGGACGAGTGGTACTGGCATATGCCATGGAGATGCCCTCAGCCTCCTTAGATACACAGGAGAGGTTTCTGGAGTGACGCCTGCCTTTGGAGTCACTAAGAAGATGCAGGAGGCAAGAGCAAGGTGGAGGGATCTAGGTGTCTGGGGGGCGATTCCAAGCATGCTTTCTGGGCAGCCACTTGACTCCTGCCCTCACCAGCCCCCAGGCCCCAGGGTGTGGCTTTATGCTCCCCCTATGGGCCAGCAGGCAGTCCTAGCCTGCGGACTTCCAGGGTTACACAGCTTGGGCTGCCTGAAGAGACCCTGAATGCTAAGGCCAGCACACAGAGGACCGGGCCCAGCCTGAGCTCATGCAGACCTGGGCTTCTAGGGCCGCCTGTGGCATGCCTGTCAATTCTCAGCCCAGCTGAGAATGCAGGTCCCAGCCCCTGCCCGGAATGTGTGGCCTCCAGGCCACTTCTCCACCAGCAGCCTCTGCGGCCTGCCCTGCCCACCCCTTCCCCCACCCACACAGCCTAGAGCTGGAGGTCTCTATACTCTGCTCATTCTTGCCCCTGTAGGTCAGTAGGGCAGGGCTGCTTTCCCACCAGACTTGCTGCATGACCTTGAATAAGTCAATGCCCTTTTCTGAGCTACTGTTTGTCTTAAAGACATCAGCAACCCTGTGACCATGGGCTTGGCCTATTAAGCATATGAGGAAACTCATAACACAGAGGGACTAGGAAACCTACCGAGGGTCACACAGCCAGCCACTACTGGCGCTGGAATGGAGGTCAGATTTCCTCTGAAACCATAGGTTCTCCTGTTGTTAAACTGGCTCTCGCAGGCACTGGGATGTTCTCTAGGGACCATTTTCCTGGTTAGCCAGGGCACGTGGGGATGTCGCTTGGACTCAGGCACTATGCTGGACCTTGATACTAGATTTGAATGGTGGTTGGGCAGCTGAGTGACAGGGGGCCCAGGGCAGACCTAGAGCCTGCAGTACCCAGGGCGAGGGTGAAGGGCAAGGAGACAACCTCAGAAGACAGCCTGGAGGAGGGGAAGCTGAGCCAGGCTCTTCAGAGGTCTGCCTAGGGTCTCCGCAGCTTGCCCCGGGCAAGGGAGAAGATCTGCCTATCTTTTCTCGGCCCCTTATGGCAGCTCTTGCAACTCTATCTATCAAACAAGGAAGATTTAGTCAGCCATGACTGGAAGCAGGTATTCCAGTACCTCCTGAGGGTCTCAGGGCTGGCATCCAGCTTGGCCCAATTTCTTCTTCTTTTCTTTTGGCGTTTTCAAGACGGAGTCTCCCTTTAGCCCCAGCTGTCCTGGAACTTGCTCTGTAGACCAGGCTGGCCTTGAACTCACAGAGATCCGCCTGCCTCTGCCTCCTGAGTGCTGGGATTAAAGGCGTGCATCACCATGCCCCGCTGGCCCAATTTCTTTACACAGTGGTGGGGTAGGGGCAGCTCTCTGCAGTCCTGGAGGCCTGGCCTCAGCCTTCGCTCTGGAGGTAGAGCAGCCTGTGCCTTAGCTCTAGGCAGCCATTGACGGGGTCAGATAGGAGGAACTGGGCCAGGGATGGTCTGTTCTTAGAGCTGGATGCTTGGGCCCTAACTGGCCTTGCAGTGGCCAGCATCTCTACTGGGAGGAAAAAGCCCAGCTCAAAGGCGCTCCCAGAAGAAGCCAGATGCTGCCCCCTCTGCCACCCTCTGGACACTGCCTCCTTACCCAACAAGGGCCTGGCCTCAGCTCAGACGCTTGGAGTAGACATTACTTAGGGACAAAGTAGAACCAGAGAGGCCCAGCTGAGGATGCATAGTTTTGCCATCGTGGATACAGAAGGCCATGGCTCAGGCAGGTGACATCTTTCCCAAGGAAGACAGGTCTGGGTCTCTCTGGCTTTATCACATACCTGCTTATGCAGCGGTGAAGGCCCTAAAGAACTCCAATGGTAAGCAATTCTTCTGTCCCATTGAGGTTGGCTCACCCAGCTTTTTCCTAGTGTTTTACCTTGCTCTCATCTATGGGTCACATACCCAGGCCACACACTCAGAGTAGAGGACTGCCTGTGTCTTTCGTCCTTGGGTCCACAGCCCCTGTATACCTTATATGGAAGGAGCTGCCCCTAGGCTGGCCACTATCTCAAATCACCAAGGAGCTACAGCATCTCCCAGGGAAGGACTAGGCTTCAGAAGCTATTTGGCCTAATGCCCTGTGGCACAGGGAGCCCTGTGGCCCAGAGATAGGTGTATACCCAGTTATCCAGCATGGTGCTCCAGGCTTACAGCCAAGCACATGCCCTCCCAAACTGCTCTGGCTATATGCAAGGCAGTGATGCTGACACTGGAGACCAGCAGCAACGGTGACAGGAGCATAGTCATGGTGTTTATGACTGAGGAGTTGTGGCTGCAGAGAGTGGGACCGGGGAGGCCCACGTGTCTATGAAGACCCACCTAGGACAGGCCTGAGGGCAGCCCGGCTATGTGAAAACTGATCAGTGCTTTCTGCCATGGTCCTCCCATTAGTGACGACTCCCCTAACCCTGACCCATCTACCCAAATAGGTCATCTCGGACCCAGTGGTCAGGGTCTGGCACCTAGCCTTGTTTCAAGGCCTGATCTGAGAGCTGCCAAGATGCCAGGGGTGAGGCAGGGAAGTGGACTGAGGAGACCAGGGACAGGACTGTTCATCGTCCTCATCAGCCCTGTCTGCTGAGGGATGCCAAGAACCCGGCTGGCCTGCAGTCTGGGCGGCTGTTGCGTCCCACCTCTGCTACCTGGGGTGGGGAGCCTCCCAGAGGAGGTGGGACTGCCACTGGGCCTGAAGAATAAGCCTGGCCTTGAAGTGAACCACCAGCATCCACACCATAGGAAGAGCTGGGCCTGAAGAATAAGCCTGGCCTTGAAGTGAACCACTAGCATCCACATTATAGGAAGAGCTGGGCCTGAAGAATAAGCCTGGCCTTGAAGTGAACCACCAGCATCCACACCATAGGAAGAGCTGAGCCTGATGAATAAACCTGGCCTTGAAGTGAACCACCAGCATCCACACCATAGGAAGAGCTGAGGAAGGGCTGATCAAAGGGCTGTATAGAGGGCGGGGGGTGGGGAGTAAGAAAGGGGGTGGCAGACATGTCCCAGAAGGACAGATGCCAAGAGAAGCGAGTTTGGACTTTGCTTCCAATTCTCTGAAGTCCTACGTCTGTGCCTCCGTTCCCCGTGGATTTCTATACCTGGCTGGGAACATCCTCCGTCAGACAGCATGAGCTGTGCCTGGGGTTTTTGTTAAGGGAGGGGCAGGTCTTTCTAGGTGTTTGGCCGATAGCTGATCGTGAAAGCTCTGGCTGGACCCAGAGCTTCTTTCTATCTGGCTGGGGAGGGCTAGCCCAAGACTCCTGAAGTTTACCAGGCTGGACCAGCTAGGGAGAACAGGAATTGGCCCCTAGTGCAATCTCACCTGTGGGCTAAGGATCCAGCCCCCAGGGTGGGTTTAGGGGTTGGTCTGAACTGGGTACTCCCATCTTCCCCATAGCCAACTGCCTCTTGTGAGAAGCTGGCAGCAGGGAACAGGTGGTCCTCTCAAGCAGTGGCACAGACTCTGGTGCAGCCGAGGTGCCTGCGGAGCCTCCCTTGATGTTGCTGTAAAGCTGTGGGCCTGGGGGTACCTGTGGGCCTACCTGTGGGGGTACCTGTGGGCCTACCTGTGGGCGTACCTGTGGGGGACCTGTGGGTGTACCTGTGGACGTACCTGTGGGGGTACCTGTGGGCGTACCTGTGGGGGTACCTGTGGGGGTACCTGTAGGTGTACTGTGGGGGTACCTGTGGGCATAACTGTGGGGGTACCTGTGGGCGTATCTGTGGGCGTACCTGTGGGGGTACCTGTGGGCGTACCTGTGGGGGTACCTGTGGGCGTACCTGTGGGGTACCTGTGGGTGTACCTGTGGGCGTACCTGTGGGGGTACCTGTGGGCGTACCTATGGGGGACCTGTGGGGGTACCTGTGGGGGTACCTGTGGGCGAACCTGTGGGCGAACCTGTGGGGGTAACTGTGGGCATACCTGCGTCTTCCCTGTGGGTCCCTCCCCTGGCCCTCACTCCACATTTGTTTACAGAGCTTCGCTGAGCTAAAGTGGCCTTACTCTCACCTCTCCTATCAGTCCACTGTGGCCACAGGCTCCTTGGACTCCAAGACCCTGGGATTGCACAAATCTCCTACACCCCAGCAGCGCTCATGGCTGCCAGCTCAGGCATCGTCAGCCTAGGCGTTGACGGCCCGGGTCCCTGTGTAGGAAGCCTGGAGTTCTTTCTGGAATCCTACAACAGCTATCCTACAGCCAAGGTGGCAAAATTCCCTGAATTCGAAGCCTCTCTTTGACCCCTGACTCATGTTACTCTTGTAATACCAGCTGGGTGTAGGCCCTGTTCCAGAGGAGAAACGAGTCAGAGAAGGCAGGACATTTGCCCAGGGTCACACAGCCAAGCCAAAATCCAGCCAGAGATCACTGCCCCTGTCAGGCTCCTCTGGGGACCAAGCCAGCATTGTGCGTGTGCTCAGGGTGGCCACAGCCCGGATCTGCTGGAGGCCTGCAGGAGGCAAGGCCTTGCTCTCTTCCCTCCCGGGCTCTAGCTGCTGTAATTGGTCACAACTGCTGTGGTGCTGACATTTACCTGGTGGGGAAAAGGGCCTCTCCCTCTTGCATCAAGATACTAAAAATAGCTAGGGCCAGCTTCCCTGAGACCCTGCCCAGCCCAGCTTCCCTGAGACCCTGCCCAGGCCAGCTCAGTGACCTTTTTCTTGGAGTAGCAGCACTAGGCTCTACTCTACCTCATAATCTGAGGAGATCTCTCTCTCTCTCTCTCTCTCTCTCTCTCTCTCTCTCTTCTTTCAGCCCTCCATGTTCCCCAATTGTGAGGCAAAAGTCCTGCCTGGACCCTACCTCTCTTCCCTTGTCTCTCTATGGGTACTTCCTGTCTACAGTGGTCTCCCCACCCCTGTGCTCCAAGTAGGGTGGGGCCCATCAGAGTTATCAAGTGTTCACCTCTCACTCTGCCCTGTACTGGACCGCCAGACAAGTGTGGCCTTCTCTCTGGTACTGCGTGTCCATCCAGCCATACCGGTAATGGAGAGGAGTCAGGCTTTGGGCTTTTGCACAGCTATATGCATTCCCACCCCCAGCCTTCCATTTCTGAATTGGACAATGCCACCTCACCTCGGAGTGTAGCAGGAGTACACGGAAGTGGTGTTCAGAAAAGGCTGGGTCAGGAGCTGAGCCCCTCTTGGGTCTTTCTTTGTACAGCCACTCTGAGAAACCAATAAATAAGACTGACATCCTTGGTTAGGAAAGGAAAGTTCTAGAATGGGCTAAGGATTGGCAACTTGGTTTAATTCCAAGTTAGGGCCTCTTGCCCTTTTCCCGTGTACCTCCAGCACAGCCTGCCATACCTGCCTATCCTGTGTTTGTCTGGTTCTTGCCCTGGGTCAGCATGACCAGAGGCGTGTGGACACTGGCCTTCATCCAGTGCCTGGCTGGCTTTGGACTCAGCCCAATGGAAACAGAAATGGTTTTCCAGGGTTTAGACTCGCCAGCTGTGAGAGCCTGGCACATGGGCTACTTCAGTCTACCTCAGTTTCCTCATCCCACATGCCGATAAGGGTCCTTACCCCAAGTAGTAATGAGGACTCAGTCAGCAGCACATGACTCAGAAGTGTGTGGTCAGGTCAGTATGCAGGACGTGTCGGCTGGCCCTCGTGTCGGCTGGCCCTCGTGGTGGGGAGGCTAGTGGCACAGTTGGTGGTAGGGACAGCAGCCACCTGCTGTGTCGAGTGACTGGTGTCAGCTGTTGAGCCCAGCACATGCTACTGAATTCAGCCTTTAAACCCCCCACACAAGGTCCTGTTCTGCACTCTGCACTCTGGATAAGGAAATGAAGGCACAGAGAGGCCACCCACAGTTGGAACTGGGTGGAACAGAAAGCCAAATTCAGAATCAGCCTTGTCAGCATGACCAACAACTCATCCTGCCTCAGACTGCCCCAGTGTCAGCCCTGAGAGTTCTCGATCCCAGCAAGTTCCACATCCCAGAACTCCTTTTTCTCAGCAGCTCAGGGCAGGTGTCTGGGCAAGCACTAGCTAAAATACACTGACCCTCCTTCCTAGGTCTGCTTGATATCTCTCAGCTTGGGGATTTGCTGGTTCTGTGTGGACTCGACCCTTCCATCTCTCACAGACTGTTCCCTGTTGGGTGCTAGCCACCCTTTTCTATGTCCCCACACTGGCTACAGTGAGCCCCCCCTCCAGTTGCTCTTCTCCGCGCTGACCTCAGGAGGACTCTGGGGCACACTGGTCAGTGGTCAACCCTTTGCCCAGGCCACACTGGTAGCTGGCTGATGGATTCCAGGCTGCTGCTTATCAGCCAGAGGGCCTTGGCAGCTCTCCTCCTGACCGTCTAAAGACTCTGGAATCTTCTTTGATTGTCAGTGTGTGTCTATGTGTCTTTCTCTATGTGTGCCACAGTGCATAACTTAAGAGCACAACCTCAAGTGTCCATCCTCATCTTCCTTCTTGTTTGAGACAGGTTTTCTTGTTATTTGCCACTTGTGTGAGCCGGGCTAAGCTGACCTGTGAGTTCCTGGGGTTTCTCCAGCCTCTGCCTTCCATGTCACCATCAGAGAACTAGGGTTACAGATGCACGTCGCCATGTCAGACTTTACCTGGGTTCTAAGAAGCTGAACTCAGGTCCTCATACTTGCACAGCAAGCGCTCTCCCCATGGACACATTATGTCCCCAGCCCTGTAGCCTTTTAAGAAGGAAAACAGGGGGCTGGAGGGATGGCCTAGCGGTTAAGAGCGACGACCGCTCTTGCAGAGGACCCGGGTTCGATCCCCAGCACCCACATGGCGGCTGAGAACCGTCTGTGACTCCGGTTCCAGGAGAACTCCAGTTCCAGGGGAATCCGAGACCGTCTTCTGACCTCCGCGGCATCGCACGACACGGGTGCGCAGACCTGCATGCAGACAATACATTCATACACATAAAAATAAATAAATAAATAAAAATTTAAAAAAAAAAAAAAGAAAAAAAAGAAGGAAAACAGGAACCCTCACCCCCAGTCTTGGCTGGGCCCTTCTCATGCAAAGATGGAGCACGCTGGTGACAAAGGAGAAAGGTCAGCAAAGGAACGGAGGAGAGACCACGGCAGCCGCCAGCCCATGCTGTCCTTCCCCAGGCCAGGGCTTCCTAGGGTCATGAGCCAATGCTCCCTGAGGTCCTGGATCAGTTCATATCGATGCAGGAAGGTGTTGCATGCTGGGTCTCCATCCCTCACAGGGCCACAGTAGAAGCCTAGGGTGCCCTGGTACTCGTCCCATGCTCCCTTAGTCATCTCTGGGCTCTCTTCCTCTCTCACCATCTTGTTCTGGCCAGCAGTCAGGCCGTACCCTGGCCCTGCCTCCCAGTCACCTTCCCCTCTCTGTCTCCCCAGCTTCCCACTGCCATGAGGGAGAAAGTTCAAATTACAGGATGGCATCAAGGCTCTTCCCCGCTCAGTGAGCCCTCAGAGCTATTTGGGCCTCTCCTGAAGACTGTCGCCCACCTGAGACCTCTACCCATCAGGCCCTGGGTGGTATGAGGAATATGCCTCTGTACCCAGGCCATACCCAGCCTCATCTTGAACGTACTACATCCAGGACTAGGACACCAAAGCATGTACAGCCCTCACCACACCCTGCCCAGACACTGCCTTGAACCTCTGCCCCCAGATCACCCCGTATGGCTCAGGCCCAGCTTCCAGGGCCGAGAGCTGCCTCCTGTCTGCCCAGCTCACATGGTCGAGGAGGACAGAGGTCAGTGAGCAGACTCCAGTGGTAATGTAGGCATGTGCCCCCAGCCGCATCGCTGTGTCCTCAGGCAGCCACAACAGCCCGATAAGCATCGGTGTTATTTGTGACACGTGAGTAACAGTAGTCCTCCATCACAGGCCACTGGGATTAAGTAAAGTGACAGATAGAAAGGATGTGCAGGTCCTAGGATGTTGTAAGCATGATGGGCATAATGCTTATCTGTTGTTGTCAGAAGAGGAAAGTACCTTCCCCATGAGCTAACAGCCATCTTCCTGATAGGCCCTTCCTCATTCTTTGATGTTACCATCGCTTCTGCCTTCGAACTTCGTCCTGCTCTAGTGCTCCTTCCCAGGGCTCCTGACACCCCCCAGAAAACCCAGTGCTTGCTGCTCTGTGTTGTCCCTTTGCCGCCCCATCTCTACCCAATGCCTTGAGAATCTGGGTCAGGGTTCAGTCGTTTTCTCTGTAGGTGTCTGGACCACAGTGACGGAACCTAGTGGCAGTTTGTGGGGTGAACTCATGTTAAAACAAAGTCACCTCCAAGAACAGTGGCAGCCAGCCAGGCTTCTGGGTCCAACCACAGGTTGCTGAGGGCATATCTGAGCCACTTGATGCCAGGGGACTCAGCAACCACTATGGGGAGTGATTCGGTGCTGGCTCCCATCAGGTCCCCAGCCGCTCTCGGAGCTGTGTGGCTGTTTTGTTTGCTGGGGTCTTGCCCCACCCCCACAGTCCTCTGTTAAATTGTGTTATTATGTTTAAACAGATCAATTCCATTGCAGAGTTTTTCCCGTCCTAATGATGAGTATGCAGCACAGATGTCATTGATTTCTCGCAGCCCTGAAAACCAGCTGATGAATGGCACCCAGCATGTCTTTGGAGAGGCACTTAGGCAATTGCGCATGCGTCCTGTGCTTCCTAGGGGTGCGGCCCCACCCCACCTTCAGTTGCTGTCTGATGTTGGGGCTGAGGTTACAGGCTGAAGGAGACCCCCAAGTGCCAGCCTGGGTAGAAGGAATGTCATGGGAGGGCCTGCCCAAACTCTGATGACAGTCACCATGGAGATTTTTATTGATTTTGGCCCAAGGTGGAGAAGCCTCGAGGTGTGATCTTGACCTTCCCTGCAAGTCCAAAGCTCCTTGAGAGTGAGGGCTGCAACCTTGTCCCCAGACAGACCTGGCTGGACTGCCAGAGAAAGCCATTTTAACTGCTTTCGTGAAGGAAGGTCCAGGAGCTGCCCACTGGAGTGGAGAGAGGGCTTCCCTTTGGGAAATGCACCAGAACCCAGTGTTCAAAGCTGCTGTTAAGCTGCCGCCAAGGCTTTGACCCTCAGATCCCTGCCATGCCGGCTTCTCTGAGCTCCTGTGGGCAGGGACTACTGTTCCAAGGATAGAGGGGGTCTGACTGGGAAGGAAAGGCCACTTGTCCGCCATGGTCAGGGGGCTGTGGACCCCGAGAGCCCATAGACTCCCGGCTCTCCCCCTGGGAGGGTTATGGTGTCTAGGAGGTGGCCCTCACTGCCAGACCATCTCTTTCCCCATCCTGGGCTCCTGTCTGCTCAAGCCCAGGTCCTTGCAGGTATCTGGCTCAGCTACTCACAACAGCACACCCTGGGACCTTATGCACTGAGCTGGTGGGAGACGAGAGGGAATGGGTAGGGTCTGTGGTGAAGGCCTGTCTGGTTTCTAGGCCTCAGTACTGATAACTTTCCACAGAACTCCCAGGGATGGAGCTGTGGCCAGTTCACTGCCTCTGTTCCCTGCTACTTCAGGCTTTTGTTTTGGAGCCCAGAGCTCAGGGGAGGGAATTGCTTGCTCTTCAAGGTCACTGCACAGACAGCAATGGAACTGGAAGGGGGGGAGGGGCTTGGCCATAGCAGTGCTGTGTCTTCCCAGGCTTCTTAAGACTACCCCTCACTGGGGACCCCAGGCTGGCCCTGTTGCAACTCCCACCCCCGCCCCACCCCTCACCCCTGACCCCCCACCCCCGTCCTTTAGATCTCCCAGCCGCCCTGGCCACCTCCCTCTCTGCAGACAGACTCCTGTTCTTGTAATCAGGTTAGCCTCCTGCTCTTCAGTGCTTGCTCTGCTGAGCCGGACCAGCTGCCTCTAATGGCCTGTCCACCTGGCTCTCTGTGGCTTCGGGATGGGGGAGGGGAACTAGGAAAGAACTGGCTGTAAAGAGGCTGAGCCTCCCTCCATGTAGACTTATCCGTGGCTCCCATGTTAGCCTGGCATCCAAGCCTGCTTCCTTCGCCTCCACTGTGCTCTGGTACATGCATGAGTCGAGTGACAGCCGCTGTTTCTCACCTCCCTGCTTTTGCACATATGGGTCTGTCTTCTACTCCCCACCTTCTCTGAAAACTCCTGTGCATCCCTGGAAACCCAGCTCCCATCTGGTCCCTTGAACAATTGGCCTCCCTGCATCAGATGCTCCTCTGACCTGGAACTTACGCCCCACTGCATTGAGAGCATTCTAGTTTTTCTCCATCTGCATGAAGAACATTTTATTTTTCTCTATACCTCAGGAGGCAGCAGGAGAAGATTGCAGTAAAGGCCAGGCCCAGCCTAGGAAAGAATAGTTGACCAGTGGAGGGAGGGAGGGAGGGAGGGAGGGAGGGAGGGAGGGAGAGAGAGAACAAGAGAGCGCCAGGAGGTTGAGAACAGCTGTTGCAGCCCACTTCCTGCTGGAGAAGTCCTTTCCCAGCTCCTGGCGACACATGCCAGGCCCGAAATAGACCCACGAGGCCTTGGTGGTGCCTTCACAACCCCTCCTCCTGCTGGGCACTCTGGCTCCTCCCCTCCTGGGCCCTCCCCAGAGCCAGGACCCTTGCCAGCCAGCAAGGCCAGGCCGTGCCCTCTGTCCCTGCTCATTTTGTTTTATAAATAAAGTATATAAATAGGGTCCCCTGCTTCCCCAGAGCACTGTGTTTAAGGATGGGGCACTGCTGCAGGCGTAATTGTACTACAGAATCCATCAGCTGCCTAATTACCATTCATTTTGCATTTATTTCTGCTAATTAAAAAGAGAGGAACTCCTAACAACTTTTACGTAAATACTATATTTGTTCTATGTAAAGATGGGATGTGAGTTTGCTGGTGATTAGCTGATTGTCTAATCTTATAGCTGTCACAGGATAGCCTTGTCTCCCTTTGGCACCCAGATTCACTGAAGGCCCCTGGTTGAGTGTTGTTGGAGAGCTGAGGGTGGTCAGAGGGCTTGTCTAGGACCCAGGGGTCACCAAGAGTGTCGTACAGCACGGGTGCTTGGAGCTGCAGTCTGATTAATGGAGCTGAAATGCCTGGCTCATTTTTCTATATAGATGGAGAAATTGAGGCCCATAGAAGCCCAGCCCTCCCAGCAAGAGGTAGACCCTACTATGGATATGTGGACTCTCACTTAAGTGAGAGTCCTGGGTGCTGTGCTACTGTTGGGAGCATTTTACAGGAAATAGGCTGAGAAGAGGTAGCTTTGATGAGTCTCTGTACCCTTCTAGAAATTTCTACCTCTGGTCCCTTCCTCTCTGTGTCCCAGTTCCCCAACAGCCCTTCTACCCTGATGGAGACTCCTCTCCAGGACTGAGGTTCCCCCATTACAGCCTGCACCCCGCCCAGACCTTGCATGCTGGCCTACGAGGACACAGGTACAAGGCTCGTTTCACATTTTTAATATTGTGTATTTATCTTCATGTGATATATAATTAGTATATCAGACCTGTGATTTGTCATATGATAGTGCTTTAGATGAAGCTAAGTAAAAAGCAAGTGATTGGTTTAAAGTGATTTAAGTAATGATACATGAATTATTAAGATGGAACCCAGATGGGGCTTCAGTGTCTGGTGACAAAGGAAGGGACACTCTGGAAGAGGGACTGAGTGAGGATGACCGCCAGGTCAGAGCTGGGCCCTGGCATACTGGGAGTCTGGAGGCCAGTCCCTGACCCATAGGCATTTCCCATCCCTGGATCATTCTGGCCTCTCCCCAGCCCCATACGCCATAAGCAGTCCCTGGGGAAGCAAAGTCTAAGTAGTGTGAGGACCTGTGAGATGACTCCCTGTTAGGGCCACTCTATGCACAGGGTTACCCAAGATGGGGCAGAGCCCCTGCCTGGCTCCCTGCTGTCTGTCCTCTTGATAGCCGGTCTCAAGACACCAAGGCTAGTACAGAAAAAGATCAGGTCAGAGCTGGATAAGCCTCCAAGGCTCTGGAGGCTTCTAGCCTGGGTTCCACAGCCTCCTCTGTCCCATAGGAGGTGGTGGGCTGAGAGGCTCAGTGCTCAGCCTGGGCTGGAGTCTCCTGGGCCACCCTTCTGCCTGACATGCTCTCTGTGGGAAGGGACTCAAGTGCCACCAGGCATTCTCAACTCATTAGGCCTTTGGTGGTCCTGGAGAGAGGCCTGGAGGCCTTAGGGCCAGGTGGGAGACAAAAGGGAAGAAGAAGAAGAACACTACCTAAGCAGACACTACCCACCCCCACCCCCGCCATCAGGCACTAGCTAATCTGTCCCACCACCACCTAGTCTCTTCACCCCAGACATCCCGCAATCCTCTATGCCCTCCAGAAGACTGGCTTCAAACCTCACAGCAGCTTCAGGTTGTTCTAGGCTGGCCCTGTGGTCTTAGACACCACTCCTTTCCAGCCACCTTTTCTTATCTGGGACAGGAGGCAGCAGGGTGACATGCCTGGTGACCCCCTCCCCCACTGCACTAAGGTTCCCCATGGGGTCAGCCCACCCCATCTCTAGGGCCTCTCCTACCACAGTCCTTGCCAACCAGCCCTGACAATTGGAGGCAAAGCCTACCTCTGCCTGTACAGAAGACCCAGCTTGCCCCAGCATGGTAGTAATGTTGGTGCCAGGTAGGATGAGTAAATGATTTCATTTATGAATGAATGAATGAATGGGTGTATTTAGCATCTGTTCTTGGCCACTGCTGCTACTAGAGTCTCTCTGGAAGGGGGGACTTTCCAGCCACTCAGAGCAGCAGCTGAGAGGACGGGTGAGGCTGGCCGCAGCACAGTGCCGGCTTGTCAGGTTTCATATCCTTCTAGCTGTGACCTTAGGCTGTTTTCTTCGTGTCTCTGTATATTTATCTGTTAAAATGGGTACAAACAGGGGCTGGAGAGATAGCCTAGCGGTTAAGAGCACCGACGCTCTTGCAGAGGACCCGGGTTCGATCCCCAGCACCCACATGGCGGCTAAGAACCGTCTGTAACTCCAATTCCAGGAGAACTCCAGTTCCAGGGGAATCTGAGACCCTCTTCTGACCTCCGCGGCATTGCACGACACGGGTGCACAGACCTGCATGCAAACAATACATTCAATACACCATACAAAAAAAAAAAAAAAAATGGGTAAATGCTGATGTCACTAAAGGTCCTTTAATGTTAGATGCTATTAATGATTTTATGACCCTCATGATGATTAGAAAGAGACTGAGGAAAGCTGGCCGAGGGCTTGGAGGCCCTGGGACCTATGGAGTATTAAAGGCAGAAGTGCAGCAGGTTGCATTTGGGAGCATTTCACCGTGAGCCATTTTTTAGTAAATTCTTCAAAGTTGCCTCATGAAAAAAAAAAAGGGCCTTGGATCCCTAACATTTCAGGAATTTGTTTTGATTTCTCTAATTCCAAATATATATATTTGCAATTTTGAATATTTTTCAAGAGGACCTCCAAAATTGCATACATTTCAGCCCCTGTAGACCTGAACAATACAGTATGTCTATTTATGCTTGCCAGTCTCCCTCCTCAGTGGTCCCAGGAGGAGGTGGCCAGACCCCTCCCCAGTTAGGTTTAGAGAGACCTAACTAATCTGATATGGACACCATGCTGTGTGTGAGGCTGACCCCTGAACTATAGGTCATACCATGTACTCCAGCCTGAGCCTAGCCCTAGGGACTTCAGTTGGCCCACAGGGAGAATGGGGTCTAGGAACATCGTCCTGCCAGGGACGTGCAGCACAGAGAGGCCTGGAGCCAGAGCTGCTGCCCTGCTCTTCTGAGCTGAAGGCATGCAGGCCGAGATCCCCCCTTACCCTCTCTCCTCCCCTGTGGATGCCCTAGTGTGCGGGCACTGGGAGACCGTTGGTCTGTAGGAAGCAGGTTACTGTGTTGGACAGTTGTCACCAAGGTGGCTGGCTATGTGCCAAACCCAGGGTTTAGTGTTAGGTTGGGGCCCAGGTCTGACCTGCCCTAGGGGAATCTCTGGGTCACTGGGACCACAGGATTCTCACCTGAGCATAAGGACCAGGCATAGGAGTCAGTCTCCCTATATATCATTAGTTACCTCAGAGCCGGATAGTGAAGAGAGCCTGTGTCATGAGGGCTAGACACATGGACTCAACGGTGGAGGATAGGCTGGGGACTCCTAGGTAGGCACTCTGGACACGTGATGCCTCTCCTGGCAGCAGGATCTCCAGGCCCTCCTGACAGAGACATTTATAACTCACAGCTGTGCGGTCCTGAGCCCAACTGACTGTGGTAAACCGATCTGGCTTCAGGAAGTCCTGAACCAAGGCCACTCCCAACTCGACCCCACACTCTCCTCACCTCCTGACACCCACATCCTGTTCTCAGCAGGAGGGGGTTAGTGGGGCCCAGCCAGGGTCTCTAGCTTGTGAACAAACCATGAGTAAGGCCTGAATCCTGGGAGGCCACCAACATCATTAGGGCCTGTTCTCAAGGAATACATAAGGATGCCTATAACCAGAGAGGCTGGGTGGCTGCCTAGGACGAGCAGGTCGTAGGATATACACTCTGCACTCCCAATACGACCCAAAGAAGGGGCGATATGGCAGCCCCTCCCAACCACTGTAGTCCAACCACTGTAGTCCAGAGAAGTCCAATGGAACAGAGAGGAGAACTCCAAGGAATGCTGGGAAAAGGTGCCCAGGCCTCTTCATTGTTACTCCCCTTCTGGGAACCCCATTCTCTGGAGGCCCCCTGCCATCCCAACTGAGATTGTCACAGCAAAAGTCAAGCGTGAGGCTAGGCCTGGACTGGAGAAGAAGGGTACTTCCATAAGCCCTTAGCAGTCTGTGACTTTGGCCCTGTCACCTCCCTCAGGCCTGACCCTTGGGCGCTGTCAGCCCACCACCCCCCTTCCCTGCCTTTATTTTTTCTCCTGCAAACAGAATGGATTCACTTTAATGAGTTTGTAGGAACTTGGCCCAGAAAACTCTAGAAGTCTGTGACAAGATTCTAAAATTAGTACCAGAAAGAACATGTAGTTTTGTTTCATGGTTGTATATTTATTAAAGTATAGTAGAAATGCATTAGAAACATAACTATATGTCAAACCATTCTTTCATGGCTAGGATTGGTTTGAACAAGGCCATACTTATTGGAACTGGAAAGAAGAGGGGGTTAAGGCCAATATCAGTTGTATCACATTGATGGTAGGAAGGCTTTCCAAGGTGTAGAAGGCCTGAAGTTTGGGGAATGCTGGGTAAATGGGAACCAGGGGTTTCATCTGCTTTAAGCTAGTTCTGAGAACTGGAAATATGGCTCAGTCAGCAAAGTGCTTGCCACCCAAGCATGAGTACCCGAGTTAGATCCCCAACATCTATGTGAAATCTAGGCTCAATGGTGTGTGCCTGTATTCCCAGTGCTGGGAGATGGGGACCAGAGGATTCCCTGGGAACTCAGTGGCAGCCTGTCTAGCTGATTTGGTGAGCTACAGGTTCAATGAGAAACCCTTTCTCAAGCAATGTGGTGAAGAGTGGTTGAGGAAGACACCTGACAGTGACCTCTGGCCTCAGCTTGTGCAGACATGCACGTGTTTTTAGCACCTATGTCCACATGCACACACACAGTATGCACACACACAATATGTACACACACAATTAAAAAGTAAATAAACAAACCCAACCCTCTGTGACTGCTCAGGAGGGCCAGGTTTTCCTGAGAGGTGTGCGCATGTCACCTATCTCCAAGTGTCCATCAAAGATCTGGTGAGTGGTTCATAATGAAGAAAGAATTTAGGCAGGGGTCAAAGATTGGCCGTGGCAGTGGCTACGGGTGACAGGAGGCGGGGGCAAGGCAGCCAGCCATGTGAGATAATTCCCTGAAGCCAGGCAGGGCATAGAGAAGAGACCAGGCAAGTGCTTTGTACGCTGTCTAAAAATACCCTGCCACCTTCTCCTGCCACCCTGCCTGGGGGCTGCACAGGAAGGCCATGACTTCTATTTTTCTTAACAAGAAGAGAGACAATACCACAAAGCCCCCAAGCCCCAGAAGAAGTAGAACTTTACATATACACGGAGTTTGAAAAAAGCCACTCAGAAGAGTCAGCTTTTGGCTGCGGCTTGGTGAGTGAGAAGGACACAGAGGCTCCGATAAATCAGGCATCCCAGGCAGGCTTAAGTGGCTCAGAGGCCACTGAGATTACCCAGAGTCGGGGACTGGGGTGGATGGGAGCAGCAGCTGTCTGTGTCCTGAGCTGCTCACACATGTCCTGTCTCACCCTGTGTACCCAGGAGGAAGAGGAGGAGGCCGGTGCTGCAGACCCATGCTGTGAGAGGTGTGAGAGAAGCCGCCACCTGTCACTGATCTGCAGACCTAGAAAGGTAATCCAGTAACTCAAGGCCTTGATGACCGGGCCACACTGCCACCTGCCTGAGACCTTGCAGGGGCAGAGGTGGAAAACGATGGTCTCTCCCCGTTGCTCTTGACCTTACAGGGCTTCTCTGTAACTCTTGTGGGATAGTCACCCTACCATAAAATGCTCTGGATTCAGTTGTCTCTCTGTAAAATGGGTAGAAGGCTCTAGTCTTCCACTTGAGTTCCTTAAGGTCCCAGGAGCCAGCTGGGTCTGATAGTTGTTTGGAGGTGAGCCTTGTTAACAGCCAGCCCAGTATGTACTCTGAGGGTGTAGCCAGAGGCTCTGCCCTTGTGGAGGTATTGTGACTTGGTCCTGAGTCCAGCTAGGCCAGGTGAGGTTAGAGAAAAGGAATTTCTTAGGCCAACCCTGCCAGACCTGCTTCTCTGAACTGTGGCTGCTGACTCCTCTGTAGCAGTATTCAATCTAAGCCATCTCTCTCCTAACCCTAAACAGAAATTGCTCAGTGCATGATCAGACTGTGGAACAAAGGCTGGGGACACTAATGGGACAAGGGTCCCATGGCAGCTTCAGCCGCACCAGAGAGGCTCAGCCGCGTGGCACTCAGCAGCACGTCAGCCTCCACACTTTTACTCAGCTGGTCTTTATCGTGTGCTTATGGTCGGACTCCTCCATTCTCACCCATCAGCCATCTACTCCCCTACGCAGATCTCTCCACTCTTCCATTTATCCACCCACTCACCTACCCATCTATCTGTTCCACTCTCCACCTACCCACCTGCCCACCACCTTACCCACCTGTCCGTTTGCCTATTTGTCCACCATCCACCTATCATCCTGTTTGTACATACTCACCATTCCACCTACCTATTCATCCACTCCACCCACCCACCCACCCACCTCATCACCCAATCATCCACCCATCCATCTACCAAGCTGTCTGTCCATCTACTCATCCATCTATCCATCCTTCTACCATTCATCCATCTGCCCACCCACCCCACACATCTACCTCCCACCTGTCCATTTGTTCATCCATCCATCCACCCACCCACCCACCCACCCACCTATTGCCTACATCCTCCCATTTTTCTATCTACCCATTCATTTATTCACCCATTTCCTCCTCCATTCATTCCTCAAACATCCATTGACCCTCATCCCAAAGCCGGCTTGCAGAGGAGGAGCTCCAGCCCTGCTCCCCAAAGGACACAGTGTGCAATAGCAGCAGACTTGGGGTCCCACAGTCATTCTCACTCACGTCCTTGTGATGTCCCCCTAGACTGCATGGAGTGTCTGACCGCATCAGGAGTTGAGGAGGGTTGTGTGCTCGTTCTTCAGACAGGTACTCTTGAGATGGGGGAGCAGAACAGAGACAAAAGATCAACTCTCACTTTGTAGCATTTTTCTTTTCACAAGTAGACATGGAGAACAGTGTCTATGAAGTGAGGATATCATGTGTTGGGTGATGATAGGTTTCAGATATATGCTTTTTACATTTATTTGTTTGTTCGGGAGGTGGCATGCATGTGTCACAGCACATGTGGATGTCAGAGGACAACTTGTGGGAGTCAGTTCTCTTCTTCCACCATGTGAATTCTGGGGATTGGGATTAAACTGAAGTTGTCAGGCCCATTTACCTGCTGAGTCATCCTGTGGACATGAAGCTGGGTTTTTAAGACATGAAATGCAGGGCTGGAGAGATGGCTCAGCAGTTAAGAGCATCAGCTGCTGTTGCAGAGGACCCAGGTTCGATTCCTAGCACCCACATTACAGTTAACAACTGTCCGCAATTCCAGTTCTATGTGACCCAACGCCGTCTTATGACCCCCACAGGCATTCCAAGACAAAGATATACTTACACACATCCAGGCAATACACTCATACACGTAAAATAAAAATAATAAACAAGTTTTTTGTGTGTGTGTCTTTTTGAGACAGGGTCTCCCTGTAGCTCCAGCTATCCTGGAACTCACTATGTAGACCAGGCTGGCTTTGAAGTCACAGAGATCCACCTGCCTCTGCTTCCTGACTGCTGGGATTTAAGGCGTGTGCCACCACACCCGGCAAACAAGATAATTTTTAAAATTTTTATTTATTTATTTATTTATTTATTTATTTATTTATTTATTTTTATGTGTATGAGTGTACTGTCTGCATGTAGGTTGGTGTACCCATGTCGTGCAATGCCATGGAGATAAAAAGAGGGTGTCAGATTCCCTTGGAACTGGAGTTAAAGATGGTTCTTAGCTGCCATGTGGGTGCTGGGAATCGAACCTGGATCCTCTGCAAGATCAGTCGGTGCTCTTAACTGCTAGGCCATCTCTCCAGCTCCCAAGATATTTTTTTAAAAAAGAAGCGAAATGCAGGCAGGAAGGGGAGCTGGCCTGCAGCTTTGGAGAAGGCACTGTAATGGCTGCTCAAGGAAGGCCTTTGTGAGCTTATGGACCCAAGTACAGTCAGCAATAGGCAGGGTGAGGCTGGTGTCAGCGGTGGGTAGTAGAGGGAACCAGAGTGGTCAGTGGGGGTCCACTCAGGCAACAGGTAAGAAGCAGAAAGTTACTGGAGGCTTGTTCCCCATCCAGGGAGAGCTGGGTGTGCTGGCGAGAGGTGAGCAGCTGTCAAGTCTAAATGTTTCTGAGGTCCTGCAGACTCTCTGTGGACTCACGTGGGACAAGGACAGGCAGGGCAAGCTGGGGGGCCTGGAACAAAGCCTGAGAAGAAGGGAGGTGATCATTTTCTCTGCCCCTGGACTGCTGGGAGGGCAGAGTGCAGCCCCAGTAGGCAGTCTGCTCGAGATGGGTGGAGGTGCCTGCCTCTGAGCCACAGAAGGCCAAGCCAGGGAAGCAGCTGGATCTCAGCCTGGAAGGGGACCCTGTGTGACTGGAGATACGAATTTGGGGGTTGTTTGTAGCTGGTGTTGCAAGCCGTGTGGCTGATGAAGTCACTCTGAAAGAGTGTGGAGAGGCAGGCCGGGAGTCGGAGTCGGAGTCTGAGTCACAGCCATCTGGCCCTGGGGAGGAGCGCAGATGGAGAGGGGACAGGAATGGATGTCAGGAGGGTGGCACCGGGAAGGCCGAGGAGAGCAGAGCTGCCTCTGAGTGGATGGGAAGACATTTTGGGGAAGGCTGGGAAGGACGCTGCATACAGATGGAACATACAGAAAGGCTCAGAGGCTTCAATGTCTAGGCAGTATTTGGAGAGGGAGGAGAAACTAAGAGACTTTCCCATTTGCTACACAGGTGGGGAGGATCCTAGTCGGCAGACTGGGCCGTGAGTAAGCTTATGCCCAGGTCTTCTCTGTTCCTCTGGCCAGAACCTGGCCAGGCCTCTAGGTCTGTCCATTTCTTGTTGTTTGTTGTGAAGCTCTGTCAGGGTCTTCTGACCTCTTGCCTGTCTAGGGTTCTTGATTCCATTGGACGTCCCTTGCACTTATCTAGAACACAGGGCTCAGGGAGGAAGCTCAAAGGAAGGACAAAGCAGCCCCCCACAGATGAGGATTGGATCCTTGGATCATCAAGGCGAAAGCCACCTTCCTTGAGCTGCCACTCAGCAGTCACGGGGCTCTTTGCCTTGGACAGGGGGCTAACTGTGTACCTCTGTCCAGGATCACACTCTTCTTATCATAGCTCTCTGTCTCTCTCTGTCTCTCATAGTCACACTCAGCAGTCATGGGGCTCTTTGCCTTGGACAGGGGACTAACTGTGTACCTCTGTCCAGGATCACACTCTTCTTATCATAGCTCTGTCTCTCTCTGTCTCTCATAGTCACACTCAGCAGTCATGGGGCTCTTTGCCTTGGGCAGGGGACTAACTGTGTACCTCTGTCCAGGATCACACTCTTCTTATCATAGCTCTGTCTCTCTCTGTCTCTCAGTAGTCACACTCAGCAGTCACAGGGCTCTTTGCTTTGGGCAGGGGATTAACTGTGTACCTCTGTCCAGGATCACACTCTTCTGATCATAGCTCTGTCTCTCAGTAGCATCTCCTGGTCCAAGGGACGGCTAGTGAGAACTCAAGGAGCAGTAGTGGCCTCCCAGGAGGTCAGTTCCTGGACACTCCCTTTTGGTGGTCAGTACCTGGGGGCAGGGTGGGGAATTCCCACCTTGCTACCTGCAGCAGGAGGTCTTTGGGTGTGCAACTAGCTCATCCTGGCAGTATGTGGGACCCAGCATCTTGAGACTCTCTGAGCTCTCTTTGCTATCATAGGACCTCTCTTGTTTCAAGATGCAGCCTCATGCAAGAGGTCTTCCTGATCACTCTGACACTCACCAGCACTTTCTGAGCACCCTGATTTACATCAGGGCACATGGAAAGAGGGGGACAACAGACAGCCCCCATTTTCTAAGACCTAGAAATGTAGCTGAATTTGGGGTAAAAACAGCAACCTTCAGCATGGTAGAACACAGAGGAACAACTGCCCTGCCTAAGCCCTGAGACTGGGTGGCAGAGGCTTTGGACATTATACTGGGTGGCAGAGGAGCCCAGCCCCTCATTAGGAGCCAATACAGGCAGGTATAGGGCAAAGACAGGTACCTGACATTTCTCAGGCTAAGAATTGGATGGAGAACCAGGCATGGTGGCACAGGCCTTTAATCCTAGCACTTGGGAGGCAGAGGCAGGTGGATCT
>VZQC01011941.1:496233-687544 GCA_009823505.1 Rhizomys pruinosus | reverse complement strand
AAAAAAAAAAAAAAAAAAAAAAAAAAAAAAAAAAAAGAATTGGATGGAGCCTAGGTGAGGACTAGGTAACCTTCTCTCTTGGGACAGAGTGAGGGGAGTGCCCTGTGAGTCTTCATCAGGGATTAGGGGAGCCAGCCTAGGCCGCTTTGATGCTATAGGGCTCCTTGTCCCCTTGGTGGCAGGAGGCTTGGGGTAATCTAATTAGTCTTCCCTGTGGATGGCCAAGTAATCCAGCCTTCAGACTCACTTTCTTTAAGCCACCCTCCACCTGTCTCTCTCTTAATCCTGTCCTGCCTTGGTGATCTCTGGCGAGGCTGGACTTATCTCCATTGAATAGATTGGTAAACCAGGACTTGAGAAGACAGTGTGAAAGATACCAGACCTGATCTGGCCCTCCAAACCCAAGTCACCTGACCCCAAAGCCCAGAAGCTTAAAAGGAGTTGTATCATCTCACACATTCTCTTAGAATACCCAGGCAAAAACCACCTTTTCAGACTTCTCATTATATACATGAGAAAATGGAGACCCAGAGAAGGCAAGTTACTGGCCCAGAGCCACACAGTGCTCAATCGGGTAGGCACCGGAGTCCCATCTGGTGCCCTGCTCCCCAGGAGCAGACACAGGGGTCTTCTGTGGACCCTGCCCATGCCACCTCTGCCCATAGCACCTGCTGCACTGGATTCTCCAGCAGCTTGGGGCACCCTCTCCTCTTGAAGACACCCAGTTCCAAATCCCAAAGCTCCATTGTGCCCATTTTTAAATATAGATTACTAATGAAATGCCTTCTCGTTGCCTTCCCAGTGAATAGTTGCCGTGTAAAGTTAATTTGCAGTGTTATGTAAATTCTGTTTAACTTCAATCAAGTTTCTAATTATGTTTTTACCGCAGTAATTCCCATTTGATTTGTCATCTCCTGTTAGGTATTTAATGTTCGGTGGGCGGGCTTGCTTTCCTCTCAGTTTTCAGGGCCAGCTCTCCCCTGACCTGTCTGCCTTCCCCTCTGCTCTGCCACCTGCTATCCTCCCGCCCATCCACTTCCTCTTCCTCCTTCTCCCCTCCCTCCCACCTGCTATCCTCTCCTCTCAGTCTTGTGTCATCTTCCCTCCTCCCTCCTCCCTCCTCCCTGCCTCTTGTGTCTCTTCCCATCCGTCCAGGCCTTCCTTTCTCTATGTCCTGTACTCTCCCTGGTCTTGCTCTACTGTACTCCCCATTCTTGCTTTGTGTAGCCCACCCAGCATTACCTACTTTCTTGAGTCTTCTCTCTGTGTCCTCCAAGATGCATGTAGGGTCTGCTTCCTGGAGTCCCCAACACCAAGGGAAAGTGGGACTGTTGATTATGGATCCTGGGCACCCCTGCAGAAACTAGGGCCTGGCCTGGCCTGGCCTGGCCTGGCATCAGGGAAAACAGCTCCTAGGCTGTGCGGTAGGACACGAGTAAGAAACATGGGCTCCAGTGTTGGATGGCGTGGGTTCAAGTCTCATCTCTACCTCTAGCTGATAGGCAGCCTTCCTATGCCCCTCATCTGTGAAGTGGAAAAATGGGAGTCTTCACGTTCAGCCATTGTGAGAGTAGGTGAGGTGACCTCACTGGGGACCACGAGGCATTGGCTTTCATCTGGGAACCCATGGCCATGCCTCTTACTTCTCTGCGCCCATCCGCATTTGCTTCAAGAGTCTTCTGGCTGGGCGTGGTGGTGCATGCCTTTAATCCTAGCCCTCGGGAGGCAGAGGCAGGTGGATCTCTGTGAGTTCAAGGCCAGCCTGGTCTACAGAGTGAGTTCCAGGCCAGCTGGGACTACAGGGAGACCCTGTCTTGAAAAGACCAAAAAAAAAAAAGAGTCTTCTGGGCTGGGGGTTGGAGAGATGGCCTAGCGGTTAAGAGCGCTTATTGCTCTTGCAGAGGACCTGGGTTCGATCCCCAGCACCCACATGGCAGCTGAGAACCGTCTGTAACTCCAATTCCAGGAGAACTCCGGTTCCAGGGGAATCCGACACCCTCTTCTGACCTCCGCGGCATTGCATGACACGGTGCACAAACCTACATGCAGACAATACATTCATACACATAAATAAATAAATAATAATAATAATAAAATAATAATAAAAAGAGTCTTCTGGGCTGTCAGGGTCCTGAAAGCCAGCCCAGGCCTGAGCCAATGTGGATGGGAGCTGGCTGCAAGTGGCACAGTGTGAGGACAGGCCTACCTCTGGGGGGAGTATGCAGAGGACAGGACCCCTCCATAATACCACAGAAGCACAGTGTGAGGACAGGCCTACCCCTGGGGAGAGTATGCAGAGGACAGGACCCCTCCATAATACCACAGAAACACAGTGTGAGGACAGGCCTACCTCTTGGGAGAGTATGCAGAGGACAGGACCCCTCTATAATACCATAGAAGCACAGTGTGAGAACAGGCCTACCTCTTGGGAGAGTATGCAGAGGACAGGACCCCTCTATAATACCACAGAAGCTGCTGAGACTCCAACGCACAGAACCTTGCCAAGCAGAGCATAATGGCAGATATGTACCTGCTAGGTGGCACGGGCACCACTTCCTTGACCCCTGATTCCCCCAGAGTTGTGCCATGGGGTCCAACTGTGAAATTACCGTTCTGTCCTCTGCTCCGTGAATACAGCCTCAGCTTGGACTCTGGGATTCTCCTTGCTGTTTGGGAGCTGCTGGCAGCCACAGAAAGGCTTCCTGGCATGCAGTTGACCTCTGGGTGGGGAGGGAGGAAGGAAAACACCAGACAGAGGTCTGGGCCAGCCTCTGCCCCTCCTCGCCCTGTCCTCCTTGCCCCCCACTCCTCTGGCTTCCAAGCCAGCACGTCCAGGAAGCAGAAAGCCCGTGTTTGCAAAGCATGTACCGGTCACTTGTCCTTCAGAGACTCAGAAACCTGAGCTGGCCCAGCCTGCCCTACTGGGTCGCGTGGCCACCTGACCCACAGCAAGTGGCTGTGTGTGTGCACACATGCATGTAAGACTGAGGGAGCCTTGACTGTCACGTGGCTGCCCTCTCTTCTCCATTTGTCTAAGTAAGCATTTCAGAAGGCTGTGGCCAGAAGCTGGGCACAGAGGACAGGGACCATAGGTCAGTGGAGAGCCCTGAGCCAGGTCTCAGAGTTCCTGGGCCTTGGAATGGAGAAGACTGTCCTGGGGGCGGCTCCATTCTCAATCTCTGTCTCCCAGGGTCTCCATCCTCCCCCTGCTCCAACCAATCACAGAAACTTTCCCAACTCAGAGTTGGGCAGCTCTTGCCAGCTGGAGCTCCAAAAGGCAACATCCTGGGCCAGAGGGAGGGTGATAGATGTATGCCACCTCCAACTGCTGTGGTCCCAGGCGTGTGGCATGCTGTAAAGTTCTGGCCTTGTCCTTCCCACATGCATCCATCAAGCCACTGTGTGCAGCTTAAGCACCTACTTACTATGTGGCATGGTCTGGCAGTGGGGAGTTACAGAGTGTCTCTAGAATCCCTGGGGATCCCCATGTTTGACATGTTTCCTTCCTGTTGGAGGGACAGAATCAATCCCCTTTCATAATTTCCCCTGTGATCTTGTGAGTGTGGCTGTCTTACCATTCAGGAGGTGAGGGCTTGCTGGGGGAGGTGAGGGTTTGCTGGGGGAGGTGAGACACATGGGTTCCTCGAGGACTGAGCAGTGTTTCTAGCAGGGAGTAGCCTCTTTCCTCCTGGATGGTGGAGACAGAGAAGCTGTGTGCAGCAGTTGGGCAAATATGCAGGCCAGGCTGACCT
Organism: Rhizomys pruinosus; assembly: GCA_009823505.1. Classification (NCBI taxonomy): domain Eukaryota; kingdom Metazoa; phylum Chordata; class Mammalia; order Rodentia; family Spalacidae; genus Rhizomys; species Rhizomys pruinosus. The sequence continues at coordinate 683,792 of VZQC01011941.1, read as the reverse complement.
CTGGACCTCTGGTGCCTTCTCTGAACCCTCTAGGGGGATTGGCAGCCCTGAGATCACCCTGAATGGACCACCCTGGGCCTGCACTTAAGGTTACCAATCTTGGGGGAAGCAAAACTCTCAGGGTGTGGATGGAGAAGAATTGTCACTTTGGGGGACAGTGGAAGAGTGTATTTGGTGGCCTACCTGCTTGTGTCTCTATCCTTTTCTTCATTAACTCTTCTCTCCTTCCTGGCAGCCATATCATTGCCAGGCCTGTCTCCTGGGAAAGCCACATCCTAGGACTGGAAGTGCTCCTTACTAAATCAGTGGTGGCCTATCAAGTAGGCCTAAAGGGACCTAAACAATGAGGCATGTTAGAAGAAGTAGCTGTCGCTGACACCACAGCTACCTGGTGGGAACTGGGGTGTGGCTGACTCCACAGCTACCTGGGGGAGGGAGAGGCCTATTTGAAGAGGTGCCAAGCGCCACCCTAGAGTCTGCAGAACATTGCCAGGCCTTGATGTGACAGGATTTAGGGGTGTAGTGTTCAGTCTGGAAGCACCCAATTGGAAACCCCTATATAGAGAAGAATAGAAGGAGTAGGCAGTGGCTGCCACCCTGATACCACGTCTGAATGTGGGCACTGGGCAGGGTGGCTGCATAGCTACAAGGCAGAGCCCAGAGTCTGGTTGGGTTTTGTCTCCAGCCCTGACCATGCACACCCCCAACCTTGGCCCCATGGTCATCTGGTAGCTCCTCTCGTGTGCTGGCCTCTTTCTCGTCAGTCTGAAGTCTAACCTCTAGTCCCCACCCCACTTCTGAGGGCCATAGACCATCTCTGAATCCCTCCCAAGCTTCCTGCCTACAGAAGTCCTAGCAATCTGTACAAGGCTTCCTGTCTAGTGCTGGTAGCCAGGGTGTGGCCCATTTTGGTTGCTGAAGGTTTCCAGATGCACCTTCCCACCGGTCAGGAGCCCCCCTAGGTATGCCTTGATGGGGAGGTGCTTGGGCTCCATTGGAGATGTGGGTCCCAGGGGAGGCCTGGTCCCTCCCACCCTCACTGAACAGAAGAGGCTTGTGTCAAGGTGGGCCTAGGGGCAACTTGGAGGCCCCCCCACTCTGATGTCTAACAGCCCCTGTGGAGACTCAAGACAGCTGTTTCCAAATAGATGGGGAGCCATGAGGGGCCAGGGATGGACTGAGGACTGTGTCCACATATCTTTCCTCTCTGAGGCAGGCCACCAGCCTCATCTCTTACTGTACCCCCAGCTCATGGGCAGGTGTATTCCCAACTCCTGAGGCCACAGAGAATTGCCTGGGGTCACCTGGGGTAAGGGTCCAGATATGCATGGGTGACACCTCCCCCCCAGGCCTTCCCCTGCATGCCGTTGCATGCTGTGCTCTAGTCTGGGATCCTGTCATCCCCAGGTAGGGCCCATTTTCTAGGACTCTGCCCAGCTGTATCCAAGATGGTTTCTTGGGAGAAACCTAGTGGTACTTATGTCATGGTCTCATCCTGTAAAACAAACAGCCGGAGGCCTGGAAGTCCAAGGCCAGTGGCAGCCAAGGTTGCCAGGCTCCCCAGCCTACCCTGCCCCCAGAAAGCACCAGCCCTTGCGAAGGCCTCTGACTCCCTCCCTCTCCCCTGGGCCGGGTGGGGTTGATGGGACAGGAAGCTGGGGCCAGAGAGAGGTTGGGTCTGGGCCAAGGATGAGGTGAAACGAAGCCTGGTCTATCCCCAGGGCCACAGGCACACAGGTCACCCCCACAGGAAGCCGTGCCCAAGCACCCCCTCACTCTACCCAAGCTTCCCAAGTAGAGCTTCTCCTAGTCCCCTGGGAGCCACCACCAGGAATCCTGCCCTCTTAAGAAAGGAAGGGCTGCCCTGCCCCTGACTTGCCCGACTCCTCCCAGGCTGTCCCTTGGGTGGAGGCACTTGGCTTGTGCCAGCCGTCACCCTCACCCGGTGTGCAGATGACTGACCTCTAGCCAATTACTGACCTTCAGGCCCACAGGAAAAGCCTTAAGGGGATAGGCCTGAGAGCCTGAGGCCCAAGTTCTGGGTCCGGGATCTGCCACTGGTTTGCTAGTCCTTTAGGGAAAGTCACTTGCCCACTCTGGGCCTCGTCTGTCTAAAGCGAGGGAGAAGTGGAAGCTCTGCCTAGCACAAGCGGTCTGTGAAACGAAGCCCTTAGCAGAGGATGGACAGCCAAGTTTGGGTAACCGCCCAGAAGCCCCTCACACATCCCTGGGGACGAGGAGGACCTCCCCTCTCCTTCTTGCATCTCCCAGTCCAACAGGTGGAACGTGTCTTGGCTGTGTCTTACTCAGGCAGGTGTGTCAGGTCAGTGGATTTGTGGGTTGAAGCCAGAAAGGGGGTGTCGCTGTGGGCAGAGTCTCCCAACTCATCCTCCTCCCTTGTAGTAGGTCCTCCCGTACCTGTGACCCACAGCTCCAAGCTAACAGCCCATCTCAGTGTGCACAGAGTACTTGGTCACAAAGGGGCCAAAGGACACAGTCAGAACTCCAAGGCAAGTAGATCCAGGTCTGTGCTATTGGAAGCAGACGAGGAGGCCACATTGAGCTCTTGGGCTAGCTGGATAACATGAGGAAATCCTTGCACAGGAAGACCTCTGCCTGTTCTGTAGTGTCTCAGGGTTCTTTTCCCTCCAACATGTCATCCTTGGCCTCAGGATCCAGACCCGTCAACCAGGTCTGCAAAGCCATTGTCCCAGTGTTCTAGGGTGTTCCACAGGTCTAAGCGCACATAGCCTAGTCCCTGTGACCCATCCCTGAAAATCAGCCCGAGGGGACCGAAAGTTTCCTGGGAGCAGGATTGGTGTGGGCAGAGGTGCAGTGGGAAGAAAGCGCAGGCATGTTTAGGGAAAAGTGACAGGTGCCCCAGTTCTTAGACTGAGGCGGGTTCTTCGGGTGGATTGAGAATCCCGGCTATGTTTCCAACACGGCACCCTAAGTCTGGAGGCACACAGTGGAAGAAGCTGACCTGAGTTGATCCCAGTTCCAGGGGCCCAGTCCCGCCTGTTTCTCCTGGAGACTGGGGTACTTGTTGCAGGCTAGGTTGAACAGAGCCGGTGTTGGCACCGTGCCGCTTACCTCTTCCTCTGGGTGCCCACCAAGCCTTGGTGGGGCCCGTTGCTCCTTACACCCTCCATGGCTCTCTGCTCCTGGAGGGAGGGAACTCGGGCTGCATTGAGCTTTGGGTGTAGTCAGGAAGCACTGGCAGTGAGTGGCGTCGTGGGATGGGCTAGTTGTGAATCAGGAATTGCCAGGCCTGTGTGTCATCAGGCTGCGTGCTAGGCCGGCCTCCCTTCCCCACCCACAGTGGGCCTGAGGGCTCTGCCACTGGGCCCACAGTACTGTTTCAGAAACAACCCAGGTCAGAGAAGTGGGTGGGCCTAGCTCCAGCCCTCAAGGGATCCCCAAACCTATATGATGTCCTCCATCCCTGAGCTAATCTCCCAATGGAACTGGGAATTAGCAGGCCAAGGCTCCCAGCCCTGGCCCCAGGAGAGACCTGTGGCAGTTTTGAAGGATAACTGCCTCAGAACAGTGAAGTCAGGTCCCTGGGTGCAGCCTGGAGCAGGCTGGGCTGCTCTGGTCTGGGTGGCATCGAGCGGCTGCCCTCTCCACTTTCCCCCACGTTCTCTAGGAAGGCAAGACCCAGAATTCATGAAGCCCAGAGCCTGTGTTAAGTCCAGCTCTGCTCTTTCCTGATACCGAGAAAGTGGCCTCCTGCTCGTGAGCCTCAAAGAATTTATTTTAGGGGACAAGTGTGTGCTCAGTGGACTCAAGTATATAAACTATCCTTTGCCTTGGCCTGTGGTAGGGGCAGTAAAGACCATGCAAGTGCCAACTGCTCATCGGTTTGGTTCAAGAGGAGTCTACAACACTGCAGCCATCTCTGTTCCTTTATGTGTCTAGCTAACTTTCTAGGATTCCTTGCCTTGGTCTGTTGCCTTGCTATAGCAAAATACTGGAGACCAGATAATTTAGAAAGAATGGAAGTTTTTTTGGCTCATGGTTCTGGAAGGTGGGGAGTCCAAGTGCAGAGGAGTTAGCATTTTCTGGGGGCTTCCTATGGCTTCCTAACCTGATAGGGGGCATCTCATGACAAGACACAGCTCTGCTTAGAAAGCCACTGATGCTATCATGTAGAGCCCCACTTCATCCTAACCACCTCCCAAGGGTCCCACCTCCAAGCATTAACATAGGGACTCTGGGGACACATTCAAACTGCAAACCTAGTGCTGGTTGCTACAGCAGCATGAAGAAGAGGCTCAATGCTAGGGCGCTTAGCCTTGGCTTCTCCAGGGCCCCAGAGGGTGTGTTCTGTCAGTTCCAAGGATGGGTGACAGGTGAGGGATCACCCTGTACCTTGAGAATCCAACCAGATTTCTGGGCTGAGAGCCCCTTCTCAAATAACAACGGGGAATCCAAGATTTTGTTGAGAAGGGTGCATTAGGCCTGCACGAGAGCCTGGCTAGGAGGCTGTCAACACCCCAGAACAACTTGCTCTGGGCGCACCCTGGCTCTTGGAGCTAAATGTGCTGTCGTCACCTTCATAATGGGTACAGGGAGATGGAGAGGCTGAAGAACACTGACTCCATCTGGGCCTGGCTCCATGGCACCCAGGAAGGCGGGCTGGCCAGTACTGGCCGAGTGTGATGAAGAGGGTCAAGGACCCCCTCTCTGCACCTCATCCTTCTTGAGTTCTCCAGCCACCTGGGCAGTGGGTAGGCATCAACCCTCTTTCCCTGCAACTGGCAAACTGGAACCTCTGGGTGGGAGTCAGCTGGCCCAGGGAGTGGGGGGAGGCTGGACTTGAACCCTAGCATGAACCAAACAAGGTACGTTTGAGCTAGTGAAGAGTCTGGGGACAGGCTGTGGGGTAAGGTAGGATGAGTGTGCTCCCTGGCCTTCTAGGTGACTCCTAAAGATTCCCTGGCTCTCCGTGGAGGAGAAATGGTAAACGTGTGAATAGCTGAATGTCCCAGCTGGGCCGCCCAGTGACACACCTCTCCTGGTATACCACTGAGGAAAGCTCAGGCTGAGGCTACAGCAGGTCTGGGATTCTGTCCCAGCTTGGGTGGTGTTCGGGCCCTGCTCAGAGCTACCACCTTGCTGACAAGAACAGTGCTTTCCTTTGTCTGGAATTTAAAAATTTGGGCCTTGGCCATCATTTCCGGGCACAGAGTCCCCAAGGGATGCCTGCCGGGGAACGTGACTGTCCCCAGGGGTGGAGGTCATTGAGAACACAAGGTACCTTCCCCAGCACCCATGCCCTTAAGCCTCTTGACCTTCCTGTCCGGATTACGGGTATGAAGCCAGTTCATCCAGGCTTCAAGCCAGTATTGGCCTCTGATGAGGAAACTAAGATCAGGAGAAACTTACTGCTTGCTTGTGGGCTACAACTGGGCCCCTGGTTCCTTAGTATTCCTTCCCCAACAGCAGTTCTGACTTGGGTCCTAGTTGTGGCCTGGGCCTGGCCCATCTACCCTAGAGCAGCCCCAGATGAGTGATGAGAGGCCAGGCAGATTGGCAGTCAAGAGATGAAAATTCCTCCTTGGCCCCTATTAGCATGGAATATGACAAGTGCCTGAGAGTGTGTGTGTGTGTGTGTGTGTGTGTGTGTGTGTGTGTGTGTGTGTTTAGGGGGGTGGCAGTCTGGCCACCCAAGCCAGGTGACCTTCTGAGCAAGGCTGTGGTCCCTGAAAACAGGGAGGCGGCATCTCTAGGGTCTGGTGGAACATTAGCACAGAGAGGGGCACACCTCACACCCTCCTGAACCTCCAGCCGCCCTCTGTGTGCGTCTGGAAGTTGCCTGGTGCCTGTGGCTGATCCTGTGGAGAGGGAGGTAGGCCCTGTCCCAGAAGCAAGCAGCCCTGACAGGGACTGCTGGCTTGGAAGGGACTAGATCTCTGTCCTTGTGCCATGGGGGCCTTTGTTGAAGGAAGAAAATGAGAGAAAGGAAAGGAAAGGAAAAAGGAGAGGAGAAGAGAGGAGAGGGGAGGAGAGGGGAGGGGAGGAGGGGACGAAAGAAAGAATGAAAGGAAGGAAGGAAGGAAGGAAGGAAGGAAGGAAGGAAGGAAGGAAGGAAGGAAGGAAGACAGAAAGCTCCTAGAAGTTAGTTGGCAGCTCTCATTTTCAAAATGAAAACCAATCTCAGAGACCCCTACTCCAGTACCCCTTCTGGGGTCCCTGATGTCTCCAGCGTATGATCCCTGGTTTTCTTTTTTTTTTTTTAATTTTTATTTATTTTGTATGTGTATAAATGTACTGTCTGCATGTAGGTTTGTGCACCTGTGTCGTGCAATGCTGCAGAGGTTAGAAGAGGGTGTTGGATTCCCCTGGAACTGGAATTAAAGACGGTTCTCAGCCGCCATGTGGGTGCTGGGAATCGAACCCGGGTCCTCTGCCAGAGCAGTCAGCGCTCTTAACTGCTAGGCCATCTCTCCAGCCCCAGATCCCTGGTTTTCATAAGGTGTCTCAGACCTTGGGGTGGGAGCTGTATACAGGCAGCTGTACGGACCCAACTGTGGGTGAGTCCCCTGGCCCGGCAGTTGCTGCCTCCCCACAGGTCAGACCCCCCCCCCCTGCTCCTTCCTTGGTCTGGGTGTGGGGCTATAAGCTGTTCTTAGACACAAGGCCTCCTCAAGATGCTCCATCACCCCTGCTGTCTCTGTCACCTCCTAGAGGTAGGTGAGGTAGAACCGAGCGGGATCCTGAGGGTTCCCCTGAGCCCCAAGGCAGGGCTCCACCCTACTTGGAATGGGTGGAATGGGGGACAGCCAGGTCGTAACCTGGGGCCCTCTTGGCCTAAAACACAGATAACTGTAATTATGCCAGGTACAAAAAAAAAAAAAAAAAAAACACACCAAAATTTTCTGGAAGCTCTGGAGAGATCCCTTGATGGGGGTGGGGAAAGGTGTCTCTGTGGAGGCTGCATCATTTTAGCCATGGGGCATCTGGCCTCAGATGGGCAGTTTCAGGTCTGCATAATGGGATGTTTCTGTTGTGAGGGCCCGGGATTGTAAGGAAGATGAAACAAGACTGTTGGAGTTGTGCTCATGTGCGTGCGTGCGTGCGTGCGTGCGTGCGTGTGTATGTGTATGTGTTGCTAGATGGAGTCAGTAACCCTGAACCATAGGTTCCAGTGGCATTAGCACACAACTCACCCCATACCCCTCTCTGGGCAAGCCAGCTACTGGCCAGAAGACCCTGGCAGGCCCAAGGGCGGCTCCTGCGTGTGTTGCTCTCCAAGAACAGCCTGGAGCCTCCCTCCCCTGTATGCTAGTCACTGAGGGAGGTTTGAGGCAGATCTGGCCTTCCAGCCAGCAACCCTTGGCTCTCCTTGGTCCAGGATACTGGGAGCCAGGCTCTCTGCTAGTCCATAACTCAGCTCTGGGAGGGTGAGGTCAGGGAACACTTATTCCAGGAATGCAAAGGGCGGAGCTTCGGATAAGGTTTGGATTACCATCAGGGGTAAATATTTGCCTTGCTTCCTGAGCCAGCCCTGGCCTGAGGGTCATATAAGGATGTGTGTCCAGGTGGGTCTCCCAGGAGATCCCATCTCCATGGAGAGCTGGGGTGAGGATCCCCACCCAAAGGGATCCCCAGGCTCAGGTACCCATTCAGCAGCTACCTGGCCCATCTGTAAAATGGGGACTGGAAAACTGCCTCATCCTGATCAGGCAGGGTGGCTAGAGTTGGTTCTCGTCCCTAAGGCAGGTCTGCCAGGAATGGGTATGTCGGTGTGATGGTGGTTCTGGGACCACTCAGCCGCTTAGGACTTGAGCTTTTTCTGCACCTTTCTCCTTGAGAGCACCTCTTGTCTAGTTCAGTCCTCAGGGTTGTAGGCCAAGGTCAAGTGCTACCACAGGGTTTTAAGAATCCCTTGGGGGCAAGTAGCTGCAGAAGAAATTATCCCTTATTTAGAAAGGAGATGGACCTTTAGAGAGGCTGAATCAACCCAGCAATAAATAGCAAAGCAAGGATTCAAATCCAGTCCTACCCATCCCTGACCTCTGACCTAACCACAGAGACCAGGCCAGGGCTCCAGCTCCTATTATGATCTCCATCAAAACTATCCCCTGTCCTTTTTGAGAATCCCCAGAGGAGGCAGAGATAGCGGTAAGGTGGCCATGGGTGGGGGAACCCGTCTTGGCCCTGGGACAGTCTACCCTCCCCTAAGTGATCTCTGTCTTGTGCAAGACCCAGCCTGGTCACTCTTCAGCTATGACACCTCCAGGAACATTCCCCTCTGGAGCCTTGGTGTCCTGCTCGGCAAGATGGGCGTAGCTCTGCCCAGCCCTCTCTGTGTCGCTACTGGAAGCTGCTTGTGGTCGTGATCTCTGAGTTCCCATCCACCAGGAGACAGGATGGGTTACCCACAGCCCTGTACAACACTAAAGGCCTTTGAGGAAGAAAACAGGGCCCCTCAGACCTGCTGTTTATCCTGTGGTCCACTCTGTGTGGGAGCAGCCGGGGACAAGTGACCTCCTGCCTCTGTCCCTGGCTTAGTTAAGTGGCCAGGCTCACACAGGCCGGGAACGGTGGCAGAAAGCACCGGCACGGCTGTGTGGGGTGGCTATATCTCTTCCATATCCACAGCCCCACAGACGCCCCATGTTCCTGAGCCCCTTCTCTAGGAAGAGGAGCCTCAGTGTAATAGCTAGCTCTGAGCAGCCTGCTGAGCAGTTCTATTAGCTTCGTAGTAGCTGTGTGGCCTTAGGCAGTTACAAAACTTCTCTGAGCCTCATAACCCACAATATGGATTCGATAAATGCTCAGCCTCCTGCTCTTGTCTCTTTGGGTCTAACATAGGCTCACACCCCTGACTGGGGCCACAATTCAAATTCCAGTGACCCACTTGTCTCCATGTGACCTTGAATGGATCCTTTGCCTCTCTGGTCCTCAGTTTGCATAAGCTCAACACCCAGGGTCTAGGACTGCCAGGGAAAGGGAGACGTGTGCACACGCTGTGAACCCGCACCCTGAGGCCAGGGCTGGCAAGCATTGATCCTTGAGGCCTGGATGAAGCCCACCAGGCAAGAGAGGACTATTCGGCCCTGGCTTCTGTCTCCACTGCCAAAATAATCATTTTCTTTTTGTCATCAGGCTTTGCCGCCAACTTGCCTTTAGAAAATGCCTGGGTTGTCGGTGGTGGGAGGCAGGAGGCAGGAGGCAGGAGGCAGGAGGACTGTTCCTCTTTCATTCTAGCCCAGTTGTTGCATGTGTGACCCCAGACCTCAGTTTACTCCTCTGTGAAATGGAGCATTGGGGCCACAGAATCTAAAGGCTGTTTGTGTTTTCAAAGTAGAAGGACTGTCGGATCCAAGAGGTGACCCTTCATTACACCGCCCCCTACAGGGTGATCCACCCCCAGTGGCAGACAGCAAGCAGTCCACATCCCAGGTCCATTGCCTTACACAGTCTATGACTCTCTAAGAGACGGCCATATGTCCCTACTGTTGAAGAAACCTGAATGGGGAAGTTTAAAAACTGTGTCTTGGGCACACACATTTAGAGAGAGAGAGTGAACCTGGAGCCTGATTTAGAGCCTATGCCAAAGCCCCAGGGCTTAGGGTCTCTCTGGGAGCTGGGCCTGCTGCATAGCTAGAGGCTGGGGCCAGGGCCAGAGCAGGAGTAGAAAACACATCACATAGGCTGGCACTGTCTGTCCCGCCATCAGCCGGGCCTCTTCCTCTGAGAAGCACATAGCCCTGCAGCCAGCATTCCTAGGTCTCACAGGCAACCGTGTTGGCCCAAGGAGGCGCAGCGCTTGCTGTTGACCACTGAGCCTCCTGTGCAGCTGGAACCTGAATTTAGGGTCTGAGCCTACTGGGTTCTCATCGGTGCTTGGGGCAGGGATGGGCAGTCAGAGGCCACCCAGCGAAGACAGCCTTGCCCCACGCCAAGCCCAGCCGCCTTCGGAGCTCCCGCTCTGGACTCCGCCTTCTCATGCCACCCCATTCCACTGGTCTTCCTGCTTCTTCCCACCCATCCAGACCCTCCTCCCTCGATAGCTGGGACCCTTCCCAAACAGGAAATGGGGACATGCCCATTCTATGACTGGCCCTGCCTCCTCTTGCCCTCCCTTCATCTCTGCCGGGACCCACACCGCTCCCTCTCATGTCCTCCACTGCACCAGGCTCTTTTTCCCATTTTGGAATCTTTGTTTTTGCTGTTCCCTCTGCCCGCTGCTGGTCCCTGCATCTCGGCCTACCTTTCTATTCATCTGTCAACTTTACCTCCCTAAGGAAGCCACTCTGGGGCTGGAGAGATAGCCTAGCGGTTAAGAGCGCCGACCGCTCTTACAGAGGACCCGGGTTCGTTCCCCAGCACCCACATGGCGGCTGAGAACCATCTGAAGCTCCAATTCCAGAAGAACTCCAGTTCCAGGGGAATCCGAGACCCTCTTCTGACCTCCGCGGCGTTGCACGACACGGGTGCACAGACTTGCATGCAGACAGTACATTCATACACATACAAAAATAAATAAAATTAATAAAAAAAAAAAAAAAGAAGCCACTCTGCTCCCTGCGTCTCTGCCTGGCAGCCCCTGTACTTGTTCTTTCTGTTAGACATCAAGTTTAAGATCGTCAGTCTTCGGGGCTGGAGAGATAAACCTAATAGCGATTAAAGCCAAAAAAAGCACCGACCAATCGCGCAAGGACCCGGTTTGATCCCCGGCACCCCACATGGCGGCTGAGAACTCGTCGGAAAATACGCAATTCCAGGAACTCCGTGTTCTAGGGGAATCTGAGGACCCCCCTCCTTACTCGTCTGACCAATCCACTCCACGGCAATTGGCGCGACAGGGTGCCACAGTCCTGCAATGCAGGACATTGCAAAATCCATACCATACAGAAATAAAAAAAAAAAAAAAAAAAAAAAAAAAAAAAAAGATCATAGTCTTTTGTGCCAGGCATGGTGGTGTACACCTTTAATCGCAGCACTCAGGAGGCAGAGGCAGGTGGATCTCTGTGAGTTCAAGGCCAGCCTGGTCTACAGAGTGAGTTCCAGGACAGCTGGGGCTACAGAGAGACCCTGTCTCGAAAAGACCAAAAAAAAAAAAAAGATTGTAGTCTTTCATTGTTGGTTGATAGTGTGTTCTGTAAGGTAGAGACCAGTAGAGCAAGGCTGTTGATACAGTGTTCATTGAGTGAATGAGTGAGTACCACCAGTTTCCCTTGCCCCCCGTGGGCAACCTTGACAGAAAGCTCGATGTCCCACTGGATTGGACAGCGGTACCTGGGTCTGCCTGCATCGCCCCACCGTGCCCCTTGGAGTCCCGTCTGTCAGCTGGCCCTACCTGCTGAGCTCTCCCACAGCCATCAGCTGTGGGAGTGGTGTCTGCATCTTGGGCCCTGAGGGAGCTGAGCATACTGACTGCCTCTTCTCATCACAGGAGGATGGAGCTGGAGTGAGGTGGACAGGCTGTGAGCTGCCGACCTGTGAAGGGACACTGGTGACTCTTGGATCACTGAGGTAGGCAAGCACTTTTGTTTACAGCTCCTGGAAGCAGGGGTATGGTGTGGGGCCCCAGCCACACTGGGCCTTGGACTCAGCCCTCAGCCCTTGTGGTGGGGGTCTCGTGCCACCATCTTTGCTGGAGTAGCACCATGTTTCTGATAAGGGCTCACTATAGCTGGCACCCCATGGCCTTTCTGATGTTTCTAGAGTGGCATCTGCAATGACAGCAGGAAAATACTGGGAGGCGGGCCTGGCATCTCCAGCCCTGGCATAACAACACTATGTGTATCCTGGTCACCCTGAACCCCATAGGCACAGGTTCCCCTCTGGAAGACTGAGTGGCAGAGCGCGCTGCTGGGTACAAAGCCTGACTCTGGCGCTTGTCCACTGGAACCTTACACGATGTTCTATGGCTCGTTTTACCTGTCTGTCAAATGGGGATGGGATAACAAAGGGTCTGTACACAAAGTACTCAGCCACTGTCCTCGGGGTGCCAGGATGCCCATCTTCCCACGCGCCCCACCATCCCCTTCCACTGAGGACCACGGTGGGTACAAACTGACCACTTGGCCTTTGGAGAGTTTGGGTCCCTCAAGGAGCTCCTGAGAGCGACGGGGACCAAGCATTCGGATGTGGCTTCTGGCCGGACAGCAGTGTGTCTCATTGCAGGATGGCATTTCAGGGTTGGTCGCACCTGGCTTTGTACCAAACGGTGACCTGTGTAATCTCTGTTTACTCTTCAGCTCTCAATCCAGGGGGGAAGAAACGTTATACAAATGCTCATTGGCCCAGGGCCCTTTGTCTCAAAGCACCCTGGCCCTGAGCCAGCCAGGGAGAGTGGAGATCCCTGCCCAGCTGCTCGAAGGCTTCTCTAGGGACCACAGTGCTCCAGGGACCCAGGGGTGGGCTGACATCTAAGGGTAACCAGGGGAAGGAAGACACCCCAGCTCTCTGCTTCTTAGCTATGGATCCCACGCTTGCAGTGACAGCCAGTGTCCTCATCCAAAGCCAAGCATGTCATCCAGGTGGACAGGGCCGCCAGGGTGCTTAGAATCTTCTAGTACTTTCGAATGCTTGAGCTTTGTGAGCATTGTTCACCTGGCTCCTGGCCCCAGCCACTTGGAATTCACGCTTCTCACCATGAGAGCCCTGTGAGGAGGCTTGTGGACTACCTTGTTCCTCAGAGGCTCTGTAGTTAAGAAACCCGTTGAGCTGTAAGTGACAGAGTCAGGATTTGAACCAAGGTCTGTTGAGAATTAAACATCAAAAAAAAAAGAGAATTAAGCATCGGGTAATGACTTAATGACTACAGAGCAGGCCTATGGAGGTTCAAGGAATGTCATCCCTACCACTGACTCCTAGTGTCTCCACTCTGTTCTCCAAGCCAGAGGGCTTCCCAGACTGTACACCTCTACCCCTCCACTGGGGCCTACTGGGCTGTACTGCCCAGCTAGAGGACTCCACAGCAACCTACCAGGTAACCTTTCTGCTTCTCCTTCACGGTGGGTTCTCTTTTCGGATGTTTTTCAAGGTAATTCATTCCCTTTCCAGAAATCGCCAGTGGCGGAGCATTAGGCAGCTGGTAATTAATCATGGGAATGGCTCTGAGTTTATTCTTTAAAAAAAAAAAAAGTAGGAACAGACAGCTTTGGTGGAGAAAGAAAAGAAAGCTACTCCAAGGCAGGGCTGGTAATCAATACCTCTGTGTCCTAGAAATAGCAGGTGAGAGCAGCCAGCAGTCTTTTCCTCACTTTCTGTGGCTGGCAGAGGGTCAGCCAGCATGAAGTCCCTGCTTTTAGCCATCATCCAGGTGACCATGAGAAGTCACTGCCTCCCTCTGGGCTCAGATTTGCCACCTGTGAAGTGGGTGAAGGGTTGATATAGATGAGACAAGTATGTTTAATAGTGACCCCTGTTTGTGGCTGTGTCCCAGTGCCTGGCACACTGGGGCTGTCCTGGAGATATCTTCCTGAGTGAATAGACTATACCTTGGGTCTTTATGAATTGTCATCAGTGAAGAAGCACACTTAACAGTATTTTCTAGTACGGAGTGACAGTCCGTTTCCAAACTGAGGACACAAAGACAGTCTGGGTCATTGGATTCTGGGCCAGAGGGTCAGACACCACCCCCCCCCCCGCCGGGAGCATCTTTCCTGTCTCCTGGACACTTTCAGCTTCAGCTCTCTAGGGGTCCGAGCCATCTGGAGCATTTTTGAAAGATGCTTCTTGGGGCTGGAGAGATAGCCTAGCTTAAGAGCGCTGACTGCGCTGGGTGTGTGGTGCATGCCTTTAATCCTAGCACTTGGGAGGCAGAGGCAGGTGGATCTCTGTGAGTTCAAGGCCAGCCTGGTCTACAGAGTGAGCTCCAGGCCAGCTGGGACTAAAGGGAGACCCTGTCTCAAAAATACCAAAAGAAAAAAAAAAAAAGAAAAAAAGAGAGCTGACTGCTCTTGCAGAGGTTCGATCTTGCAGGTTCGATCCCCAGCACCCACATGGAGGCTGAGAACCATCTGTAACTCCAATTCTGGGAGAACTCCAGTTCCAGGGGAATCCGACACCCTCTTCTGACTTCCGCGGCATTGCACGACACAGTGCACAAACCTACATGCAGACAGTACATTCATACACATACAAAAATAAATAAAATTTAAAAAATTAAAAAAAAAGAAAGATGCTTCTTGGAGAATAAATGAGTTTCTCATTGCTATAAAGTATGCAAACTGGAGTTGGGGGTGTTTAAGACCCTCAGGCTCTAGACTGGGGTCCTGGAGCATCCTTGAGTCTCAGCAGGAGCATGTGGCGGGGAGGGGGTAGCGCGGCACGGTGCTGCCAGAAGCCAACACAGCAGTCCCCAGTGCCCTGACTGGTCCTGTGTTGTGGGTAAGGGCATTGCAAAGGCTAGACTGGGGTTGAGCAACCAGGGCATAGGGAGCCAGCATCTGAGAGGCCACGGGCCTAGGCCCCATCTGCTGGTCAGATCTGGCGTGACTTCACACACCCTCTCCTCTCGGGCATGGGGCTATGGTTCTGTCTCCCTCAGTGACTCGTTGTCTCTCCTTCTCCTTGGCCCTCTCCTAGGCAGCAGTCCTGCTCCCTAGCATGGCCACCCTCCCTGCATTGCTCAGCCTAGCCCACGCGCTCCTCACCTCTGCTCTCCATTATCCTCACATCCACTCCTTGCCAGGTACCCAACAGCTCTTCTGCTTTGTGTCTCTTCCCAGCACCCCCAGGCTGCGCACAGCTGAAACCTGGGCTCCTGACCTGCGCCGTTGGCCCTGCTTGTTGGGCTCTGTTTCTCTCTCCCTGGTCTTTGGAGGTGAAACAAGGCAGCACCTTCACTCAGAGTCTCCCAGGCAGCCCTGCTTGTGTGGCTGGTTGTGGAACTGCCTGTGCTGTTCCCTCCTTGGAGACCTGGATCTGCCGTAATGGCCACTTGGGATGAAGGGAGACCTCCCAGCCCCCGAGAGGAAGCAGGGGGCTCACACCTACTAGAAGGGCCGTTGAAAACCTGGCATTTCCCTGCAGCATTAATGAAATTCCTGCTATAATTAGAAGTGAGGTGTGCAGGAGTTGGCTGCCTGGTGGGAGCGCGTGTGTGCTCATGAATAAATAAATTGCCCTCTCCCATGAGAAAGAGAGCTGAGGGGTGAGCTCCCAGAGAACTGTGGGCCTAGGGGTGTTGATGACCTACCTGGTGGCCCTCCAGAAAATCCCTGACTGGTATCTTGATGTCTTCCTAGAAGTGCCTGCTGTGTACCACAGCCTACTCAGTCTGACGTGGTAGCTGCCACTATCTGGTCACACCACAGACCAGCCTCAACCAGTGCCTTGGGCTGAAGCTCTGCCACCCATCTGCCCCTTATACCTCCCTGTGCCTTGCCCTGGGGTTCTTGGCCGCAAGCATTGGTTCCCTGGTTCTGCAGATCCCTTCAGGTGCTGCTTCAAACAGTGCTTCCTATGTGAGGTGTAGGGTAAAGCCTCTGTCTCTTGGGAACCCCGAGTACTTGCTCCTTCTCCTGAAGTTCAGGCCCTTTGTCCTGTGTGTTCTTTGCCCTCCTAAAGGTGCCCGTGACAGAGACATAGGACCCACCACGCTGCTTCTCGTTGATCAGTTATAGGAATGATAATCTATTGGGTTCACAGCACAGATATTTTACATATCATCTTCGAAACCTGGTGTGTGCTTAACAGGTACACACATCTAGCTGGTGTGAGCTGGGAGGGTCCAGCTTCCTCATTTTGCAGTTGGTGATGGGAACTAAGGGCTGGGTAAGGACAGTTTGCAGATCAGGACTGAGGTCATGAAAGTGGATGAGGCTGGCCAGAGGAACTATTCCCCCAGCCCCAAACAGCCTAGACCAAGGCAGCCATCACAGGCAGTGACCCATGGTGGCGGTCCTGCCCCTTATCCACCTCAGCTTCTGAACAAGGGTTCAGGGGTAAAGCCCCAGCCTCCCAAGAAAGGAGACACCTCTGATCTTCCAGGCCTCTCACCTCAAGTGAGCAGTCTGTACTGCAAAGGTGTCCAATTCCTGTTGTCTGGAGGATACCAGTGACAGAGGAGCAAGAAGGGGGATGGGAACTGACCCCCCCCTCAGAGTCCAGGGCTGCTCTCATAGGCCTTGAGGGTCTCTCCAAAGGTGAAGTGTCTCCCTGGTCAGGCTGGTGACAGCTGATTTTCTTCTTTGTCACCCTCGAGCCCCTCCAGCTCCATTTCCTCTGCCTCTCCTGCTTCCCTCTGCTCAGACAGCAAGAGTCATGGAAGTGTTGAGGTACAGGGTACCCCTCTGTGGGCTGGGCCTTCCTCTGCCCTGGGTCTACTCTTACCGCCTTTGGGATGTGCCAAGTTGAAACCCCTCCCCCTTTTCTTTCCCTGCCCTGTAAGATGCAAAGCCCCCCTTCCAAAGCCCTCTAACCCTGTGGCCTTTCCTTGGCCCTGCTTCTTTAAGCCAGCTGTCTGCTGCCAGCCATCCACCCATCTGAGATACTGGAGCTTAAGCCCAGAGCTTTGCATATGCTAGGGAAGGACTCTACCCCTGAGGTAGACTCTTAGCCCTTAAAAAACTTTTTTTTTTTAATTTAAATTTTGTGCTCTTTCTAATTTGCTGAGCAGGCTTCAAACTTGCTACCTAGTCCAGGCAGGCCTTGAACTTGCCATCTTCCTGCCTCCTGGATTTACAGGTGTGTCCCACCACCAGGCTCCTGTCCCGCCACCAGGCTCTGAGCCATATCCTCAGCATAGTGCCTGGCACTCTAGTGTTGAAGGGTCCCAGGAACCACAGGCACTTAGCCCGCTTGTCCTTAGCTTCTCCCGGGGATAGCAGCAGGGTTCCTTCTGGTATGTAATTCTTTCAGTGCTTGGAGGAGTAGGTTCAGAGGAGTTTTGAAGTGCAGCTAGAGAGATGGCTCAGGCGTTAAGAGCTTTTACTGTACTTGTAGAAGACCCGGATTTGGTTCCCAGCACTCAACATGGCAGCTCACAACCATCTGTAACTCCAGTTCCAGGGGATCTGACACCCTCTTCTGGCCTCAATGGGTGCTAGATACACACATGGGTATATACATATAAGAATCAAACAAATGCTCATACACATAAAAGAAAAATAAATAAATCTTACCAAAAAGAAAAAAGGGTTCCGAGGAGGATGCATAGGGTGGTGTTGGTAGGGTGACCCCCCCCAACCCCCCACATGCACACACACCTGCCTCCCCAGCTCCTGCTTCCTAGGGTTAGGTCCATTGACAGGTTATCTCAGTTCTCAACTGCGGCCAGTACAGAGAGAAGAAAGGGGCAGTGTCCTCGATGTGGCCTTGCTGAGATGCATTCACCCCAGGGGCTAGGTAAGCTCTGCCCCAGAGGGTGGGCTGGGTAGAGAGCAGGGCCCGGGACGGGGGTGGGGGTGTCTCTGGGCTTTCAGGGGCTCATCCCTCACATCTGTCTCTCCTGTCCAGCGTGCCTCATCCCCTGCAGTTCGTTTGAGAAGTAGCACATCCTGGGACTGGAGAGATGGCCTAGTGGTTAAAAGCACCGACTGCTCTTGCAGAGGACCCGGGTTCAATCCCCAGCACCCACATGTCAGCTAAGAACCATCTTTAACTCCAGTTCCAGGGGAATCCAACACCCTCTACTGACCTCTGCAGCACTACACGACACGGGTGCACAGACCTACATGCAGACAGTACATTCACACACATAAAAAAAAATTTTTTTTAAATAAATAAAAAAAAAAAAGAAAGAAGTAGCACATCCTGCTTCATAGATGTCAGGGACCCTCTGCCATGACCCCAGGGTGTCTTTGGAAGCTTCATTCAGAGCCCAAGGGAGCAGTCCTGCTTTATAATCTCCATGGGTTGCTCCTGCAGAGCCCTTCCATCTGACCACTCTACTCTGTGGGGCAGTCTACCTGGAGATGGCCCTCACTGAGTGACCATGCCCCCACCAAACTTGCCGTCACAGCAGACCCTCTACCCTGCTCTTCTGACAGTGGGAGTCAGACTTCTGTTCTCTGCTGTCTCCCAGTATTTCCCCCCCTCCTGTGCCCAGCAGCTGTAGGGTAGCCAAGGAGTGACCCTGGAGGACTCTTAATGGGCCAGACCTGGATTTAGTCTACGACATTTCCTTCTGCGTAGATAAAATGTGGGTGTCTTTACATTGTTTAGGCAAGGCGGCTTGCCCCATCCTGCCTCTAGAGGGCTGACAGGTCATCCCACATATCCATGGCTCTTCTGGTGGCTGCTTGGACACCTCCTTCACTGGAGAACTCACCATCCATTTTATTCCCATGATTCAGGAAGATAAAGGATGCATTATGGCACATGGTTAATGTATGGGTTTTAGGGACCATGGGGGGTCTCCAGGAATCCCCATGCAGAGGACACTAATGGAAAGGGCCTCACTTCTTGCCTCTCCTGTTGTTGGGGGTGTTCATAAGTCAAGATGGAAAAGCTGGGCCTAGTCTAGTGAGACTAATTTAAGGTGTCCCTGCAAGTGACAGAGAGGGAATTATTCAGTGCTGGAGACTATATGCCCCCCTCGTCCTGGAGTGATGTCATGACCTGAGTGATGTTGTTTTCAGAAGAAAGGCCAGAGTTCCTGTGACCTCGAGCTTCTGGCTTACACAGCCAGCCTTGGGTGTGGAGCCTCCTGGGTGGCTATAGCTGAACCAGAGCTTCTAGCCCAGTACTTGACTCAGGGCTACCTTCAGGCCTCTGCATAACCAGTCACCCCATCTTCGGCCCCCACCCCCACCCCCCACCCCCATACTCTTCCTCTCTACACTGTACAGCAAGCACTGTTTATGTGGGTTGTGCTCAGATCTTATTGGAAACAGAAAAGAGGATGCCCTGTGCCAGTCCTCAGGGAGCTCACAGGCGAGGTCACAGTATAGGCTACATGAAACAGAGTTAGTGATGCACGGTGCCCATGGCACCCAGGACATGTTGCGATTGAAAGCAAAGGTGGCCTTGGAGTGTGGGGCTTAAGGGAGGTTTCCTGGAATAGGATGATCTCAGTCATCTGACACTCAGCTCTCAAGGATTTCAGATGGGCTTAGAGGTGGGACAAGCACCCACCTGCCCTCTCTTGGAGCAGGGAGTGGCAGGGAGGTCCCTGAGACAGCTGATACAGGCACAGCTCAGACTTGGTGCATGGTTGACCATCTGCCTATCATGTGTAGTAGGAAAGGATGATATACAGTAGGTACTGCATAAATGCTGGTGGAAGAGAGTTCAGAACAAGCATTAGCCTGGCTGTGGAGCAATTGAAAGAAAACCCAGGCCAGGAAGCAGCAGAGCTAGAAGATAAGGAACCAGGCCTTGGGGACAGGGACAGGGACAGACCCGAGGACAGCTCAGCCAGTTAGAACCTAGGGTAAATGGTGCCTTCCAGGGCCATCCTCCCAGGCCACTTCATCCTTCCACTAAAGGCCCAGTGTGGCACCTGCCGAGAGGCCCATGCGAAGCACAGATACCCAGTGTCTGACTGTAGAGAGCCTCCCTCCGGGTGATTTGTACATATCATTTGATACTCCACTCTGCAGACTTTAGGACAGGAGGAAAATGACTGCTGTCGTACTTCTGTCACACCGAATAGCAGAGTACAGCAAGTCACAGGGCCCTGAGACATACTCATTAGTGATGCAAACAGTAACATCATCCCTCCCACCCTTACAGCCCCTGGCAGGTAGAGACCAGAATCATCTGTGGTTAATGGATGAGGAAACAGGCAGAGGGAAGCTAGGAAAACCAGGGAAAGCTTCAGCTGGCCCGACCAGGGTAGGAGGCACCCAGGTCTCCTGATTCTAAACTCTATACCATTGCCTTTCCTAAGTGGAGAGTCTCCTCCAGGCTTCGATACTGATACACAAATGTGGAGCCCTGGTGCATCTTTGTGGACACAAATCTGAATGAAGGCACAAACTTAAAAACTGGTATCGTCATCCCTTTATCTGATCCATGCCTGTAGTCCTAGCACTAGGGAAGTGAAAGCTATATATAGAGTTTGAGGACAACCTGAGCTATCTGAGACTGCCAATACATACATACATACATACACACACATACATACACACACACATACATACATACACACATACATACACACATACATACATACATACATACATACATACATACATAAAATAACCACCCTTATTAGTCACATAGTTCCTTCTGGGACCTCTCTAGCTCAGTGCAAAGGTACCTGCCATCAGTTAGAGAATACATCTTTCCCAGGAAAGATTTCTTTTATAGCATAAGTAAGTGATCTCTGGCCTCGAATTCTAGGCAGTGTGATAATTCAGGTGTTTAAATGGTAATGAATACGGGGGCAGCTGGAGAGGCAGTGAGTCAGACAAGGGACTCAGCTGGAACTTAAGGGTTTTTGTCTCAGACTAGACAATACGACTTTACCAGATCTACTCCTGGAACTGCTGACTAGTCCTTAGGATTCTTTCACCAGAGGCCATTAGGCTGAGAAAGTCCAGGAGGAGTCACTTACACCTGTGAGAACAAATAAAGAATCACAGGGCCAGAGGATAGCCTGGTGGCCCTAGTATCAGAACAGCCTGCTACATAGAAGGGGACTGAGGAAGAATCTTAAGAATGTACTTTGACTGGCAGACTATGATAGCAAGTGACTTTTGGTCAAAGCCACTGAGCCTGGATCTAAGACCCTTTCCTTGCTGTTAATCCTTATGTTACAATACTCTATACACATGACTGCTTACGAGTGTGTGGTATGTGTTAGGAGAACCTTAATAGTAGTTATGTTAATTAGCACTTGCTCCAATTACTTTGTATGAGCCATCTAATTTAAGCTTTATAAAAGTTTATATCAAGCCTGGCATGGTGGTGCACGCCTGCATTTCAAGCATTCATAAGACCGAATCAGGAGGATTTCCTCACATTTGAGGCCAAGTTGGGCTACATAGGAGACTCTGTCCCAGAAAACTAAACCAAAAATAAACTTATAAATTAAGGAACAGAGGAGTTAAGTAATGCACCCATGGTCACATACCCACTGGAAAATGGGGCCTGGCCCCACCTGACTCTCAAGCCTGAGCCCTGATCTTTGACCCCAACTCAGCACAGGGGGCTACTTTATAGGGGCGGAGACCCTGTTGCCAACCTCAAAGATGACAGAGAGCATTTGAAAGGCATGCCAGTACTGTCTGTAGAGGACCCGGGTTCAGACGTGGTACCTCCTCACGCAGTGCCTGCAGGGACAGGCTCACGGTAGATGTAGTCTCAGAGTGAGGGACGTCCAAGTGGCCACTGCATCCCACACCACCGGCCCTGCTATCGGCTGCCCAGGTGGGAAGCTTCTCAGCATCCCCTGGGATAGTTCATGCAACCTAGTTTGCTATGTCTGGTGAACCAGGGTGACTCAGACTCAGGGCTGCCTGGGACCCCCAGCTCCTAGGAACATCAGGAGCAAAGCCAAAGCCAAGTCCATCCCTGAGCACCCAGGTGTAACTACAAAGTGGAAAGACACTGATGGTTTAGGTCAGTAGAAGGGTCCAAGACCCATTTCTTCCTGAGTTTCAGTAGGAAGGATATTCATGTCAGCAGCCCCCTTTATATCAGAGCCATCTTCTGGCAAGCCTGGCCTTCAAAACTCAAGTCCACAGGGGAGGGGGGAGGGGGGCCTTAAGATATTCAAAATAGGGTGACAGAATGGTGCAGAGACCATTAAGCAAGCCAAGTGGAAGTGTGGAGACCTGGGATGTTAAAGGTGGGGGTGGGGGGGGGACTCTGAGGATGCAACCCCCCCCCCTTTTCAGATAGGGAGAAACTGAAGGCTGAATCTAGGAAGCAGAGGGTTCCTCCCTGAAGGGTGCCTGGCTCCAGCCTGCACCTGCCCCCCCTGAGGGTGCTCTTTTCTTTCCTATGAGCTGAGTCCAAAGGCGAAGCCAGGCAGGAGGGAGAAGCTGATGTCTGAGCCAGCTGGGACAGCTCACCCAGAGCAGAGCATCTTCCCAGAAGACAGTGGAGCCCTTATCTTGTCCTGACGCATTGCGGTGACCTGCCTGTGGCTGCTGTGTGGTAGTCTACTGGCAGTGCTGTCACCCCTGGGAGTAGGACAAGCTCACTTAGCTAAAGGACCTGGATGAGTTGGGGTCATTCCATCTTCACTGACGGTCTGGTGGCATGGAGAATCCTCCATTTTTCTGGGCATCGGTGTCTTCACTGCCTAGGAAGAGCATGAGGTGGCCACGGTGGGAGCCAGAAAGCCAGGCGCTCGGGTCTGTGAAGTGGTCCTGAGCGCTCAGCTACCTGGAATACAAGTTGTGTCACCTGTGCCTAGAGCGGCCAGGGGAGCAGTGCCCCAAGGGGTCCTCCCTCGCCTGTACTTTCCGACTGCAATCCAGTCTTCTCTGCACACTGCCTGGCAGGGACCTGTGAAATGAAAACATGGTGTTTCCTGCTGGAGGCCAGCACAGGGCTGGGCCCCATGTGGCCTTGGCAAGCCAACCTTGCTCTCAGGAAGCCCTGCTGTCCGCAGCAGCACCACATAAACAGTGGAAAAGTGAACCCGTTCCAAGTCTGTGTTTCCACAGTAAACAGCGGCTGAAAGCGGCCCCTGGCCTCCTGAGCTCGGGCCAGTTTCCTCCACCCTGCCCTACCATGTACTGGCCTGCCCTTCCTGGGAGCCACCTCAGCCACCCTCTGCCCCTGACAGTGGCCCACTCATCCAAGAAACTTCCTGGGCTTAATAATTTAGATCTAACACGTTAAGACCCCTTAGTCTTCACACAGAGAGGTACAGGGCAGGCCCGAAGTCACACAGCAAAGAGAAAGTCAACCAGTAGTCCCCTCCTTCCCAGAAGCACCCTTCAGGGCCTGCCATCCTGAAAGAGTCTTTGTGTGAAATCTGTGTCTCAGTGAAGCCGCCACCTGACTTCTGTTCTTTGACTTCAGTTCATAATCAAGGTGATTTTACACAAGCTGGCCTGGAACTCAGTATGTAGACCAGGCTGGCTTTGAACTCACCGAGATCCTCCTGCCTCTGTCTCCCTGGGATTAAAGACATGTGCCACCATGCCCAGCTCTTAGTTTTCAATTTTAATGATGTGTTGTTTCTCTTAGTAATGCCTGCTGCTTGCAGCTAGTCATAAATAGGTGAAAGGTAAAAGCCAAACTGCCCTAACCTGTCCCCAGAGGTCATTCTACTGGGCTGTATTTCCTCCTGATTACTTTCTAAGTTACTTTTCTTCTCTTTTGGTCTTATGTCATGAGCAGGTTTGGGGGTCCCTTTCTGCTTCCTAGAAACCAGAATTCTTCACTGCCCCAAGGATGGGTTAATGGGGGCCAGGGCACCATTCCCACTTGACTGGAAGCTTACCCCTGCCCAGACTGACTGGGATGGTACCATTGGGGTGCTGCAGACAGATGCCCCTGCTTACACAGCACCTTCTGGTGAAGTGGCTTGACTTGGACCCAGGTGCCGGGGACTGAGCAGCTCTGCCTTGCCGTGTGATTCCAGCCTGCTTGTACACACAGTGAGCCGTGGGCTCCCGTGAGTCCAGCCCTGCTTGCCGTGTGATTCCAGCCTGCTTGTACACACAGTGAGCCGTGGGCTCCCGTGAGTCCAGCTCTGCTTGCCGTGTGATTCCAGCCTGCTTGTACGCAGAGTGAGCCGTGGGCTCCCGTGAGTCCAGCTCTGCTTGCCGTGTGATTCCAGCCTGCTTGTACGCACAGCGAGCAGTGGGCTCCCATGTGTCCTGCTGGAGCCTGTTAGACTGCGACCAGGCTCTGCCTGCTGGCTGACCACAGACACAACGAGTACCTACTGTATACAGATATTAAGAGAGTCAAAGAAAGGCCTCCTGCTCCCTACAGCCCCACCCCACCCCTTGCCAACCCTGTGAGCCCATCTAGTCCCCTTCTTTAAATTTTTTTTTTATTATTATTTATTTTTGTATGTGTACGAATGTATTGTCTGCATGCAGGTCTGTGCACCCGTGTAGTGCAATGCCGCGGAGGTCAGAAGATGGTCTCGGATTCCCCTGGAACTGGAGTTCTCCTGGAATTGGAGTTACAGACGGTTCTTAGCCGCCATGTGGGTGCTGGGGATCGAACCTGGGTCCTCTGCAAGAGCGTCGGTGCTCCTAACCGCTAGGCCATCTCTCCAGCCCTTAGTCCCCTTCTTAAGATGCTCACAAGGCCAGGCTGGAGCCCAGCTGGACTCTGGGGGCAGCAGGGGTCCCAGACGGAGTCCCATCTCCGGCCCCCTTCATCTGCCTACACCCTTGGTGGCCCTAAGACAGGTTTATGGAGGATGAATTGAGGCTGTCTCCCTCCTGGCAGGTTTATTTCTTCATTTTTCAAGCCCTGCTCTGATTTTTCCACCTTGGCCTCCCTACCCCCACTGGCTCCTGGCAAACTTCCTCTCCCTCCCCCCTTGTCTGACAGCCCCGTTAGGCAGAAGGGCACCGGCCTCCAAGGTGATTGAGTTATGGGGGAGACAGGCTAGGCTCTGCAGGAGTGCTTTGGTTTCCTGGCTTGCAGAAAGCTGGGAAGGCTTGAAGGGTGGCGACTGTGTGGGCTGTGGATCCCCTACACGGCCCCAGTCTTCAGACGTAGCCTGAGATGTACCCCTGCCTGCCCGCCAGGCCAGCCCTGATCAGGTCTCAGTTTCCCTTCCTGAGGCAGACCCAGAGCTAGAAGGAAGGTGAGGTGTCAGGGCAGGTGTCTGCTAACTCTTGAGGGAGACTTCCTAAACATCCACTGTCCCTACAGTGAGCCAGGGACCGGGAGAAGAGAAAGGAAGTGTGAGTTTATAAAGCGCCCCCTGTAGGCAGCAGGCTTTCAGCAGCAGCCCAAAGAGACAGTATGGTGGCGGCAGGTCCGAATTGCTGGCTACATTGTTTTGATTTGAGGGTTGATGAGGTTTGTTTGTTTGGTTGGTTGGTTAGTTAACTGGTGTTTGTTTCTTTTGAGACAATCTTGTTCTGTAACACAGGCTAGACTCAGATTTACTACAGAGCCCAGGCTGGCCTCTAATTCTCTTCAATCTTCCTCCTGCTTCAGCCTTCTGAGTGCTGAGATTCTAGGTTTGTGCCCCATGTCTGGCTTGCTAGCCATGATTTTACAGCTTGAAGTACAAATCCTTCCTCCTTTGAGCTCCTGGAAGATAGAGACTCTGGATCCCTGGGGACTACAGAAAGTTAAGATGCTAAGGTAAAACCCACAAAGAGATTGGTGACCAGAGAGGTGAAGAAAGCAACCCAAGGTCACACAGTGAGAAGCAGAGCCCTGTTCTGCCTGGCTCCCACACCCTGCTTGCTCTTGGTGGCACCAAGCCACCTTTTCTCATCTGACTGTTGGCAGAGGGGCTGCCATTCCAGCTGGCACTGCCAGCCACATGCCTGCTATGGCAGACCGAGATCTTGGTGACTCCAAGATTTTGGAGTCTTGCCTCCTTCTCTCTAGCCAGTGTCTGTTCCTCTGCTGGTCAGGCCCCACCTGCTGCCTCTTCCCCAGGAAGGAGGGGTGGGAAGGGAAAGCCCCCCTCTCCATGCTGCTCCTGAACTCCGGCTCATGGAAATGAAAAACACATTGGCTTCATTATCCTCGGATTGAATGAGCAGGGTTGCCATGGCGACAGCCATCTCAGGCCGGCTAGGGGGCAGGGAAGGGGCTGGTGAGACCAAGGCAAGTGGGGGCCAGGCAGCGGGTGCTCAGGCACGTCAGGCGGCCAGGCCACAGGAACAATTGTCATTTGTGCCACCCGCCCTCTTGAGAGGCTGGCCTGGCTTCCAATCAGCATCCTTGAATGGAGAGAGGCAGAGGGACAGAGCAGGCTGGAGCATCCTCCCCTGACTTCCCTTTATATGCTGATTCCCTTCCTGGAAGGGTGCCTGGGTGGTGACAGGCTCCAACTTGGAGCCATTCTGCAGGTCAAGAGACAGAGCCAGGAGAGGGTCAGCTGGTCCACACCCCAACAGAGACCAGCCTAGGGGCTCTGCTGGCCTCCTGGGGACACGGCTGGAGGAAGCACCCAAAAGGCCAGGCTTCATGGAACTAGTGATGCCTTGAAGGGTCTCAGGCATAGCCTTCCTGGAAGCTTGGGTCTCCACCTACTAATAGGACAAGGCAGGATGCTGGTGGCTGTGAGGAGGTCCCAGGCAGGCTTCTCAGAACCAGGCCCTCCCATGCCCCTGATCTTGCCGGAGCCAAAAATCCTAATTCCTATATGGGCCTTTCCCTCCACAGAGCCTGGGTGTACCTGCTTCTTCACCCACAGCCACACCGGGGTGAACACCCAGTTCTGCCACGCTGTGCTAAGCTGTTTAACCCACAGGGGAAGGGGGTAGCTGTACCCCTTTCTCCTCTGAGCACCCTGGTGACTGGAGAACTCCAGCTGTCCATCTGGAGGAACCCCTGTGCCATTTTGTCTAATCAAGAAGCCTTAGATGCCTTTTCATGTGACCAAACACTGAGGGTACCACCAAGGCCTTGCTTTAAGGGACTGGGTACCCACAGGACAGTACTGCTGACAGACGACACAGTCTATTCAGAGGAACCGAGTGTTGACCCCAACTCTAGTGTACACCTTACCTTTAGCCCCAGCTCAGGTATAGCACAAGGGCGGCCTCGTGTACACCCCACTGCTCTCACAGGATGGCAGATGGCCTCGTGCACACCCCACTGCTCTCACAGGACAGCCTCGTGCACACCCACTGCTCTCACAGGATGGCAGATGGCCTCGTGCACACCCCACTGCTCTCACAGGACAGCCTCGTGCACACCCACTGCTCTCACAGGACGGCCTCGTGCACACCCACTGCTCTCACAGGACGGCCTCGTGCACACCCACTGCTCTCACAGGACGGCCTCGTGCACACCCACTGCTCTCACAGGACGGCCTCGTGCACACCCACTGCTCTCACAGGACGGCCTCGTGCACACCCACTGCTCTCACAGGACGGCCTCGTGCACACCCACTGCTCTCACAGGACGGCCTCGTGCACACCCACTGCTCTCACAGGACGGCCTCGTGCACACCCACTGCTCTCACAGGACGGCCTCGTGCACACCCACTGCTCTCACAGGACGGCCTCGTGCACACCCACTGCTCTCACAGGACGGCCTCGTGCACACCCACTGCTCTCACAGGACGGCCTCGTGCACACCCACTGCTCTCACAGGACGGCCTCGTGCACACCCACTGCTCTCACAGGACGGCCTCGTGCACACCCACTGCTCTCACAGGACGGCCTCGTGCACACCCACTGCTCTCACAGGACGGCCTCGTGCACACCCACTGCTCTCACAGGACGGCCTCGTGCACACCCACTGCTCTCACAGGACGGCCTCGTGCACACCCACTGCTCTCACAGGACGGCCTCGTGCACACCCACTGCTCTCACAGGACGGCCTCGTGCACACCCACTGCTCTCACAGGACGGCCTCGTGCACACCCACTGCTCTCACAGGACGGCCTCGTGCACACCCACTGCTCTCACAGGACGGCCTCGTGCACACCCACTGCTCTCACAGGACGGCCTCGTGCACACCCACTGCTCTCACAGGACGGCCTCGTGCACACCCACTGCTCTCACAGGACGGCCTCGTGCACACCCACTGCTCTCACAGGACGGCCTCGTGCACACCCACTGCTCTCACAGGACGGCCTCGTGCACACCCACTGCTCTCACAGGACGGCCTCGTGCACACCCACTGCTCTCACAGGACGGCCTCGTGCACACCCACTGCTCTCACAGGACGGCCTCGTGCACACCCACTGCTCTCACAGGACGGCTTCTCCTCTAGCCCTCCCATCCCTAAAGCACTCTCTCCACTTGTCTGTGTCCTGCCTCTTACTTTGCTTTGATGAGAAACCAAGGCTAGGAAGGGAAATTACTTGCCTGGGGACCACTGTGTGTGCGTGCGTGTCTGTTTGTGTGTGTGCGTGTCTGTGTGCATGTGTGTGTGTGTGTAGGTCAGGCAGCACAGCCTGCTGTATGGAGCCTGCTGTAAGGAGCCTGCTCTATGGAGCCTGCTGTACGGAGCCTGCTGTACGGAGCCTGCTCTATGGAGCCTGCTGTACGGAGCCTGCTCTATGGAGCCTGCTCTATGGAGCCTGCTGTATGGATTCCTCTCTTTTCCAGCCAAGTTTTCAATTCTCATCGTAGACCTCATGCCCCTGGACCCAGAGCCAACCTCTTCCAGGGCTGGTGACAGCTCCCCTATCAGGGCAGGTTGCAGGGTTGCTGAGAGTACCTGGGTTTCAGCTCTTTGGTGCCCCTTTACAACAGGGAGGAACCCTTAGAGGTGATCCAGAACTGAATCTCCTCTCTGAGCCAAAATAAGTGGGATAGTCCCATGGCCCCACCTACAAGTGGGCATATACTTCTGAGGAGACAAGTGACAAGGAAGGCCTGTAGTTGCCCTACCCTTCTGCCAGGTGGGGTGTATGCAATGGAAAGGCTACAGAGAGGCCACCCAGGACTCCTGAGCAAGCTGCAAGCCCAAACCAGGGGGTCGTTCTAAAATGCAGGCTCCTCGGCCCTTCCAGGGCGGTGGGACATGCAAGGTCAGTACATTTTACTTTGCACCCAGGGCTAACCAGCCTGTCACAGAGTCTGAGCCTTGTACTTGTACTTGTTGTCTGAGATCTTTTCTCTGTGCTTCAGATCAAGGCTGAAAAGCCTTTCCTGGACCCCCCCCCCCCAGGCGTTGTCCGTCAACTGTCTCTCTTCACAGTCCTCGGTCTCCAACCCCCATGGTATCAACCGTTTTGTGAACTCCCGTGACACCATGGCTGAGTGTCCTGGGCCCGCCTCCCAGCCACCACCAGGCCACCGCCTGGCTCCCCACCCACAGGCCTGCGGAGGCCGGCTGCTGGGCAAGCCTATCATTTTCCCAGTCTGGGATTATAGGTTTGGGACCTAGGGCATCTTGGGAAGGAGGAGCTGGGACTCTGGCATAATACCAAAGAAAGATACCTCACAGGAAGGGGGTTGGGAGGCTCAAGTGGAAGTGTTTGGGCCAGGCTGGGGATTCTTGCAACCTGACTGCTCCAGAACTCTCACCCCCTCCCGTGTGTGTGTGTGTGTGTGTGTGTGTGTGTGTGTGTGTGTATGCTTGTGTGTTCCCACCTCTCCTGAAGGTCACAACCTCTCTGTACACTCATGATTTAATCCTTCCAGTGTTCTCAAGGACAAACCCAGTTTCAGAGTTTCCAGATTCAAAAAAGACAAGACTCTGGCTGGGAAGGTGACTCAGTCAGCCATGTAAGAATGAGGCCCTGAGTTCAGATCCCCAGAACCCATGTATAAACCTGGGTTCAGTAGTACTTGCTTATAATCCCAGCCGTGGGGAGATGAGAGGTAGAAGTGGGCAGATCCCCGGAACTCAACTAGCCAGCTAGCCTGCTTGGCCAAATTCCAGACCACTAAAGACTCTTGTCTCAAACAAAAGGTGGGAAGTGACTAGAGAATGACACCCAAGCTTGTCCTCTGACCTCCACATGGGTGTGCACACATGTGTATGCTCATACCTATGCATACACACACACACACACACACACACACACACACACACAAAAGACGAGGCTCAGAAAGGGGAGCGGCCAGGCCTGGTCACACAGCGAGGTAGGGCAGAGCCAAGATCGGCCCGCTCCCACCCCACCCTTCCCCAGTGCCCAATAGGCTGCTGTCTGCTTGTCTACTCATCGGGGCAGCCTGTGCCTGGCTGGCATACTCAGACTTCAAGCTTGATTTCCCTTCTGTTTTGTGGTCACAGGGCCCTAGGGTGAACTTGGAGGAGATAGTATGAACCACACTATGTAGCCAGAAAAATTTCTCAGTTGTCCGCATGCCCACTGGGGTGACTTAGCCCATCTGGCAATATGCCATAGGTAGGTGTGAGCCCTAAGGGGCTTGAGGAGTTGAGGAACATGGCAGCATGAACTGGTCTAGGTATTGGCTTTCCAGTCAGACCTGTGCTGGGATCTGAGACACTGGGGCACCTCAGAAGAGGCGAAGTGCCTGGCCCATCCCTGCTGACTGTATAATCCATGTTCACCCCTGAGCCTCTTCTTGCTGTCAGAACTTCAGGCCCCGATATCCACCATCTAAGCAGCCAGGACTGGGGCAGGTACCAGAATGCGTCAAGCAACCAGGGGAGGGGAGCCCTTGGGGGCACTCCCAGGCTATAGGACTGCAGAGCCAGTGTTTCTGATGGGCCACTACTTTCAGGGTGAGCTGGCCAGCCACTGACAGCCAGAGGGACCTCACAGAGCCACCCTATGGTTCCTTCTAGGCCCCAGGGAGCAGGAGGGAGCCAAGGCTAGGGGAGGCTGCCTGTTCTTGGGAATTCACGACATGTCTGCCTGTCGCAAGTACCTCGATAAGGAAGATTTGTGGGTGAGATTTGCAATTCTGTTTTCTCTGAGGGTTATAAATCAGTAGCATGCATGTCTTCCATGCGGCACAGGCAGGAGTCTCCAGTGCGCACATGGGTGCGTGCACATACCCAGGGCTTGTGACTGCTGTCTATCCTAACAGGGTCCCAGAACTATCCAGAATCAAAGACACAAGGCTCAAGTAGGCAGGATTACCAGTATGAGCTCTGGTTCAACTCTTGGCTTGGCAATTGACCAGCCCTGTGCCCTTGACCATGTTGCTGTCAAAGCTTCCTGCCTCAGTTTCTGCATCTGTGAAATGGAGCTCTATGCACCGTATACTTCAAGACATAGTTGAAATAATAAAATACTTTTAAAACAGGACAGAACATACGGGAACTTGGGAAGGTTGGCATTAGCATCTGTAAAGAGTCTGCTGAAGTGGCTGTGGGGAGGGGTCAAGCTTGAGGATGTGAATTTGATCCCTGCTAGCACCCATGTAAGACAGAAGTCATGGTGGCACACACACGTGATTTCAACACTGGGGAGGGGAAGACAAGGTACATCCTGGGTCTTACTCACCAACCAGCCCAACCTTTCAGTGAGCCCCAGGTCACAGTGAAGCACCTTGTCTCAAAAAACACAGTGGCTAGTGCTTAAGGAAGAAGGACACTCAAGATTGACCTGTGGCCTCCACAAGCGTGCACACATATGTGCCCCCCCCACTTGACCACAGACGCAACACACCAAGAAACTGTAACCATCACCACTTAAGGGTCTGCACCTCAGCTCTGTCTCTCAGTTAGCTGTGTCAATTGGCCCTGTCTGAACTTCCTGGCTGCATACTATGAAATGGACAATTACTACCACAGTTGCTGGCCTACAACCACGAAGGATGCAGTATGGGCTCCTCTGATCAGGTCCACCATTGCTGTGCCTGCCCCATGGTGGGTTCAGGGCCTGGGGCCTTCCTTTGCAGCCTCCAGGTAGCTCTGCTCTGTGACCTGACTTCCTGGGGGGAGGATAGTATGCTGGTGTTGAGAGGACAGAGAAAAAAGCTCTGGGAGTGAAGTGGAGGGGAACATTCCAGGAACATCAGTCTCCCTTTTGCCACAGGGCAAGAAACCACTAGCCACGTATTGCTCCTGCCCCCAGGTCTCCTTCCCTCTCCTGAGCTGCAAGTGTGAGAGTGAACCCTGGAGAGCGGCAGGTGTGAGTTACCACTGCGCCATGCACTTACTGGGTGGCCTTGGGCAGGTCATTTAATCCCTCTACTCCCTCCAGTGAAGGATAATTGTGCCTGCCTCGCTGGGCAGCTGGAGAGCACGTTAAATGAGATAATGCATGTGGACCACTTAGCCCAGCTCCCAGTGGCGGCCGCCAGATAAGTGCTCTGTGAATGCCATCAGGCTCCACTCCCTGGAGCACCTGATGCGCGGATGGCGTCTGCTCAGGCCAGACCTTGTAATATTTCTCTCTGAGAAAATGAGCTTTAAATCTGGGAAATCTAGGGGTAAGCCTAGGCAAGTATGGAGAGAGGGGAAATCAGACTGATCCTGCTCTCATCTTCTGCATTGGCCGTTTCCGTGCTTGAGTGTGCCCTGCACAAAGCCCAGCCCTCGATGGCCCACAGCCTCCTGCCCATACGCCTTCCCTTTACCGCCTCCTGGGGTCCATGGTGCTGTCAAACACAGGCTTGCTTCCAAGCTGTTTCTGGCATTTTTACCTGCTCAGCCATAAATCCCTGGAAAGTGATGAATCTGGGGAGTCGATGCTTGCACAAGCACAGGGGGAGAGACGGGGAGCAGCGCCCACATTTTTGCAGAGCTGGCGTTTTCACACCTCTCCCTCCCGGCTCACTGCTGGGGCGAGCAGGATGGTGAAGCCTTGGCCTCCGATAATTGTCGGGAGCATCCCGGGCCAAGCCGAGTCTCCCTGTCAGAACTTTGGAGGCTGGACTTCTCTGTTGCCTGGGAAACCAGTGTGTTCCCTGGAAAGGAAACCACAGGGCTTTGGCTGTTAAGACGCCCGCCCCCCACTCCCCTAAAATGAGTTCCCTGCAAAACTCATTCCCCCTGAAAGCACCAGGCAACAGCATCCTACCTCCACCCCCCCCCCCCAAGCTCACTGAAATGCTAGAAAATGAGATCTGGCCCTGACCTTGTGCTTCCTACCTCTCTTTTTAAAACATTCCATTGTAGCGCAAGGACATGCTTTGTTTTTTCTTATTTAGGTTCCTCCCATGCCAGCTGGGGCTCCAAGTCTTTCTCTCCTCTTGTTGACTGGAGCCAGAAGGGAAAGGGCTTCCACTTTATTTTTCCCCTTCAGCTGTCAGCAAAAATAAACTAGCAGGTTTATATTTGGAAAACAGAGGGTCTCAGCCATCAGATCACTATGTCCGGGGCAGGTCACAGCCTTCATATCCCCCCTCCTATAACCTGGGTTTGAAATCCGACCTGCAGATTTGCAGAGCTAGAAGGGGGAGGGCAGGCCTGTTTTTACTCACATGGACTTTTAGAAGCCATCGGAGGGCCGTGATGATTCTCCCATGGCTGATAGCATTAGGGGACTGTAGGGGATAGCCTGGGACAGTTCTAGAGCCAGCAGCCTGTGGGCAGAAGGGCCTCATTTCTGTCCACCCTGTGGTCTTCCCACCTAGGTCACGGTGGACCTGGGCTTATAGTGAGGTCACCAGATCCTCTGAGAAGAGAATCTTAATGAATGATCCAGTGGCCTGTGCTTTGTTCAGAAGGCTGTAAACAAAGGGAAGCAGAGAGAGGGCGAGACAGCTTGGGTATCCCTGGAGGCTCTTAGTATTCACTGGAGGAGGGCAAAGACAGGAGGAGACCTTGGTTCAACCACAGGTACACCCCTCCCTCCTTGGGGCCTGGATCTCCCCAACCCTACCTCTGCTGAGACCTGACACCCCAGGGTGACCTGCACTTCCAGGGCTACTTTGTTTTGGTGATCTGAGCAGTTAATTTGTCACCTACAAGTGACTCCCTGTTCCGTAAGTAATATTAAACAAATCCTGTTCCTGTCCCTGAATGTCCATGGAAAGCAAACATGCCCCAGCTGGATTTTCCTCCATCCCCAGCAGACTCCAGTCATAGGCAGTGTGCATTCTGGGAGCTGTGCCTGTTGGCCAGGCATTGAGGAGCCTGTGCTCCAACTATGTGAACCACCAAGTGGGCCACAGAACCAGCAGAGAGAGCTGAGAGCCCAGGGAAGCATCACAGGGTCTCAAGGCCTTTGCAGCCCCATTCTGGATTTGCACGGATCTTTCTTGTTGATTCCTGAAGTCCTGTCAGCTCTTGCTATTAGCGCAAGGCTCTCAGAGTAGAGTAAACTAATGAATTACAGCATGATTACACAGCACATAATTAACTTTGTAATTAATATGCAACTGCCACTTAAGCTAAAACACTGCTTATAGAGATGTACGGCAATACTAAATCACAGGTCAGAAACAGGCTTCAGAATTTTCAGAAGAATGAGCAGAAGCCGGCAATCATGCAAGGCCACAGGGCGAATTAATTAAAATCGGATGAATAGTGAGAGTCCTGTTTTCTTGTGGCACCTTCTCCTTTAAGAAAGACCCACCATGACACCTTGCTGGGCTGACTATCCAGGCTTAGCCAAAAATGACCCCAGAGCAGCATCGAAGCCTCGCCTCTCTGCCCACCCCATGTCTTGGCCCTTGGGACCTGGCTACACACCTTCTTCCTCAATAAAGCTTGCTGGGGTACTCTTCCTTCTGCAGCCCAGCCTGTGCAGGGCATGGCCAGTATTTTAGGCTTCCAGAAGTCAAAATTGCCATTTCATATTTATTCAGTTCTATCATCCTTCAGCTTTAACCAACATGTTAAAACTAGAAGATTCCACCAGGCGTGGTGGCACATGTCTTTAATTCCAGCATTCAGGAGACAGAAGCAGGTGGATCTCTGTGAATTCAAGGCCAGCCTGGTCTACATGGTGAGTTCTAGGCCAGCTGGGGCTACAGAGAGACCCTGTCTCAAAAAAGACCAAAAATAAACAAACAAACAAACAAATAAATAAATAAATAAATAAATAGGATTCCTTAGACATCATCTCACACAGCCCTGTCTTCCCCAATGCCAATCAAGGGGCTAGGTATATCATTGCCGTGCAGGATCCGGCTAAGCAGGAAGCCCCACACCTTTAATCCTTTGTTCTAGGCTAGTGCTAGGCAAGTAGACAACAGCCATTGCTGCTGCGGGATTAGGCCAGGCCCCTCAAAGTCAATCCTCCCATCCCCACCAGCCCACTGTGTGTCCTGAGAAAAGGTGCATCACCTCTGTGGGGCTCAGGCAGTGAGATCCACCTTGATAGGCTGGACTACACATGTGAAGAGGCCTGATGTATCCAGCACTCACTACGTGTGCAGCACCCCTCTGCCTCTGAGGTTTCAGCAGCTAAGGAAATGGACATAGAGAGGTCAAGGGTATGTTCATAGTGTGCACACGGGTTGGTATACTGAGGACCCCCACCTCCTTACTTGAAACTGGGAATGATGGAGGATAAACACCTCTTTCATCTCTTTCCAAGTGTCCTACCCTGGACTGGGTCCCTGGGCCTCAGTTGTCCTGGTCCCTGGCTTGAGGATCCTGTGTTGGTCATTGGACTTCAGGATGGCTGCTGAGAGACCTGAGTTCGAATCCTGGCCTTGCTGTTTTCTGTTCCAGGGCAGATTTTAAGTCTTGCCTCCCTCTTGGTGCCAGCTACCCAAATCCTGACCCCCATGGAGGTGCCTTCCACGGGGTGCTGAGGAATAGTACCTCAGTCCACCCTCTACACACAGCCTTGCCTTGTCATACAAACTGGGCCTTGCTCTAAGACATTACTGCAAAAGCTAGCAAATACACTTAAAAACTAGGTTCTTTTGAAAATAATTTTTATTGAATTTCTGAGAATTTTATATATTTTGATCATATTCAGACCCTCTCTTCTATCTGCATGCCCCTTGCTACTACCCTCCACCTGATTTCATGTACACACACACACATACACACACATGTGTTATATGAGAGTGTATATATATATGTATATATATATGTATATATATATATTCACAAATGCCCTTCATTATGGGTCCATCTACTGGTGCCCAGTCAACCTATCTAGTGTCACACCCTTAAAGAAACTTGACTCTCCCCCTCCCAGCAGCCATCAGTTCCCAATAGTTCTTCAGCTGGGGTTGGGGTTTCTTACCCATTTCCCCAACTTCTATGCGGGGATTTTTGTCTGGTTAGAACTTACGTGGGACTTGTCACCATTGCTATGAGTTCATATGAGTAACTACCTAGCTATCTGGTTCCTGTGGTCATCCCCCACTTCTGACTCCTACAATCTTTCCACCCCTTCTTCCACAATGATTCCTGAGCCTTGGGGGCTGGGGTCGGGGGAGAAGTTTGCTATAGTTGTCCAGTTCCATGGTAAGCACTCTGCAGCCTCAAGTTCTCTGCAAGTTGGCCAGTTGTGGTTCTTGATATTAACTACCATGTGCTGCATGAGGAAGCTTCTCTGGTGAGTTGAGAGATGTATTAATCTATGGGTGTAACAATAAGTCCTTAGGAGTTGGTTTAATAATATGTTCACTTAGCAGAATAATAGTAGTGGGTTCTGCCGGGCGTGGTGGCGCATGCCTTTAATCCTAGCACTCGGGAGGCAGAGGCAGGCGGATCTTTGTGAGTTCAAGGCCAGCCTGGTCTACAGAGTGAGTTCTAGGCCAGCCAGAGCAAAGGGGGAGACGCCGTGTCTGGAAAAGACAAAAAAAAAAAATAAAAAAAAAAAAAAAGTGTAGGTTCTCCCCTATTGGCCTGTGACCCAAGAAACCCAAAGGTTTTGGGGGGGGGCTTTTTAATTTTGAAAATATGCGTAGTAGTAGCATGTAACCCTCCCTGAGCAGGCACCCCTGCCATTTCCTCCCTCCTCTGATATTGCCGATAAGGACCAGGGGCCCTGTGTGGAGCTGGGGTTCAGGGCTAGACCCAGTTTCAGAATGAGCCCAGCTGTCATCACTGCTTCCGGTTTACAGAGGAGCCCTGGGCTCACAGCAAATAGCAGGAGTGGGCTTTGAACCCAGTGGCCTAGTGTCCTTATGACTGAGCCACTCTCTCTATCTAAGGTGGGGTGATTGGCAAGAAGGTCAGGACACCGGAGTGCTCTGTGAACCACAGAGAGCATCTGATGGGAGCTTCTGTTACTCTTGTTAGACAGGAAGTGTGTGTTTAGGTGGCCTCTAGGGGCCCTGCTTGTCCCTGAAGGGCTCTTGTTCTGAGAGCAGTGGCTTGGTCCTCTGAGACCCTCAGACCCAGAGCCTCCCTGAGCTCAGACAAGATGCATAACAGGCAGTGTGATGGAGGCTAGAGCCAGTTGGGGAGAAAGGAGGCCGCAGGCCTCCATCACCAGCCTCAACCCAGGGATGCTGAAAACCTCTGCCCGGAGCCCTAGACACACAGCTCTGCAGGCAGAGCATAACGGCTTCATAGCAAGCAGAGGCTTTGTTCCCATTCCACCCTAGCTGGAGCACCCAGTCCCACCTATCCCCACCTAAGGTCGTGGCAGCTCCCAGGCAGGCCCCTGTAGCAGCTGTCTATGGACTGACTACAGCCCAGCCTGGGTAGGCACCTGCAAGGACAGCCTCGATGTGTGAGAGGCTGGGGAGAATGAGATGTCAAGGGTAGCTGGGGCTCCCAGGCCTGGGTGGGGCCCACTCAGCCATACCCACCTTACCCAGGCCTCAGTTTCCTCAGCTGTGACTATCAGGATGTATTTGGTCATTTCTCCACGTTCCTTCCAGATCTAAACTGTGAGGATGGTTTCTCGTCTTTTTGTTTTTGTTTTCCCATCTGCCACTTTTAGCCCAAATAAATCTCTCCCTTTTAAATCTTTTCCGGTTTTAAAAAATCCAACAATTAATGGCAATTAGGTGAAGGAGGAGGCACGCACAGTGAGTAAACGGGAAGGCCGAGGTCCCACAGGGAGGCACAGGCAGAGGCAGACGGGAGCTGCCATGGGGGCTGGATAGAAGGCTCAGGCAGCAGTTAAGAGCTATCCTGGTCTTGCTGAGGACCGGGAGCTCAGTTCCCAGTGCCCCTGTCATGCACCTCACAATCTCCTATAACTCCAGCCCCAGGGGATCTGACTCCCTCTTCTGGCCTCCACAGGCAGGGCACACAGGCACAAATCTACACATGTACACATAATTAAAAATCTACACATGTCAAATAAAAACCTAGCATGGGGAGCTTAGTCCCAGCACTTGGATTCCAGTAGGTGGATCTCCATGAGTTCCAAGCCAGATGCTAGGAATATACAGTATCTAGACTCTATCTCAAAATTATAAAATAAAATGAAAAAGAAGCTGCTCTGCTGGGCAGCCACGCCTCCCTATGTGGCTGGGAGAAATGGCCCACCCACGCTGAACTTTGGTTTTCCTATCTGTAAAATGGAATAGTAAAGAGGGCTTGTGACTGCTTGGAGCATAGCAACCTGGGTGTACAGTGCCTCCATCCAGGAGACTCTCGGCTTGGAAAGAGCCTTGCTCATACTCTGGGTTCCAGGAAAGAGCACAAAGGCAGAAAGTAGCCATGGTCTCCCTGATGGCCTAAGACCAAGCCTTTGCCTCCCCGAGCCACCTGAAGCTGGAGAGATGGCTCAGTTAGTAACGTGTCCATCATGTAATCAAGAAGACCTGGGCTCAGATCCCCAGAACCCATGTAAAAGCTAAACGTGGTTTCACAATCCTGTAACCCCAGCATTGGTGTGGCAGACAGATGGGCACAGCTCTGAAACTCATTGGCTACCAAACCGGCAGAATCCATGAGCTTCAGGTTCAATGTGCTTCAAAATTAAACCTGGAGAACCACTGAGAAAAGCTGTTGACCTTGAGCTCCACACATATACACAGGCACCCCTCTTGTAAACCGTTCATACACGCACACACCACATGCATTCCCAACCCCCCCCCCACACACACACACACAACACAGAGATGACACCTTAGAAGTATTCATTTCCTGAGCCAGGACTGGTGGCTAAGAATGCTCAGTAGACAGTCAGCTGGCTGTGCCTTAACTCAGTAGGAAAAGTGCAGTATCGATTAGGCATGTCTGCCCTGGGTGTAAGAGTTGGGGGTGGTTCAACTCTCAGACCTCTTGTCATAGGACTAGGTGGTCTCTACAGGCCTGTCCAGCTCTGGAAAATACCGTTGGCTCTGTTCCATTCAGTTCCCCAGATGCCAAGTAGGTAGTTTTATTTATTTATTTATTTTTTGGTCTTTTCGAGACAGGGTCTCCCTGTAGCCCCAGCTGTCCTGGAACTAGCTCTGTAGACCAGGCTGGCCTTGAACTCACAAAGATCCACCTGCCTCTGCCTTCCAAGTGCTAGGATTAAAGGCATGCGCCACCATGCCCAGCCAAGTAGGTAGTTTTAAAGACTTGGGGAGCCACCATGGTGGCACTCACCTTTACTCCAGCACTCGGGAACTAGAGGCAGGCTGATCTCTGTGAGTTGGAGGCCAGCCTGGGGCTACAGGGAGAACCTGTCTCGAAAAGACAAAAATAAATAAATAAATAAATAAATAAATAAATAAATAAATAAATAAAATAAAGAAAAGAAAAGAAAAGAAAAAGAAAAAGACTTTGGGGAGGCAGAAGTTGGAGACAGCCAAAACACCTCCTGTGCCTAGAGCTGGAGCTGTAGGAATGTCTGCCTTCTAGAAAGTTCCAGCCTCCCTCCTTCCCTGTCCCTCGGTGCCCTTGAGTAACTGCTCACTGCCCCACCCCCACCTCACTTCCTGGCATCTGAGACTTTGGAATAGCCACAGGAGTTCTGAGGCAAAGCCAGGTCAGCGTCTCTGTGTGAGAGAGAGGGTGGCCTGGACAGCATCAGTCAGGTCAGCACTGTATACCGATGATGGCCCCTTCCTCGCTCTGGGCAGCGGGGCTGGGAAGGAAGTGTCCAGTTGATGAAGACCTGCCGTGCTTCTGTGGAGAATGGGAGGTACAAAAACATGGGCTCTTGTGGTCAGACCAGGGGCAGAATCCTGGCATCATTTCTCAGCACTGTGGCCTTGAGCTAGTCACTGGATCTCTGGGAGCCTCCGTTTCCTCTCTGGCTGGACCCTGGTAACTAGGTTATCAATCACATTAGAGTTGGAAGCCTTAAGGTGACACGGAAAACTTAGTGTTTGTCACTTACAAGTTTAGTAATTATTGGGGCAGGGGCGGCCTTGGACCAGAGGAACCCTGAGAGGCTTTCTTTGCCTTCTGGTAGGAATAAGAGTCAGGGACCTGGAATGTGGTCAGAGGGGAGCAGGAAGTTTTGACTTGAGGGCACTCAGGGGCTGCTGAGGCAGCCTGAGCCCAAAGGACAAGGCACTCTCTGCAGTTGGAGTCCTAGTCCACTGGGTGGGGATAGTAGCTGTCCTTTGTCAGGGCTGTGTTCCACCTGTCCACTCCTCTTATCATTCAGCCCAGAGAAGGCTGTCAGGCATAGCTGGGTGGGGGCTGGCTTTCAGGACCCCCACTCTGAAAGGCTGAGGCTATACTGTATTTTCCCATTAACCAGTGTAGACTCCCGTGGATGAGAGTGGGTGCTGGCTGTATGGAGCCTGGCCACAGGGCGCTGCTCTCGCCCGAACAGAGGAAGCAGGTGTGGGGCTTTGAGCATGCCCTCTCCTAAGTGTCTGCTCACTCAGCTCCTCAGCCCAGTGGGGAACGGAGGAGATTTCCCGTTCTCCCATGGAGGATACGGGCTCAGGAAGTAAAAGGGCCTCCCCAAACCCTACAGCCAGGAAGGTCTGGCTCTCAGCCCACCACCCACCGGAGCCCTACCCTGTACAAGGCCTTATGCCTGCCCAGGGCCTGTCCTCACTGCCTGGCCTTGAGCAGGAACAGCTGGTCCCCAGCAGCTGGCCCAAGCTGCCCCTTCCTCCCTCAATCCCCTCAGCTCCTGCCCACCTGCCCTTCTTCCGGACTCCCCTGGAGAAGAGCCCCAAAGACAGGGTCGTCCTCTCCACCTGCCTTTACTTAGCAGGCAGTTCCTGCACATTTCAGCTCCTAGGCCTTCCGTTTAAGATGAGGAAGGCCTGAACCTCAGTCTCTTTCACCCCACCCCACCCCACGCTGGACTAAGACAGTATTCAAAATGGCGTTTGAACCCACTCAAGTCTGCTATTAGATAACTGTCTTTTAAATTTTTTTTAAATTTATTTCTGTATGTGTATGAATGTACTGTCTGCATGCAAGTGTGTGCACCCGTGTCGTGCAATGCCGCGGAGGTCAGAAGAGGGTGTCGGATTCCCCTAGAACTGGAGTTCTCTTGGAATTGGAGTTTCAGGCGGTTCTTGGCCGCCATGTGGGTGCTGGGGATCGAACTCGGGTCCTCTGTAAGAGCGGTCGGCGCTCTTAACCGCTAGGCCATCTCCAGCCCGATAACTATCTTTTATAACACTCGGGAACTCATTCTCTGTCATTTTCTTGACCTCAAGATTTCACTATGAAAATGGAAAAGGGGTTGCCTGTGGACCACCCGAAGTCATCTCATTCCCCCATGGAACATGTGTAACTCCTTAAGAATCCTGTCCTGGTTGGATGACACTTCCCAGTCCTGAGATCCTCTGGTTAGAGGCAGTCACTGAGATTTCAATTCTCAATATTTTAAATGGCCACACTTCACCCCAGGTTAGATTTGGGGATGCATAACTGTCAGACACCCTGGCTGAAGGAGCGACAAATACAGACACCACTGGGATGGATGTGCTTGATAAGAATGGAACAACGGGGGCTGGAGAGATGGCCTAGCGGTTAAGAGCACCGACTGCTCTTACAGAGGACCCGGGTTCGATCCCCAGCACCCACATGGCGGCCGAGAGCCGTCTGAAACTCCAATTCCAGGAGAACTCCAGCTCCAGGGGAATCCGAGACCCTCTTCTGACCTCCGCGGCATTGCACGACACGGGTGCACAGACTTGCATGCAGGCAGTATATTCATACACATACAGAAATAAATAAAATTAATAAAAAAAAATTTTAAAGAATGGAACAACGGAGCAGAGCAAGTGCTGCCACTTGGGGTGACAAGGTACTGGATCTTGGTGACTGGGAGGACCAGGTTCTAACCTCTGGGTAGGCCAGGTCACAGATGTAGAGCTGTCCACAGAGCCCAGGTGAGGAGGTAGCAAGCAGCCCAAGGTCGGGGACTGAGAGTGGCAGGAGTCGGGGACCAGCAGGGAAGGATGCTAATGGTTTTGCCACATGCCTGGGCTCTGTGAGGTCTGTCTTTCTCCATCTGAAGCTGCTGAAGGGACTGGCTGGGATGGTGCCTTAGAGCCTAGGCTCTACCACCAGATGAGCAAGGCAGTCCCCAGCTGGCTGGCCCTGGCTCTGCCTTGGAGAGCAGCACCTCTGCTCAGGCTATAGGTAGAGCCTCCCACCCCAGCCACTGGCCCTGATCCCCCTCCCCCTTCCGCACCCCAGGAGCCCCAAGCTGCATATGTGTGTGGTGATTGAATCATTTCTGCACACCGTTGTTCACACTGCTCCCCAGGGAGCCGCCACTTGCCTGTGCAAGCTGTCAGGAGAGGTGTGTGCTCTAGTACATCCAGGCCAGCAGTCCATGTGTGCAAGTATCCGCTCTGGAGTGTGCATAGGGGCACAGAGGCACACACACACAGCATACAGACATCTCTACCTGGATGCACAGGGATGACACGTTGATGCAGATTAATTACTCAGGCC
This sequence comes from Rhizomys pruinosus, assembly GCA_009823505.1. Taxonomy (NCBI): domain Eukaryota; kingdom Metazoa; phylum Chordata; class Mammalia; order Rodentia; family Spalacidae; genus Rhizomys; species Rhizomys pruinosus. The sequence goes on along the minus strand of VZQC01011941.1, from coordinate 641,699 downwards.
TGAAAAATGAGAAAGAAAGCACAGCATGTATAAGATGGATATGAGTGGGCCTGCCACCTTCAGTGCACGGAAAGAATACTCTGTCCCTGTGTCCAGAGAAGAGCCCATCCAGGGCCCTTTATAAGTCAACCAAAGGGTACCAGCCCATTTGAGTTCTTGGGTCCTCTCCATCCTGCCACAGGTGTGCTAAGAAGAGCTTGGTCTCTTACTCCCTTCAATTCTCAGCAGCCCATTCTCAGAGCTGCTTTGAAGTACACAGTGGCAGCTAACTCTCACTTTGCCTGTCTACTCTGCCAGGCCCAGCCAAGGGCAAGCTTGACCTGAGCTTTACCTGGGATGGTGGTGTGTGTGTGTGTGTGTGTGAGAGAGAGAGACAAGTGCAGACAGAAGGCTGGTTCAGCAAACAACCTCTGGAAGTTGGGAAGACTCAGCCAAACCCCATGTCACCATCTAAAAACCAGTACAATGCAGTGAAGCGAGGCCAAGCAAGATAAAAAGGAAAGGACAAGAGCTTCAAGAGAGCTGTGTGGGACCCTGGGCCATCTGGAAAAAGGACTCTCACCATGTTTTCTAGACTGCAGGCTTCCCAGCTTGGGGACAACCTTTGAGTGTCAAAGTCAATGCTCTTTTCTTGCTGAGGTAGGATTTTCCAGATAGCCAGCACTCCAACTCAGAAATCCTTAAATACCGGAGTTTGGCAAGCTGCCAGGCTAGCCCAGCCCTTCATTTATAAATAGGGAAACTGAGGCCCAGCTTCTTGCCCTGTTTACACGGTGGGAGAGTGTTGGGGCAGGCTCTCCTCACAGACCCTCAGGCTGACTCAGGGTCCCCTGATAGAGCCCCACACCTACCTAGAGGCAGATGGGCTGCAGGAATGGCAGAGGCTATGAGGTGCTGTTCTCTGTTGGAACAAAGCCAGGGCATGGGTGGGTGCTGAGAGCTGCCGCCACTGAGGATTTGTAAGGACTTCGAAAGGCTTAAGCCAGGCACCCAGAGGCAAAAGTAGCCTAGCTGAGCTGCGCTTCCGTGGCAGAGGGGCGACCTCTGCTGGCTGCCAGACGCTCACCGCTTCCCCACTGGCAGGGTGTTGAGCCAGGGACCCTGAGGTAGCCTTGGAAAAAAATGGCTTTGGTCAGGTTGAGTGGAATAAGGACATCTTTGGGGGTCCAGTCACAGCTTGAGATGAGAATAGCCAGGAGACTCTGGGTACCAGTCTTAAGGGTGAGAAGAGGAATGCATTAATAGAAAGGCAGAGGGCTTAGAACAGCACAGTCCTGGTTGTATGACCTTGAGTGAGTCACTTCAGTTCTCCAAGTCTTTAAGGACTGAGAAAAATAGCCATGCCTCAGGCCTGACCTGCTGATGACACAGCAGGCACAGAAGTCAGGGTGCCCCCACCCCGCGCCCCATGTCTCTTCCTTGCGCCAACTCTACTCAGGCCCTGGAGCCTTAGCTCTCAAGGCCTTGCCCCTTGTGCAGTATAGTTCAGACCCTTCATTTCTATCCATTCCTGGTAGTAATTGCCCCATTTTCTACCAAGGACCTCAGTAGTTTAAAAATGTCACCTCAGGAGCTGGAGAGATGGCTCAGGTTCGATTCCCAGCACTCAAATGGCTGCTAACAACTGTCAGTAACTCCAGTTCCAGGGGATCTGTTGTCCTCTTCTGACCTCCAAGGGCACTGCACAACATGGGTGCACCTACCTACATGCAAGCAATACACTCATACACATAAAATTAAATAATAATACATAAAATTTGGGGGGTCTCCTTGTAGCCCCACCTGGCCTGGAACTCACTCAGGAGACCAGGCTGGCCTTGAACTCCCAAGGGCTGGGATTAAAGGCACAGGCCACCACGTCCAGCAAGTAAAATATTTTTAAAAATCACTTGAGCTATGTATAGTGGCATATGCCTATCTGCCCTCAAAGGGCTGAAGCAGGATCATCATGGGTTCAAGGCCAGCCTGGGAGACCCTACATAGGGAGACTCTCTCTGAAAAAAACAGACACTCTTTTGTAGATGGAAACATAAGATGGTGAGATTTGGTGGCTCACACTTGTAATCCTGGGACTAGTGAGGCTGAGGCAGGAAGATTACCCATGAGTTTGAGACCATCTTGATATAGATTGAGATCCTGTCTGTCAGAGAGAGAGAGAGAGAGAGAGAGAGAGAGAGAGAGAGAGAGAGAGAAAGAGAACCCAGTTTGTGGTGACTCCTGACAGCTGCCTACTCACTCTGAGTCTTAAGATGTTGAAAGCCCAGATGGTCACATTTTGATTCCCTAGGATGGAGCCTAGACCTAGGTGGACCTGGGCCATGTGACCCTGAGGAAAAACCACTGTGGGCCTCAGGCTCCCCACACAGAATCATTTGGGACCAGAAGACTGAGGACATGGTTGCTTGCTGTTGTCCTGGGGAATCTCTGAATCCAGAGACCCCATGGAGGCCAACCTCGTAGGTCTCTAGGGCCCCCTCGGGCTCTGGTCTTGGACGAAAATGCCATGGCCAGCCTGAGAGAAGATTCTCCTTGGAGATAGGGCCTGGTGAGGGACAAGTAAAAGGTACCCATAAGGACCCCAAACCCTCACAGTGCAGGTTTCTGGTCCACAGAGAGCTGAGGTTCGTCAACATCGCCCCCTGCTGGTTGCTTGCGCCATGGCAGTCTTTTTTCCTAGGTTATAGCTTTGGACTGGGGTGCAAGTCAACTTGTGCTTCCTTTCGAGCTCCCCAGCCAGTCACTGAGCTGACCTGGCCTTGTTTTTCTGGGCTCCTTAGATGCAGTGTCCTTATGCTGGCCAGCCTCAGAAACCATACTCCTTTATTTTTATCTGTGTTTGCTGGCCTGTACCACATGGATGTCTGGTGTCCATAGAGGCCAGAAGAGGGTGCTAGATCCCCTGGTACTGGCATTACCAAATGGTTGTTAGCTATCATGTAGGTGTTGGGAACTGAACTTGGGTCCTCTGAAAGAGCAGCAAGATCTCTGAACTGCTATGCAGTCTTTCCAGCCCCAGAAACCACACTTTTTACTGGGACACTGACTACCATTATTCAGCCATGGCTTGGGTGCACTAGTCCTTCACAGGGCCAGGAATCAAGACAGCCAGAGAAACGGTGCTCCTAGCTTGCTTCTGCCCTACCCCTCCCTTGTCCTTGCATCCCCTGTAGTTGCTCCCTGGTCCTAAAAGGGGTCACCTGAGTACTGGCTGAGGCTCTGTGCAGATGCAGTCAAGAGGAGACAGCTCTGCTGGGGAGCCCCTGAGGGGAACAAGGGAGCTGTTCCCACCCTCCAGCAGGACCCCTACTCTTCCACAGATCCTGTCCCATAGGTTGTTACAGGAAAGTCGGGATTCCAGACCTGGTTTTTATTGGATCAAGTGTAAACTGAGCCTTTGTTTCCTTACCTACAAAGTGTCTGTCAGTGTACAGGACCTGAACCAACATTTGACCGTTAGCAGGAAGAGTTCAACCAATAGTCACCCAGAAGGTGGCCTACGGGGAAATACAGGCTTGGAGCAAGTGTCTCTTTCTAGACTGGGTGTGGTGGCACACGCCTTTAATCCCTGCTCTTGGGAGGCAAAGATAGGTGGATCTCTGTGAGTTCAAGGCCAGCCTGGTCTACATAGTGAGCTCCAAGCCAGCTGGAACTAAAAGGAGATCCTGTCTCGAAAAAGACAAGGGAAAAAAAGTCTCTTTCTGCCTGTCCATCTTATTTACTTATTTATTTATTTATTTGGTCTTTTTGAGACAAGGTCTCCCTGTAGCCCCAGCTGGCCTGGAATTCACTATGTAGTCTGGGCTGGCCTCTGCCTTCAGAATGCCGGGACTAAGGGCATGCACCTCTACACCCAGCTTCTTTTTTCCTCTCAAGACAGTTGCTCCCAGGGCGGCCTTGAACTGATGATCCTCCTACTTCAGCCTTCCAAATGCTGAGATTACACAGGATGCGCTGTGAGTCCCTTCAATAATGGACCAGTGGACAGACAAGCATTGAAATGATAAATAAATGATGAACAGGGATTTGGTTGTCAGGGAGTGTAAACACTCGGCAGGTGGCAGGACGGTGGGACGAGTGGTGGTTGTCAGGATGAGAGTGGGCGATGTGATACAACCATTACCCCCACTTTTACCTTTCTTTCCCAAAAGCTTGAAAACAAAGCCAGTAGCAAAGCTTACAAATGTCCAGGCGACCCACCCTCTACTTCCAGGAGCGCGTTCTCTGGATAACCCATACTTGGGATGCTTCCCTCCCAACGCTAACCCTGGGGAAGCAGCTTCAGGCTTCTTCGGGTCTGATTGTCATGGGCGCCCCGTGTGTGGAAGGTTCCTGGAGCTCTCTGGAGCTGAGGAAGCCTTCCCTCCCCCACAGTTGGTCATTCCCCCAGCTTTCCCATCCTGAAGGGAAAGCCCGGTGCCCAGGACATCTGCATGCCTGCTGCTAAGCCCAGTTCTACCGGGGTGGGCAGGGGCTGCCTGCTGGCCAGGAGCTACGCTCCTTCTTCTGCCTGAGTCTCAGTGTCCTTGCCTGGAAACTGATTGTGGTGCTAATCAGAAGTGCAAAGGAAAATAGTAGACTCCCTCACTCTGGGTGGTTTGTAAAGTTTTAAGAACTGTGAAGTCAGGGTAGCTTGGAGAGAGCACATGGGGATGGTCCTGCGAAAGAAGAGCTACTGTAGGACACTTGTGCAGTGACACAGGAAGAGCCCCAGAGTGGCCTAAGCCTTGAACCAGGAGACTGGGGCTGGGGCTGCTCAACCAATATACACAGACTCTTCCCCTAATGCATGTGCCTGCCTGTGCACTTCCTCATCTTCCAGTGGGCACGGCCACCCAGGCTCACACACAGAGAACACCAAAGAGCCCCCCAGAGCCTCCATGTCAGCTGCAGGCTGAGTGAGGGACAAGGCAAGCTGGACACTCGGGGGGCCCCCTCCCAGTGTTGAGGTGGGGGCTAGCTGGTAGGCTATACAAGGTTGGCAGGCCTGACGCTACCCAGTGACACCCTCTCTTCTCTCTTCCCAGGCTGGACCACGTTCATGGCTCTCGGGTAGAACCCAGTGAAAACGGCCAGAATGAATTCTATGGACAGGCACATCCAGCAGACCAATGACCGTCTGCAGTGCATCAAGCAGGTGGGTGTGGCTGGCCAGTGGCATTGGTGGGGCAGACGGCAAGTAGGTCTGTGCTTCAGTAGGGCGTTAACGGGTGCTTACAGAGGGGAGAGTGGGCACTGCAGTCATGCACGCCTGGCTTTGAACGCTTACACTGCCTCATTCCCACCCAGCCTGGTGACTTTGAGCTGGTGTCTTGTCTTCTCTGTGCTTTGAGCTGTGATATGTACAGGCAGTGAAGTGCTTAACACTGCGAGCCCCTTTCTGCCACTGCCCCTGCAGACCTATATGCCCGGGCCCTCCACTCCTGCTGCTTACCAACAGCAAAGAAATGAAGCCTGGTGTGACGTCACACTCCTGTGATCCCAGCACTAGCAAAATGCAGATGGAGAATTGGGAGTTGAAGGTCACCTTCAGCGACATACAGAATTTAGGGCCAGCCTGAGTTAGATGAGACCCCCATCAGTAAGTTGCAGGAGAAAAAAAGGTTCTGGGAAAAGAAATCACCGTACAGAAAAGGAAGCCAAACTGCAGAAAGGCAACCGAGAGTCGTCTGAAGTCACACCACCCAGTGGTACTGGGCCAACTTCATCTTGCAGCATGGTGGTTCTGTAGTCTGCCCTCACTCGCATCAAGCCCCAGTGGTAGTTCACCTGGATCACCCCTGGTCTGCGTTGTTGGAAGGCAGGGAACCCATCACCACATTCCCCCAGAGATGTCTAGGAATGATGCTGTACTCAGGGCCAGCTTTGTGCACCAACTGAGAGGTCGGGAAGAAGTCGCTACCAAGGGAAGCATGGCCCCAGGCACCAAGCAGCCCAGACTTTAGTTCCTAGTCTCCTTGGTCAGGCTAGGCACTTTATTTCTCCAAGCCTCTATTTCCCTCTGTGTCAGATGGGGCCTACAGGTCTACCTGGGAGAATGCACGAAACCCAGGCCTGGTACAGAGCAGGTGCATATTGGTACCAGTGACTAATGACAGTGGCGGCTGATGTTCTCAGCATCCTGGAGGTGGGGAGGGGTATTCTGGGATGAAGTCTCTGGGTCACACGTGCTTGGCAGGAAGCTCAGGGAGGCAGCATAAACAGCTGGCCTCAGGGGCCCCCAACCAGACAGAGTTCAGGGGCCCCACCTTCCCTCCCAGAGCTCCAGGGCAGTGGAGCCTCCCCAGTGTGTCCTCCAGTGTAACAGAGACTGCTCCGTAGGTATGAGGGATTTGTCTTCAGCTTAGCCTAAGACAGAGCCATCTCATCATCTCATGCTGGGTCTGAGAGGATGTTGTAGCAGACTCCCTACAGATTGAGCCCAGCTCGAATAGACTCCAGATGCTGACTCTGCACCTCTGCTCATAGTAACAGACTGGAAACCAGACATCTCTCTACTCCACCATTACCTACTCCTGGGCCCACAGGGCTCGCTCTCTCTCTCCCTCCCCTCTCTCTTTCTCTGTCCTGCCTTTGACCCACTTTTCCTGCCCATGGCTTCGCTGGCAGCAACTTCCACGCAGCACCTCCCCAGTCCCTTTGTGTACCAGGCACTCAGCTCCTGGGCCTGCTATCCACTGGGCTTTCTTCCTCTACCCAGCCAGCCCTGCATCAGCAGGAGTCAGGGTTCCCTCACTCCCTCAGCCCATGCTGGGGCAATGTTCCAGAGAAATACCCAGCTCAGACTTGCAAGTCAGCAAACCCAAGTCCCCATCCTACCACTTAAGAGTTGTGTGACCTAATGAGTTGTCACATCCGTTTGCCTCCTCTGAAGAATGTGCATCCTGATGAGTGCTTGTCCAGGGCTAAGGTCTGTCTGCTCTACAGCTGCCCTTAGCTATGCAGACTGTGGATTCTCAGGCATCTTGCTTTAATCACAATAGAAAGTGTGTCTGCATGCACCTATGACAAATGTGCTATGTCAGTGGGCCTTGGCTAATGCAGGCTGTGGATCCCACCCTGAGCCACCCAGACTTGGACTCTTGGAACCTCACCTCCCCAACACAGCCCTTCTCTTCTGCTAGGTTCCAGCACCCAGATAGCCCTTCCTTGCAGCCTCTTACTTGGCTGCTCTTCTTCCTCCTCAGCCTCTTGGGGTTTAGAGAACCAAAGCTCCCTCTTTACAAGGTACCCTGCTCAGGGGCTGGAGAGATGGCCTAGCGGTTAAAAGTGCCGACCGCTCTTGCAGAGGACCCGGGTTCGATCCCCAGCACCCACATGGCGGCCGAGAACCGTCTGTAACTCCAATTCCAGGAGAACTCCAATTCCAGGGGAATCCGACACCCTCTTCTGACCTCCGCGGCACTGCACGACACGGGTGCACAAACCTACATGCAGACAGTACATTCATACACATAAATAAAGAAAATAAAACATTTAAAAAAAAAACAAGGTACCCTGCTCAGAGCCTGGTTATCTCAGTACCATACGGAGAACTCATTGTTCCCAATAGCCTCCTCGGGCTCTAGTCAGCCTGCTGAGCATCTGCACACCCCGTGCCTGAACTCAGGAGCTTCTCGGACACTCAGTAACCTTAGCCATCCCACTTCCCTAGAGCTGGTTCATAAAGGCACACTCATCTCAAAGTGTGCAAGCTCCTACTTAGTGCTCAACAGGGAAGGAGGGAGGCACAAGTACTCAGGGTGGGTACAGGGGAGGGTAGACCTATGGAGGATGCATAAGAGAATCCTGGGTGAGTGGGTGGATGGACATATGGCTGGAGTTTTGATGAGTGGGTGGATATAGATGATGGATAGGTGAATGAATGGGTGGCTGACTGGATAAATTGGCCTCTAGATGAATGGACAGATGAATGAGTGGATGGATAAAGTGGTGAATGGATGAATGGGCAGGTGGGCAGGTAGATATATGGATGGATTCATTCTGGATGGGTAGATAGACACATAGATGGATTGTGTGACTCATGGAGGGACCTGTGGGCAGCTGGATTGATAAGCTGAATCCATCATCTCCAGGAGAGCCAACCCTGGTCTGGGCATTGCCACAGCCTCAGTGGTCAAGGGTTTAGCTCTAGTCCTGAGGAGTTGGGTTGATGGGCAGGCTTTCTGGGAAAAGGGAATTGCTGTCCAGGACCAGCCGCAGTGCCAGTCTAAGGGTCCAGAGCTGACATGAGGTTGTTTCTACCCTCAAGGAGCTCGTAAGAGAATCGAGGCCCCACAGTGAGGCCCTTGCTTGCATGCGAAGCAGCAGCCGCTGCGGCTGGCCAAACAGTCCTTGCCTTGTAACCAGCTTCTCCCAGGTATCGTTTCTACACTTGGCTGCGACCCTGCAAGCCGTCACCACCCCACTTCACAGATGAGGGCTCTGAGGTTCAGTAATATCCCCGGGGCTACACGGCTCTGTGGCTGAGGAGGGATTTGGGCCAGGTGTGCACCTCGTGTGTCATCACGACACAATCTCTCTTTGTACTTCAGCCACACTGGGACTGAGACAGGCAACTGAGAGGAGAGGAGGCGCCTCAGCTAAGGCCACAGAGCCAGCTAAGGGGTTACTGCTGTTTTGCACCCATGAGCTGCACCCCATAATGAGCCAGCTGTCAGTGGAGAGGAGGAAGAACCTTAGGCTGGCAAGGCACAGCAGTCTGGTACAAAGACAGGTCCTGAACAAGACCGTGATCTGGATCGGCCTCTGAGGGCATTGCTGCGGCCACCAGAGAGTGGCATGCAGGGGCTGCTGACACTGTTGACAGGGCTTGACATCACATAAATAAACAGAACAGCTGGTTATTGGGGAGCGTGGGCCAGAAGGAGCTTCTCGGCTGAGGCTTTCCATGTGAAGTTCAGGTGTTACCTGGGCCTCTGAAAGGCACATTTAGAAGAGAACAAGGCCAGGCAGCTGCTGCTCCCTCCCAAGGCAGGGTCATATATACATGGCTATGTATGCAAGGCCTGATATGCAGGGCCTGTGTGCATGGCTTTGTACGCAGAGATCCCTTCTGTCTTGGTGATCTGTACAAGGAGTCACAGCTTTGCAGTGACCCAGGGCTGAGAGCCACACACTCCTGTGTTACTGCAGGGGAGACCAATACCAAGCTGAGAAGAGCTCCACGTGGGAGCATGCCACCTGCCAAGCTCTGCCAGGGCCGCATAAGCCCCGTCTTGTTTAATCCTCACTCGGCCCATGACCAAGCCTCTGTTACTGTGCTTGCCCTCCTTTTCTCCTCCTTTCCTTCCACGGGGTGTGTGTGTGTGTGTGTGTGTGTGTGTGTGTGTGTGTGTGTGTTCTGAGTTCACTTTCTCCTGCGTGTTTTTAAACCTTTCTTTGCATGAACCGGTATGTGACAACAGTCATGGAGCCCCAAGGATGAAGTACAAGTGCAAGGAACCAGAATCCCCATGGCTATGCCACAGTCTGTCATCCCCGTTCCACAGATAGGCAGCTGAAGCCAGAAGTAAACAGACCGTCCTAGATTAGCAGGAGGTGGGGCTGCAGTGACCCCAGAGCACCACAGCCCCAGTAACAGGTGCACAGTTCCATGCCTGCCCTGCATTGGTGGTGATGCTAACTCGTGCCGCAGTGGTGGGGTACAGCAACCATCTCTGCCAATGGCATCACACTGTTAGCTTCCTATAAGTGTACCCTTAGAAACACCCTGTAGGACCCCAGGAGGATATAGCCACACCCACTCCTGGGCTGTGTGCTAGCCCTGAATTACAGCTAGGCCTCTAACCTGTCCTGTGGCCTTTTGGTCTCAATGCCCTACCTATGTCAAGAACCTGGGAAACTGTGGGTCGGTGTTAAGGATGAAGTGTTGTTGGGCACCGTCCATTCTTCCCTTCCATGCTGCAAGCCTACTGACCTGAAGTAGCATCTAAAAGCCCTAGAATTCTGACTCCCTAAGAGCAGGGTGGAAGAAAGGAGGTTAACCCCAAAAGGCCCAGTCATCAGAGCCCAAGGAGCCCAGCGTGCTTGGGAGCTGGGGGCACTAAGCCATGCACAGCAGAGCATATCATGACAATAATCCAGATATCATGTACCAGGTCCTGCTTCCCAGTTGGGTGCAGGGACACACACACACACACACACACACACACACACACACACACGGCTATAGCTGAGCATCCTCTGAAAGCAGAGCCAATGGAAGAACCTGGGCTGAGGTACAAGGGTGGGAGGTAGTGTGAGATGAGTAATCAGGAAGGAACCTCCAGTGCACGACCCCTCCAGGAAGCCCTCGAACACCCTATGACTCTGGCCTTCACTAACCCTGATGCTCCCATCTTTGAAGTGGGTTACTGGCCTCAACCTGCTCCATGGGATGGACCTTGTATAGAGAGCATCTGAGAAAGCTCAAGGGCCTGGCCAGACCTGGGGTCCTCTGTGCCCCGAGCCAGCACAAGCTTCTGAGTCAGCCACCCTCCTGCAGCCTCAAGCCTCTTCCCTCTTCCCCACAGCACCTACAGAATCCAGCCAACTTCCACAATGCTGCTACGGAATTGTTGGACTGGTGTGGAGACCCTCGAGCTTTCCAGCGGCCCTTCGAGCAGAGCCTCATGGGTTGCCTGACGGTGAGTTTCCACCTCCCCATTGCGCCCATCGGGAAGAGCTGACATGGGATTGGAAGTCCTATTCAGGTGTCTGCAGGGGACCAGATCTGCAGGGACAGGTGCCTGTGCTGCAGGCTGGCCCTGTGTGTCACCTTGCCCTGGGTCTAATGGGGAGACAGTCCCCTCGTGCGGTATGTCTTCCTCACACTTGATGAGAGGCATGCCATTGGGGCCAGTGTTCCAGTAGACGCAAAGCAGCTTGACTCTTGAAGGACTCTGCCTTCTTTTTCTACAGCCATTCATTCCTTCATTTGCTAAGCTTTTATTGAGTTCCCCCTTTTAGTCACTCATCCATCCATTCAAAAGCATTTACGTTCATCCATCTGGCCAAATAACCTTGATTGTTCTCTCATTTCTCACATGTGGTCCCCTCCTCCAAGTCCTGGGAAGCTCAAAATGAATAAAACTTCCACAAGCCTGATTTCCTAGTAAGGGGTAGCAACGTTTATGATGCAGAAAACTGTGGTAGTGAGAGCCATGTGAAACCTTGCTGCCTGCGAGGTGGGTCCAATCACAGAAAACCACTTATGTATATGCTGCAGTTTGCCAAGCAGCCAAAGACAGTCAGAGCATATTCCCAGCCTACAAAGCAGCATGTGCAAAGGCCCTGGTGTCCAAAGAACCAAGTAAGGCTCTAGAATACAGACTGGGCCAGGCCAAGACCCAGAACTTGAGACTTGTCAAGATTTACCAGAGTGACTACAGAGAACCACCTGGAAGTCACTCAAAGCTTGTGAGTGTCCCCTAGCTATGTGGCTTTCGTTTCAAAACATGGGAAGAGGGGCTTTGCAGCTGGCAACAGTGGACTCTCAGAAGGCCTGATGTGGGCTTGGAAGGGAAGGTGGAGGACACTGTGGGGGGCTGGTGTCCTGAGCAGGGAACGGAAGCTAGGGATGCCTGGCCAGGAAGAACCGATACAGCTCAAAGGGCTCTAGACGGGAGCGGGGCAAAAAGCTTGGCCCTAGCTCAGAAGAGGAGAAATGCTGACCACCTTCCCATTCTGAGGAAGACTGAGCTAGTTGTGGCACACGCTGCCTCCCAGAACCCACCTGAGCTGCCCACTTTATAGCAGGAGGGCCTTGAGACTCTGAACTGACTGCATGGCCACCCAGCCTTAAAAGTGGCCTGGGGGCTGGAGAGATGGCTCAGTGGTTAAGAGCACCGACTGCTCTTGCAGACGACCTGGGTTTGATCCCCAGCACCCACGTGGGGGCTAAGAACCGTCTTTAACTCCAGTTCCAGGGGAATCTGACACCCTCTTCTAACCTCCGAGGCATTGCATGACACGGGTGCACCAACCTACATGCAGACAGTACATTCGTACACATAAAAAATAATAAATAAATTTTTTTAAAAAGTGGCCTGGTGCTCCAGGCCATCGGAAATGTGGCCTAGACCCTTCCAAGGCTCCTCTGTGAGAAGTGACCCTAATATGGCCCCCTCAGGCCATCTGAGTGTCTCTGTCTTCCTCGTCCTTCAGCCCTCAGGCTCCCGTCTCCTAAGTGCCTAATCCTCTTTGTGGGATCTGGGTCCAGCCTAAGCCCCTTGGACAAAGCCAGATGTTCTCCAAGCCACACACCACCACCCCAGCGGCCAGGAAATGTAGGGGAAAGAGGGGATACAGGTACAGTATGTGACCAGGCAGGCCAATATGGTCACACAGCACACTGACCCAACCTTGGCCCTACCTAAGTCATGGGTCTGAAGGAGATATCAACCCTGGATCAACCCTGGATGGTCTGGGTAGACCAGAAACCTGCCCTGCCTTGGCCTTGTCATTCGTTCTTTCATTATTCAGCAAACACCAATGCAGAGTGACTGTAGACATGCTGGGGAGTAAGAACGGGAACCGCCGGCCTGAGAGGGGCCTGAGTAGGTCACAGGATGAAGGGAAGGCTGCCCCAGGCAGAAGCAGCAGCCACACACAGGCCCTGAGGCTAGATCTGGCTGAGGAAGTACAGGGGTTGGAGCCCAGGATGGCCCCACCAAGGGTTCAAAGTGGGCCTAGTTTGGAAGGGGTGGGTCTGATGGCTGGGAAGGACTTGCTGGTAGGGGTACCCTGGGAATGAGGGGATATGGGGGGCTTCCTGCAGAAGGGATTTCCCCAGAAGGACCCCTTGACCTGCCTGGGCAGAGAAGGCAGAGGACACTGTAGAGAGAGGTCTTGGGCCCTCTCTAGCCTGCCTCCCCCCTCTAGCCTGCCTCCCATCCAGAGGGAGCCCTTAACCCCACCCTACTCCCTCAGTACCCGCACCCCTGCCCCAGCCGAGCAGGTCTGGAGCTTAGGAAAGCCTGCACAGGGAGGGCCATGGACGGTCCTATAGCCATCCCAGCTCCTTTCCGGGCCCGTCTTCATGGGTTCCAAATGAGATCCTTCCAGGGAGGCCAGGAAGGGGTTATCATCCTCCCCTAGTGATTCCTCCAGGGGGCACAAAGGCAGAGCAAGGTGACAAGGCCACGGCCCTCCCCAGCACGCTGCAGGCTCGGCCCTCCCTCGCAGGCCAGGAGCGGCCGAGCCTGGTTTTGCAGGCCAGGAGCAGCCAAGCCTGGTTTTGCAGGCCAGGAGTGGCCAAGCCTGATTTTTCAGGCTGACTCAGTCCCCCTCTGGGAGCTGCTTCCAAATCCCTCTGGATCGGCTTACTTTGAGGATATAAATTAAAAACCACTCAGCCCCGGGCAGCAAATGAACACGGGTTCTTTTGCCACCAACTTCTAAGCTGTTCAGGCTCAATTCAAGTGTGAGGCTCTTGGCCTCAAGCCACCTGAACGGCGCCCTGGAGGCCTGTGTGGACTCAGTCCATCCTGGCATGGGGCCTTTGTACCCATCTCACAGATGAAGGAGCTGAGGCCTGGGGAATGGGTTGTCTCTAGTGAGGTAGATGACTGGGACAGGAGCACACGCAGGCCCCAGGCTCCTGTCTATTTCAGAGCAGCGGCAGCAACAGCATCTGCATTCTTGGTAAAGGGGACATCCTCACACCTTAGAGAAGAGGAATCCGAGAGTCAAAGAAGTTAAGTAACGTGCATAGCATGGGACAGAGCAGGCAGGAACAGCAGCCACTGTGACGCCAGCTCACCTCAGTCTCTTGGAAGGTCAGCTGGAAGAGGCTATAGGAACCAGCTCTTGCACGGAGCCCAGCTTTTGCAGCTTCCCCCACAGGGCCCGCCTGCCCCAAACTGTAGGCTCCCCACAGGGCCACCTGCTTCCCCAGGCTAGTCCCTCCCACTTCATTTCTTACCTGAAGTTTCCCTCTGCCTATGGGAGCTAGACACCCAGGCTTTTGCCCCCCCCCCAAGGTCTGGGTGCCTGGCAGCCAGGCCCAGCTGAAGGGTAGTCTCAGACCAGCTTGGGCAGGCAGCCATTTAAGGGCTTGTCTTTCAGACCCTCACAGACAGTGCTGTGCGCACTGGGCTAAGCCAGGTGTCTCTGAGACAAGCTGCTCAGATAGCACCCCCTTTTACCCCCTTTCAACATGGCCAGTGGATCCCACCTCACAGGACTTCCTTGGGGTGGGGGTGGGGGTTGCTCATGCTCAGCAGGGGCTTGACAGCACATGAAGCTTTCTAGTACTACTGGGCTCCAGCTTGCTCCCTGTGCTGCGTGATCTCAAGCAAAACCTTATCCCTGCTGGGCCTCAGCTTCTTCAGCAGCAGAAGTCTGCTGGAGCCAAGGTCCCTTCTACATGCCAGGTCCCAAGAGATTTGGCAACAGCAGACCCACTCGCTCCCTGGCCACAGCCCTCACAGCCTGCTCACAGCCCCAGGCTTCTCTTACTCAACTGACCTGGGATTTTTTTTTTTTTTTTCCAAACCAGAGCAGCAAGACTAGAGAGTATCGGCCAGGCATGAGACCTTTGCCTTACTGCCCCTGACCCAGGGCCCAGGGGCCTCTCTGAAGGTAGAGAGCTATGGTCTTAACCCTTCATTGGCTAGAAAAGGGTTCTGTGACCAGACACATACTACACACCCATCCCTCGGAGAGGATTTCTCATACTACAGATGGCATCAGGAGCCTTAAGTACTGTACCAGTCCAAGCTTTAGGGCTGGGCTCCCTGATATCTGCCAGGCTGTTCTGCTAAAGGGGTGGGGGGACACCAGAGGAAATGTAGCTCAGATAGTCCAGAACCTTCCCTACTCCCTGGAAGAACCTCTTCAGGCCAGACTGAGTTAGAGACCCAAGCAGAGAGACTGACAGTGAGGAGGCCCCACCCTGGCATGGCTAGAGACGCAGGGACCCGCAGAGAGGCAGAGAGCCCGTGGGAAAGGGGCTAGGGAACAAGGAAGGCTTCTGTTTGTATCAGAAGCTAAGCAAACATCCCAGCATGAAAATGGCTTCCCTCCCACAGGCCCTGCCTGGGGTTCCCAGGAGAAAGGACAGAAGGCTGTGAAAATGGTCACTTCCTCTCAGCCTGGGTGACACAGGCCCTGCCCAGGGTTCCCAGAGAGAAGGGCCAGGTCTGTGCTCTAACAGGCACTGGTGGGCACTGGTGGGGCTGGGAAAGGGACTCTGCAGGCCACCCTGACCCCCTGTGACACTCTATCTGACCTTCAGTGCCTCTCCACTTTATTTTATTTTTTTGAAAGGGAACAATTTTTATTTATTTATTAATTTTTTTTTAATTTTATTTATTTTTGCATGTGTATGAATGTACTGTCTGCATGTAGGTTTGTGCACCCGTGTCGTGCAATGCCACGGAGGTCAGAAGAGGGTGTTGGATTCCCCTAGAACTGGAATTCTCCTGGAATTGGAGTTACAGACCGTTCTTAGCTGCCATGTGGGTGCTGGGGATCGAACCCGGGTCCTCTGCAAGAGCGGTCGGTGCTCTTAACCGCTAGGCTATCTCTCCAGCCCTGCCTCTCCACTTTAAAGAAGGCAATAGAGCCAGGTGTGGTGGTGCAGATCTCTGATCTCAGCATTTAAAAGCATTATGAGTTGGAGGTCTGCTTGGGCTTCGTAGTGAGAACCTGTCTCAAAAAAAAAAAAAAAAAGAGAGAGAGAGAGAGAGAAGAGGAGCTCGGCCCCACAGACTTCTCTTTCAGCCTGAGCTGAACAGTAGATGTTGGGGTGCTACTGTGATGGCTCTGGGGGCCAGGCTACCCTGCAGCTTGAAGCCCCTCAAAGGCTTCAAAGGAGGTAGTTCTCAGAGACTTGAGGACTGTGCCTCTTCTTGTAGCAGAAATCAGTGCATCTGGTAAGGCTGCCTCCCACCCGGCCATGGTGGCCCCAGCTGCTCTCCACCACGACTTCATTTTCCAAGTTCCTTCCTTCTTTTTATTTTTTATTTTTATTTTTGGTCTTTTTCGAGTCAGGGTCTCTGTAGCTCTGGCTGTCCTGGAACTCGCTCTGTATGTAGACCAGGCTGGCCTTGAGCCCACAGAGATCCGCCTGCCTCTGCCTCCCAAGTGCTAGGATTAAAGGCTTGCACCGGTTCCTTCCTTCTTAATAAGCATCGTCTTACCACAGTTAATGACCAAGGTGGGCAGGTAGATCACACAGGGCAGCTGGAGATCACTTGGGAATAGACTCGGCTAGGACAGCCAGATTGGCAGGAGCCTCCAGGACCCCACCTGGGCCCTAGTGCACCCCGGCTCCACCCAGCACCTTTCCAAAACTCCCATCTCTCCAATGGCTGGGACTTTGGGGCTCACTTGAACCTCCATATACCAAGCCAGGGCTTGGTGATAAAGTCAACTGCAGTACAGGGGACTAGAAGGTCAGGAGTCCTCGCCATCCACTCGGCAGCTCTGCCAGCAAGCATTTCCCAAACCCCTATTACTCAGGTGCCTATTTTGATTTGGGATACAGTGGGGTGTGGGGCATCTCCAGGAGACCCCCCCCCAGGGTATGCTGATGCCTGGGAACAGCAGGGTGCTGAGCACCTGCAGAGGCAGGAGCAGGAGCTTGGCAAAGACGGGGGAGGGGCTGGAAGGCAAGAGAGCCTAGGACCCAGGACTTAAAGATGAATCGAGGAACCCTGTGGTAAAGCAGAGAGCCAGTGACCCGCCTAGGACCCAGGACTTAAAGATGAATCGAGGAACCCTGTGGTAAAGCAGAGAGCCAGTGACCCTAGTGACCCTTCCACACCATTCATTTATTCATAGTGAAGAAGTACCTCCTCAGCCAATGGCTGCCTAGCAGGTAGCCCTAGAAGCCACTGACAAGGCTGTCTGGACCCCTGGCTCCACCAGGCCTTGGGCCCTTGCCTTAGCCTGACTGCCTTACCTGATCCAGTGTTCAGTGGACATGTTCCTCTACTCAGGTTCGGAGGCCTGTAGGGATTTGACTCACTCTGCCCTCGCTTCCCTCCCGCTGCCAGGTCGTCAGCCGGGTGGCCGCCCAACAGGGATTCGACCTGGACCTCGGCTACAGACTACTGGCTGTGTGCGCTGCAAACCGAGACAAGTTCACACCCAAGTCTGCTGGTAAGTGGCTCTGCAGTTCCACAGGGGGGACTGGAAGGTCGGGAGAGAAACCGGTACCTCTGAGGGGGTCCTGGCTCTGCACCCTACAGATGGGGCTCAGCCCTGCGTCTCTCCCAGCATGGGTACTCATACCAGGGGCACTGCAGAACCATCAGAGGTTTTCAGATATTCTGCACCCCAACATAGGCACTGTGCTAAAGGCAGGTCGCCCATCATCTCATCCCCTCACAGCAGTGACCCCTTGGCATAAACCCTGTGTTACCCCATTGTACGGGTGTAGAAACTGAGGCTCAGAGACATAGAAGAAATAGCTAGATCATAGATGAGCAGAGCTATAGCTATGTCTGTGACGCAGAGTTGGCATGCACAGTGACCTTTCCACACCATTCATTCATTCATTCATTCATTCCTCCATTCATTCAAAACCCACTTTGAAAGGAAAACACAAATGAACCTGTCCAGCTAGCATTCCTAAACCCTGCTCTGTGGGTCGTGATCCATTACGGCTTTGGCACAACCTCACAAGGAAGGAGCTGACCAACATTCCATCTTGGGCGGAGGGCACTTTAAGCCCATCATAGATACAGTCTTCACTTGGTATAGTATCACAGGCCTACAGTCCCAGCTACAGGAGGCTGAGGCAGGAGTGTCACTTGAGCCCAGAAATTTGGGGCCAACCAGAGCAAAAGAGGAAGACCCCCATCTTCAAACACAAAGGTCCAGCTTTGCATCTGCGCCTATCCTTGGGCAGTGGGTACATACAGACTTTAAACCACATAGACCGGTGAGCATCTGGTCTGTCCCTTCGGAGTGCATGGTGTCTGGGCCTCAGCTGATCTCCTTGGGAAGGCAGAAACAATAATGAGAATTGCTTTGCAGGGTCACGGTAAGTTCTAGAAATATGTTAAGTACCTAATGTAGTGTCTGGATGATACTAATTTTTTTAGTAGATTCAGAATAAGTTAATTAGAAAGAACAATAGTAAACTTTGTTTGGTATAACAGGTATTTTCACTGTATCTGTCGATCAGTTCTTTAGAGTGTCCCTGGAATAACCTCTAAGAAGGTGCTTAAAGGGTAGGCATCTCACCAGGCATGGTGCTGCATGCCTTTAATCCTAGTACATGGGAGGCAGAGGCAGGCAGATCTCTGTGAGTTCAAGGCCTGCCTGGTCTACAGAGTGAGATCCAGGCCACCTGGGACTAAAGGGAGACCTCATCTCAAAAATACCAAAAAGAAAAAAAGGGTAGGCATCTAACAGCGTGGTTCCATAGCCCCTCAAATGAAGGTCCTTGCTGCCCGTCCCCTCGTGTACACTTAGGGTCCATGCACATGGACTCTGCTTTACTTACCAAATATACATGGTACTGTTAGCTGGCTCAGTCCTGACCTGTGACACTCCACACTACCTGTTTTGGTCCATCCCAGTTGCATTAAGCTTTTATTTTTTCCCCTTTTTTGAGACTGAGACTTACTATGTAGATCAGGCTGAACTCACAGAAATCCTCCTGTATCTGCCCCTAAGTGCTAGAATTAAAGGTATATGCCTACCATACCTGGCCACATTGAGCTTCTTACCAGAAAGAGTCTTTGCCTCACACAGGGTTATCTGCTCTAATGGAACCCGCATGTGTGGTAATAGGTCATGGCAGCCGGCAAGGGAAAATCACAGCGTGGTAACGAAACAGGTCTCTGCTGCCCATTCTGTACACGGGTACCAGTCAAGAGTGAGGTTGAAAGGGAATGGAACAGTCAGGGTCCCACGTCAAGGACCTTCTTCTAGTCTGGGCTAGGACCCTGCAAACTTTCCTACAAAGGGTTAGAAGTGTCTCTTGGAGGACTTGTGAACTGTAAAGGAATGAGTATGGTGAGTTTCAATAAAACTTTTTTTGTAAAGATAGCTTCCTGGCCCCTGGTCTACAGGAAAACTATTTGTGTGTGTGTGTGTGTGTGTGTGTGTGTGTGTGTGTGTGTGTGTAGATGTGCACATACTTCAAAGTGTTAGTTCAGGTTGTGCTAAATGCTGTGAAGTAGGAGTCAAGGATACCATGAGAGGGTTAGGAGACACAGCTCCTGCTGGGGCGAGGGAATCTTCCAAAGGTTGAGAAAGACTTGAGTCTGTGAAGAAACCAAAAGCAAGCACCTTCACAGGTGAAAGGAGCAGTCTGTGCAAAGGTCCTGGGGTGGGAGGAGAGCATGGCTTTGCGTCAGAACCTAGACAAGAGCACTGGTTCTGAAACCCAAAGGCAGGGGGCATGTGGCCAGGTGGAGGCTGGTGCAGCTGGCAGCACTTGAACCTTGCAGGCCTGTCTTGAAGGTTGTGTTCTCTGTCTTCAGGGTGATGGGAACATGTCTAAAATCTCAGTTTGTAATAGCTGTCCATTATCACAGAGAACAGATTATATGAAGCAGGGAACTGTGTGGGTGCACAGGCCAGTAGCAGATCACTGGGAGGCTCTGGAGTGGCAGAGTGCTTGCCTAGCACGTGTGAGGGCCTGGGTTCCATCCTAGCATACTGCAAAAAAATAAAAAGAAAAGAAAACAGACAAAATCAAAGAATGTATAGGCAGAGAAGAAAAAGGAGAGCAGAACAAGCTGTTCTAGAAGCCCAAGCTACTCTGCGGTGCGGGAGGACAGCTCCCTGACCCTATATGACCTGTCCTCTAGATCTCTTAAGCCTCTCCTGTGCTGGCATATGCTGGTATTTTTATGGACTGCAGTGATTCTCAGCTTTGCAAGACACAGGATGTTATCTGCATTTATGGATGAGGACATACAAGTTCAGAGAGGTCTTGTGGCATGCCTGAGGTCACACAGCTCATAAATGACTAGGACTCCAGCCTCCTCTAAAGACTTTCCCTACTGTGTCTGTCACAGCTGACCTGAGGACAGGTTGGCCTTTGTCTTCCTTGTCTAAGGTCCAGCCATACCTTCACTTGGCACAGGGTCTCTCCAACAGGACCCTGCACTCTCCAGTACCATTTTCAGCGTCACTTTTGAAACAGGGATTTTTTTTTCTTTCCTCCATCTGTACCCCAGCAGTATACAACTCTACAATTCATAGAGCCTCTTCCTGTGCTAGGCCTAAGGTGAGGGCTCAGTACCCATTTAGCAGCTGGTAACACTGAGGCACAGGTATGCCTATGGCTTTGTAGTGGTGGAATTTCCTTATCAGGAGTCAAACCTGTAGGCACCAACAGTGCTGGCTCACCACCTTTCCCAGGTGTGCCCTTGAGAAGTAAAGAAAGTCAGGGTGTCCTCCGGCAAGTCAGGGTGTCCCCTGCTTGAAGGGCGGGGGCTTGCTGGGCACATCCAGGTTCCTCTCTGGTCATACTGCCTCCCTTACAGCTGTGGCCATGGGCTGCCCACCTGCAGGGCAGCTTTCTTTTGGGAACGCAGCAGGCTCCCCCAACGTGTGAGGCCAGGAAGAGGCCTAGCTGGTACCTGACACTGGGCATTGGTGGATGCCACTTTCCACCTGTGCTTGTCCAGTTGTCTGTCCCCAACATGGCTCCTGACCTCTCCTGCCTAGCAAACACCACACACGCACACACACACATGCACACATATACACACACATACACACATGCACACACATGCGCACACATGCACACACATGCACACACATACACACATGCACATGCACACACATATGCACACACATACACACATACACGCACACACACACCCCAGTCTCTCCCCTTGGCTGTGTGGTTGGGTGAGGGCCTGACCTGATACAACCCTGCTCTTCAGGTACACAAAGCTCTCCCACCCTTCCAGGAAACTGGTTCTGGAACCTCATGCTCAGACACACTGCCCCACCCCCACCTTCCCCATCTGTCTGGGCTCCGCCATGTCTGGCTTGCCAGTGCAGTTGTCTCTGTTCTTCCTCCCCAAGGGCCTCTGCTGTCCATCTATCTGTCTGTCTGTCTGTCTGTCTGCCCCTTCCTTACTCTTCTTGTCCATATTTAGCCTCGGCTTTCTCTGTGTCTCTGACTTGATCCCTATGTTGGATGCATGCGGCTGAAATGTGCATGGGTGTGAATGTGTGTGAGGTAGCAGTAAGTATCCATCTCTCTGTGTGAAGTGTGTGGTGTGTGGTTGTTGTGTTGTGCCTGTGTACATTATGTGTATGTGATGCTGTGTATACACACAGCTACCTCCCTGTGTGTTCATGACAGGTGTATCTGGCTGTAGGGTGTGTATGTGATACATGTATACATTGTATGTTTGTGGCTCTGTGTGCATGCATGTCGATCTGCCTCTATGTTCATGTCTGGTGTCTGGCTGTGTTGAGTATGTGTAAATGTGTTGTGTGTAGTTCTGTGTGTATGGAGTCTTTGCGCACGGGCCTACGGGTATGCACAGCTGTGTGTGGGCTTCAGGGTGTGCACGGCGATGGCTGCGTAATGTGTATGTGCTGTGCCTGACTGCATCTATGGGGGTCTCTTCCGCCCCTTTGCCGTCTGTCTCTCCTGTCAGGCCAGGCTGGGGCCCAAGGAGGCCATGGGATGAGATCATGCCGTGCAGAGAGGTGCTTTGTCAAGAGAGCTGGCGGAGAGCCGGGCTGTGCACGTGGTGGTGGCCGTTAGCACACGGAGGTGGCTGTGAGCTGGCTCCAGCCGGGGGTAGCGCCGTGTGGCACGTGTGTGAGAAAGCCAGAGCGCAGAGCGTGAGCACAGCCCAGACACTATAGCCCAGGCAGCTGCCTCCACGTGGGGCCCTCAGATGCCCAGCCCCCCGCTCTTTGTTCTGCTGCAGGCTTTAGCCTCTGCGCGCACACGGGAGCAGGAGCACGCGTGCGCACGTACAGTCAGCATCCTCATCATGAGGCTCCTGAGGGGCCAACCACTTCCCCCTCCTGCCTGGTGTAGAAGGTCACCTGCCCAGCCCCCAGCACCTGACACCTCCCCCAGCTCTCCTCCAAGGATGTAGCAATGCCCACCAGCCCCCTCCACTGCCACATGCCAGCCAGAGCCACTTGGCAGGCTGTACTGAAATGTCAGCCTCCTCGGCAGTGAGTGGTTCTACCTCCTGGCCGTGTGGGCGCTGAGCACCAGGCAGTCGCCATGCCCAAGGTCCCCGAGAGCCTTCTGCATGCCTCTGCAAGTGTCCACGCATGAAAAGGCCTGTGTTGCCTCAGCTGAACCTCTGAGCAGCCGGTGCATGTTAAAATAACAGACGAGGGACTGTAAGAGCCCAGAGACCAGGGGAAGGGAGGGAGGCGGCACCCTAACTTACAGTGGGGCTGGGTAGAGTGCCTGCTGCCTTTCCTAGCACTCCTTCTGTCTCCCTGACACAGAGATGGCTGTGGGTTCTCACGTGCTGTTGGCAGACTGGACACCTGGGAGGTGTGGGAGGCAACAGGGGCACAGCAGGGCCGTCCTGACAGAGGGACCATAGAACGTAGGCAAGTGATCAGGTGTTTGTCAATCGGAGGACACAGCCAGACTGCCTAGGGATTGATGTGGCCATCTAGCCAATGGGTGGTTTCAGAAAAATACCTATAGGCAGCCGCCTACATTTGCTGTTTGCGAGGTGGCACTGTCATGTGAATGTCTGGCTTCTTTGGGTGGGAACTTTGGCCCTGCCCTCCCTGTGAGTTTACCCCTTGCAGACAAATGTGTGCCCAGCCCCCTCCCTGTGGTCTTACCCTAGCCTGGTTCTGTAGGCATGCATGTGTCTGACCTCTGTTCTGAACACACCACCTCCCAAAGCTCCAAGCCCAGGAGTCCCCAAACATCTGGCTTCTTGGTTTCTCTGACATACCCATCACCTTCAAGGGAGATGTTAACAGGTCTCGGTAGCAAGGTTGAGACGTGCCCTGGATCTCAGCCTGCCCTGGAGGTGAAAAATCAAGAATGGGGCTGGGCATGGTGGCGCACGCCTTTAATCCTAGCACTTGGGAGGCAGAGGCAGGTGGATCTTTGTGAGTCTACAGAGTGAGTTCCAGGACTGCTGGGGCTACAGGGAGACCCTGTCTCAAAAAGACCAAAAAAAAAAAAAAAAAGAAAAAGAAAAATCAAGAATGGGGAACCCTGCCTGGCCCCCCTCTGCCTATGTCCTGTGATCCCTAGATAAGTGGCTTAGGAGACACTAGGTCCCTCCCTTAGAGCTCTCAATCCTGGGCGGGTGGGGGGGGCTTCTATAGCAGTTTCTGCAATACACCTGGGGTTCCCACGCACTTTTGTCAGGAGACTGGGATGGGAACAGATACCAAAGACCAGACAGGTCATTTTAACCTCTACTACCCAGAACTTCTCCCACCAGGGAAGGCAGGTCATAAGCCAGCGTCCAGTTGTCTTGAAGACCAAGCCTTCTTGTTCCCCACCTAGGTATATGGGGGGGAGGGTATCTCAGGCCCCTCCACAGAGAATTCCTGGTGTCCTGTAGTGGCCTAGCTCCTACCTCCACCTTCACCCTCCCCCATAGCCTCTCTCTACCCTCTCTGCCTCTGCCCACCCCAGCGGAGCACACTGCCGCCTTCCCGTCAGCAGGGAGGACAAATGGCCTCATTCAGGGACACCCGCCAGAGCTGTCTCTCTAAGACAAAGCTGTGTGCAGCTCTGCGTGAAAAACGGCTCTCGGCCGCCCAGTGAGCAGGAGGGATTGGTGGGTGCAAATTGTAAGGGATTTGTTAACGGTTGCTGGCTCCCCCAGAGACAACAGGCAGGCAAGGCCTTGCCCTTGAAACACCAGCTGCCTGGCAGGCTAGAGCACCTTCTCAAGGCCAAGGACAGACTTTCTCTTGGACACCACCCCACCCACGTTCTGTGGTGGAAGCTCTGAAGAGCTAGGTAGTTGAGAGAGGACTTGGCTTCCTTCTTCCCGCAGGGCACTCTACCCTTCCCAAGCCAGGTCCCCTTGCAAATGGCTCTGGATTTCCCTGCAATCTACTGGGAATCAACTAGCCATCCTGTCAGTGTAGTGGCCAAGACCTGTCCATGTGCTGGCCTCCTGCCATCCACTGCAGCGGGAAGAGGCCCTTGGGGGCTCTCATTAGCCCAGAGGCAGAAACGGAGGGCAACAGAAAGACCCCAGGCCACAGCTCCTGGTTCTGTAGGCAGAATTTGCTTCCAAAGGGATCATGTCTGGACCTTAGAAAGTTATCCCTCCTTCTGAGTGACCAAACAGGACAGGTTGTCCTGGGGCAATGTTTCCACCCCTCTGTCATCTCCCTGGAGAAGGTAGCCTGGGATCTGGTGACCTTGCTCTGCTCTTAGAGAAAAGATAGGAGGAGGAGACGTGGGGACTCAGCATTCCCAGGCTAAGGCCTTGGGGGAAGGACAGCAAGATTGTCTCCCAGGGTACCAGGAGCACACTGTGGAGAGGGTAGAAAGAGCATCCAGCCCAGGAAAGGACCTGATCATCTCCATGGCCACAATGACCACTAAAAACAAGGCCTGTGTGGAAATGCCTAGGGTGTCATCAGATCAGCTTTTTAAGAACAACAACAAATGGTCTGCTCAGTATGAGATCCACCAGGAGCAAGAGCCTTGGTTATCCTGAAATGTTGACTTACAAATGATGGTTCTACTGCAGGGGAGGTGGGTGTGTGGCCCTTTTCTTTATTTCCCATGTGTTCTCCTGAGTTTCTTCAGAGCTCATTGGAGATGTTAGGGATGATTAGAAAAGAACCTGTCTCCTGGCTGGCTCAGCTGTCTCCCTACACAAACAGCCTGCATTGGTGCCCAAAAGCCCCAGGAGACAGGCCTCTGCTTGTCAGGAGGCCATTCTTCCTGCCTCTTTGCAAGATTAGCTCATTGCTGCCCCCACCCCCACCCCCTAGAGACTTGAGCAAGGGCAGAGCTGCCTGAGGCCCAGTCAGGTGTCTGCTTTTCAGATCTGTCCAAACTGAGGAGAGGTGAGGAGGGTATCTGCCCATGGTAAGGAAGCATTTGGGGGCTGTGACCCTAGCAGGTGATGCAGAGCTGTCATTGATAGAAGTCCAATCCCTCAGCCTCCCGATAGGCACCAGAGCCTATGAGGTACAGGGGTGGGGAGTCAAGGAGGTCCATGGTAGAGGTGGGCAGCTGCTAGAGACTTCCAGCTGAACAATGCGTGTCTGAACAGTTTGTGACTGACATGGGTTCCCTCGATACAGACCTTAGTGTGCTTCACTTCTTCAGGAGGGTCGAGAAAGCATGGTAGAGGCATGGGAGCGAGGCAGAAGGGAAGGGACCCAGGCAGGTGTGCCTATTAAGCATGGTATCTCCTGGGACTCAGCTTGCCTGGAACTCTGGTTGCCAGGAGAACACACCCTCTCCAGCTAGGAGCCACTTAGCCACTGTCATTTTGCTGTTGTTGGATGAGGTCTGTCTGGAGTGAGACCTGGGATAGTCCAACCTTCCAGCATGCAGATAGATAGTTCTACATGAGGGCAGAAACCACCTGTAGAGTCACTGTGCACAGTGTGTGTGTCTGGGGGGGGGGGTGCAGGTAAGTGCCCCGTCCCACCACAAGACCCTTCTCTCTTTTTTTTTTTTTTTTTTTTTTTTTTGTGTTGTTGTTTTGGTCTTTTTTGAGACAGGGTCTCCCTGTAGCTTCAGCTGTCCTGGAACTTACTCTGTAGACCAGGCTGGCCTTGAACTCACAAAGATCTGCCTGCCTCTGCCTCCCAAGTGCTAGGATTAAAGGCGTGCGCCACCACGCCCGGCTAGGACACAAGACCCTTCTATGTGTAGTCTTCTAAACCTCCACTTGTTGCCTCTGCTAACTCTGGTCCAGCCAGATTAGGATTGTATTGCTGAGGATTTCCTTTGCTCCTTCCGACTTCCATATGGAGATTGTTAAAAGGAACTAGGCGTCACTACCCCTACCGGATAGGCTAACCACCCTTGACACATTCAGAACCTGCTGGGTTGAGCAATGGTTTTCATACTGGGATCAGTGACAACCTAAGCCATCCTGTGGTTCACATCATTTCACCCAGATTTAGGAGTGCTCCCGTCACAGACAATAGATGTAATCCCATGGAGAATACTGGGGTCAGGGGAAGTCGGTCCCACCCACCTCAATTTCTCCTATTGTCTTAAGGCATCTGCACCATGTCATGGGTGCAGGAGGAAGGAAGAGGTGGTAGGTATGTGTTTTTCTCCAAATGAAAAATACCAAGCAGGAACTTTAAGGGCAATGAGTAATGGGACTGTGGTGCCAACTCTGCTCTAAGCATGGGGCTTGCAGATGCTTATAAACACAACACAGAGAGCCCGTGCTCTTGCGGTTTGAAATAAATGAACACTTCTATTCTGTGGGCGAGGACAACAGGAATGCTGCAGCTATCACAGCCCTTTACTAGCCTTCAGGCCTAGCTCTGAATCCCCAAGGCAGGCTCACACTCACTTTGAGGAAACAACAGAGGCCCTTCAGGGTAGAAGCAGGCCGGAAGTCCATCCCTGCTTCTCCACAGGATGCAAGGGACCCAAGCAGCCAGAAAGCACTTCTGGAGCTGCAAGACCACAGCACTGTAGTCCCAGTGTCACCTTTCTGAGACTTTCTATGTTAGCCTCTAGCTTTTCAATTCAAAGGTACCCTTAGGACAAAACAGTCTCCTCAGATATGCCAGGGTACCCAGAGGAGGTCTAGCTTAAGAAAGCCATCTGTAGCCATTAATGCTGAAGAGGAAAAAGCAGGTAAGAGGATCAAGGAAGGCAAGACTTTGGCTCTAATATGGGTTTAGCAGTCTCACCCCTAGAGGAGGAATTCCAGGGGATTCCAGGAATCTCAGAGTAAAATGGAGCAGGGGCTTAGCAGGAAGCAAGGAGTTGGTTATGGAACTTTCTTAGCTAGTGTTGCAAGCCAGCAGCCTTGTAAATACCTTCTGGGAGACAGAGACAGGATTCAGCTCAGAGCAGTTATTATCTGTCTTGCCTGTTTAGACTTATAGGGCTGGGGCAGGTCAGGAAAGGGCGTCTGGATTAGGAGAAAATCTGGTTTATATCCCCTTTCAGCCGTAACATAGCAAACCTTAGATCAGCAGGCAGCCTTCACTCGCCCCTTGTTGAGATCCCAGCTGCTCACATCCATTGCACAGTACAGGTGAGCAAGCTGAGCTTTAAAAAGGTCAACTAATGTGACCAGGGCAGCCTTGCTACAAAGAGCCAGAGCTGTGACTCAGGGAAAAATGTCTGCTGGGTGTGGTGGTGAACGCCTGTTATCCTAGCACTTGGAAGGTGAAAGCAGGAGCGGCAGGAGTTCAAGGTCAGCCTCAGGTTCTATGTAGTGAATTGACGGTAGCCTGGACTGCATGAGACAAAGAAAAAAAAAAAAAAAAAGAAAGAAAGAAAGAAAGAAAGTGGGAAAGAAAGAAAGAAAGAAAGAAAGAAAAAAAAAAAGGAGGAGGACTGAGAGAGGATGACTTGGGAGGCAAAGCACCTGCCAGACATGCATGGGGATTGGCGTTCTGATCCCAAGAACCCATGTACAACTGGGCTTGGTAGCATACGTCTATAATCCTGACGTTTTGTCCTGTAACAAGATGGGAAGCTGACACAGGAAAATCCTGGAAGCCAAGGGCCAGCTAGCAGGAGATAGCAGAGAACAGCAGAGACCCTGCCTCAAACAAGGGGAAGGGGAAGATTGACCTTCACATGTATGCTATAACATGTACACGCCCTCACATGTGCACATAGGTTCATACACAAAAAGAGTAAAAGGCTAATGACTTGAGTTCCATCCTCAGAACCTACATGGTGAATGGAAGAGAACCAACTTCTCCAAGTTGTCCTCTGACCTCCACTGCTCCCCACGGCCAGCACAGCCCTCACACACACGCACACGCACACATAAATAAAGCAAATGTAAAAGGTAAAAGACAAAGAATATGAGCTGACTGGAAGATAACAAATTCAAGGCCAGCCTGGGCTAGGTAGCTAGAGCCTGTCTCAAAGATAAAATAAAAGTAAATGAATGATAACTAATAAAAATGGTAATTACTCGAACTGTCAAGACCTCCTGAATTTCTTGCATGTGGTAGTATTCTTTTTTTTTTATTAATTTTATTTATTTCTGTATGTGTATGAATGTACTGTCTGCATGCAAGTCTGTGCACCCGTGTCGTGCAATGCCGCGGAGGTCAGAAGAGGGTGTCGGATTCCCCTGGAACTGGAGTTCTCCTGGAATTGGAGTTTCAGATGGTTCTCGGCCGCCATGTGGGTGCTGGGGATCGAACCCGGGTCCTCTGTAAGAGCGGTCGGCGCTCTTAACCGCTAGGCCATCTCTCCAGCCCCTGCATGTGGTAGTATTAAGCATGACGGGGATTTGTCTCTGTTGGTAGGTTGAACACCATCCCAACTCTGAGCTTACTCGATAACTCAGGGCCCCCTGAGGAAGAGCCAAGTGCCTCGGCTGGCGCCAATTGATTGCAAGAACTCTTTTCTAGAAACCATCAAACTATTGCAAAGAGAAGAATAGTAATTAAATTCACAAGCTCAGGAGCAGCCTGTCTGGCTATGAATCCCACCCAGCCATGTAACCTTGGAAAAGCCACTAACCTTTGTGTGTCATGGTCTCTTTATTTAATAGGAAAGGGTCTTAATAGTGCCAGTGTCATAGGGTAAGCAGATTGGCCTGTCTACAGTGCTTAGAACAGGGCCTGGTGTCTGGCGGGAGGGGAGGGAGTGCTTGTGTTGGAAGTTTCATGTAGCTTGCTAGTATCCAGTCTCCTGGGATGCCTTAGCATCCCTGGGGGGAGCACAAATGCTGGAAAATGGGAGACCCTTTTGCATCAGTTGCAGCCTAAGTAAATGCCAGCCACACCCACCTCATTTAGCAGATCAGTATGCACAGATCAGGCTTCAGAGATCAGGCAGTGTCTCTGGGTGCTGGCTTAGTCTTTTGCATTCATCCAGTAACCTTCCAGTCAGGTCCCAATGGCTTCCAGGCCAGGACTACACTCAGAACAGTTGCAGCCTAGAGTGGAAAACCAGAGTGGGGACAACCTAGAACACAGGTCCAGCTCGGGCTACAGGGTCAAGCCAATGTACCCAGCCCAGCTCCACCATTTCCATGATTCTGGCCTCATCCTGCTGCAGCCTCATAGACTGATGAGGACAAAGTACCACACGCAAGGCGGTGTCTCCCAAAGCACTAGACATGAGAGTACTGATTACATAATAAGTCTTGGTGGTGCACGCCTTTAATCCCAGCACTTGGGAGGCAGAGGCAAGCAGAGTTCAAGGCCAGCCTGGTCTATATAGCAAGCTGTAGGCCAGCTGGGACTAAAGGGAGACCCTGTCTCAAAGGGACAAAAAAAAAAAGTCTTGCTTTGTAGTCCTGGTTTGAAACCTCCGCACCCTGTGATCTTAGGCAAATCAGTCTGGGGTCCAGTGGACCTAGAATCCAGGTCTCTAGGCTAGAGTGGCAGCAATTCTGTTTCCATGGCAACCCAGCTATCTCTCAAGGGACCATCTGGATGGTGACCCTGGCAGGGTGCTGCTCAGGCAACCAGGTGTTTGTGTTTTGCAATGGAAGCTCTGTGAGGTGGCAATTCCCTCTCTAGAGACTGGGTGGTAGGCAGGCAGGTGGCTGGAAGGAGGCAGGCCCACCTTGGCCTTGGTTACCTTTTCTGTGTCCAGGTCCAGAGAGAAACAACCCAAGATCTTAGGCCACTGCCTTATAACCTTCCCAGGAGCTAAGGCTTGTTGGGGCTGGTCAGCTAGGGAACACTGGCCTGGGCTGGACTCTTACAGGGAATTCCAGAGGACCCAGTCTCACCTGTTTGGGATGAAGGGACACTATTGTCTCTGGCAGGAAACAGAAATTACTGGAGAGGGGGCGGGAATCAGGAGCCTGAGTTTCAAACTGCCTCGTAATTACAGTCAGCAGAAACTTGCTGCCAAAAATAAGATGCATTCACCTGCAACATAAGTGCCTAAGTGCCGCCATGATTGCCTGTACCCTCAAAGAGCTCCCAGACCCTGGCCAGGCTTAGGAAAAAGACAGCGTCAGCAGACCCACCTGGCTTCAAGTGAGGTAGACCGGGGCAAGGGGCGGGGGGGGGGGGCAGGCATATAGAAGCTCCTGCCGGCGGCCACTTCCAGCAAGAAACTAGCCTAGACTGGGTTGGAGCCCTGGGGACTTTCAGTTCAGGGTCCACCTTTGCCACTCCTGTAGCGACTCATAAGGGAGAGATCCTCTCCCTTTGTAGATGAGGAGACAGCCTCAGAGGAGTCAAGCCCCATGCTTAGGATCACATAACTGGGACTGGGTCAAGAACAGACCTTTATAACCTGGGGGCATGCTGCCCTCCTGTTGAAGTTGTGGGAGGCCCCATTTCCAGGACCTGAAGCCGCTTTTTGAGCTGAACAAAGCAGCTCCCTCTCTTTTACTCTCTTTTTCTCCCTCAATCCCTCTACCCCTCCCACTCTCCTTCTGTCCTTTGTCTGTCTGTTCCCTGAGGACCTCAGCTCTCTACAACCCTGGTCCTGCTGGCTCAGCTCTGCTCCACCTTGGAGTCACCATCGCAGGGGCTCTTGCTCCAGGCCCTGGAACCACAACCCAGGATGCGCACTCTCATTTAGTGTCCTCCTTTGACTGCCCTCAGCCACAGAGGTGACACACAGCATATAGCCCTCCACACAGTTTCCACCTGGAAACCTCCAAGACCCCGTGGTCCTGAACCCCCTCAGATATACCCCAGGAGTTTACTTCTTCCCAGTGAAGCATCTGCCCAGAGGCCAGGGCACACATCTGTGCAGACAGGCTTGGGAAAGAAGATGGAGACTCTGTCCCCCCCTGCAGAGGAAGGAGATGGATCACATGGTGATCCACAGTGAAGCCATGATGTATGGGAAGCTGCTATAAAATACAGTGGGGGCGCCCACACCCTTGCTCATGCACCTCTGTGAACAGGGGCTACTTGGTAGTCCCCAGAGGGAGATTTCAGTGCCCACCCTTGAGCTCAGGGCACTGGAACCGAGATTGGGTCACAGATTTCAAGTTTCTGGACCCAAGCGGGAAAGGCCACCTTAGCTCTATTATGGTTCTCATGTCACCTAGCTACACAGGTGACATGAAGATGGCATCTCAGCTGACGGTCCCAGAAATGTGTTGAGATCAGAACAGCAGCCCCTGCAACACGCAGGTTGCAGGTTGGTGCAGTGAAGAGCAGGCAGCCACCCCTGCTTGGGGCTGCTAGGCCTCTGCATTCTGTTTCTCTTATGGCAGCCACACGTTATTCAAGGCCTCATGCTACCAGTCCAGAGTGGGTGAGGCTTGGCTCTCAGTGCAGACATAGAACTCAAGTGATTTCAGTAATAAGGTAGAGACAAGTGGGCCTGTGACTGGCAGGACAAGGAGGGCTCACCAGGAGAAAGCCTCACTGAGGCGACTTCCCAGGGCTTGCCCTCTGCTGTCCTGCCTTTGACTTATGACTGTTTGCTTATTGGGACTGAAGATCGAATTCTGGGGTCTTACGCATGCTAAACACTTGTTCTACTACTGCACCACATCAACCAGTTCCTGCTACTGTGTGGGTTTAAAGGATTAACAAAACCTCTCTGAGCTTTAACCTACCTGGGTTGTTTGTGCTGTGTGGAGAATAAAATGGGGTGATGTAGGGGTGACCTCTTCTTCATTTACCACGTACTGAGACAGTGACTGAGACAACACAGATATGGGATGCTATTCTATCCTCCACGCCCTAAAAATAATCCCTTGAGGGGGGGCAGTCCTAGGTGATAGTGCAGGGCAGGCAGAAAGGCCATGCCTTGGAGATGGCAAGATATTTATGATGGCATGAATGTCGGAGTGCTGAGGGTTCGAGGCTTGCTGACTCAACCTCTTGTCTCATCTGAGAAGAGACTAGCACAGAGAGGGGCGTGGTCTTCCCAGCAGTGCTTGTCACTACTGCCCTTCCCAACACTGCTAATGGTCCTGGGACTTTACTCCCACCATGGCTACTATTAAGATTTCTACCTCTGTAGGCTAGCGAGATAGCTCAGCAAACAAAGTGCTTGGTTCATAAGCATGGTGATCTGAGTCTGATTCCCCAGAACCCATATAAAAGTAGAAGGAGAAAACAGAACCTTACAGAGTTCTCCTCTGACTTCCACAAGCATGCCACAGCCTGCATGCATGCACACACTCGACAATAATAAAGTTGTAGGACTGGAGAGATGGCCTAGGGATTAAGAGTGCCGACTGCTCTTGCAGAGGACCAGGGTTTGAGCCCCAGCACTCACATGGCGGCTGAGAACAGTCTTTAACTCCAGTTCCAGGGGAATCCGACGCCCTCTTCTGACCTCCGCGGCACTGCACAACACAGGTGCACAGAGCTGCATGCAGACAGTACATTCATACACATAGAGAAAAATAAATAAATAAATAGAAAAAAAAAGAAAGTTGTCAATATGTCTACCGTTGCTATTGCTCTGACTACCACCATCCCATTAGGTCACACTGCTGTCATTCCTGCTTCCTTAGCCAAGAATCTGAAGCCTAAAATGCTCCCAAACACTAGCTGCAGATTTCAGAATTGTTGTTATTTGTTCATTTGTTTTGTTTTTTACTCATTTGGGGTCTTTTTTTTGGGGGGGGTTGTTTTTAAAGTTGTTTTTTTTTTAAGACAGAGTTTCATTGTAGCCCAACCTGTCATTAAACTTCCGCTGATCCTGCTACCCCACCTCCCACGTACTTGCACCAGAGGCTTGCACCACCATACTTGGCTGCTTGCTACTCCTGGAAAATAACACACCTGAACACGTGAGAAAAGTCACAGCCAAAGCACAAAAGCAGGGTTTGGGTTGTGACTCAGTACAGTGCTCGCCTAGCATTCACAGAACATGGGTTCGAACTCCAGCACCGCATAAGAGCAGGTGTGGTGACGTGTACCTGCAGTCCCAGCACTCCAGCAACAGAGGCAGAAATTAGGAGTTCAAAGTCATCCTTAGCTGCATACTGAATCTGAGGCTAGCATGAGCTACATAGGCCCCGTCTTTAAAAAATAAGCGCACTGTTTTATAAAAAAAAAATTCCTTCAGACTCTTTGTATAAGGCGCATATGAAACAAATTAATTTGGTCTTATGCAAATATTTTTCTATCCCTCCCCCCCCCCAAGAAAGCTGAGGCACTTGGATAGGAGATGCCCAGACTGTGTGGTGGCTGATCAGTTAAAGAAGCTGGGAAAACACAACACACACACACACACACACACACACACACACACACACACACAAGCTCAGGGAGGTGAGGGACTTGTTAGAGGCCCCCCAACTAGCAACTCGGAATGGCAGGGCTCGACTTCAGATGCAGACAGGCAGTCTGTCCCAGCCCAGCACGCCTGGGTCCCAGCTCAGGCTGTGTGTGTCCTGGGAAGAAGGAGGAGGCCTGGAGAGCTGGGGGCAGGGATGCCTCCTGACCTAAGCCAGTAGGCTGCTGACTCATCACCAAACCTGAACTACGTCTGTCCACCAATTGCCTTTGGACAGGGAAGCTGGTCTGTGCTTAAGTTAGTCTGTTCCTCCACTGCCATTTGACTATAGCAAGGGGAGGGGCTGCCCAGGCCAGGCCCAGACTCATGTTGTTCTGGCTTTCTTTGCAAGTGGGTGACCCAAGGCCTCTCTTCCTCACCTTCCAAAGGTAAGAGCAATCTCCTATCTAAAACCTCCCAGTCTGGGCCTCAAAGAAGAGGCCTTCTATCCTTACAGCCCTGTGTGCCTGTCCCTGTGCTGAGCCCCTGGGCACAGTAAGCACAGGGTGAGCATGGTGGGTACCATCCTCACTCTGCAGTGAGCTCTCTGACAATGCCGCAGCATCAGTGCGATGGTTCTGCAAAAGACGGTGATGACCTCATGGCCTGGGTGAAGAAGTAACCCTTGATGGGAGGCGCTACACAGCAAAGGTGCCCTGAAAGGAGGGTAGGGAAGGGTATCCCAGGCAGAAGGAAGAGTATGTGCAAAGGCCCTGGGTGCAGGAGATGTGGATTCCTATTTCCCTAGTTCTGACTCAGTGTTGCTATGCCAGACGCATCAGTCTGAGCCTCCTGGCTCCTCCTGTTATATGACAGGGACAGTGTGACAGGGACAGTACTGCCTGCCTCTGGGGCCCTGAGCGTTGGGGACGTTGAGGGTTCTAAGTGCCCATGCTCTGCAGGTACCTAGGGGGATCTGGAGCTGTCTCTTGGCTCCTGGCTTCCCGCCACCCCTAACACCCAGGGCTCTGTCAGTACTGGTAGTTCCTCAGTGCAATGAGTTAATTAGGCCAAATTCAATTACATACCACATTCCCAGGTCTGTCTGGGGCCCGAGGTGTGGGCTCCCTGTGCACTGGAGCCTTCAACAACAGTGGCTCAGATCCCAGGGCCGCCGTGGCCTGCATCCCAGCCGAGGACGCTGAGGACGCTGAGGCAGGGAGCAGGCATTGCTCAGCACACTGTAACAAAGACTTCAGCCTGGATGAGTTATAAACAATAGAAATTTACAGCTCATGGTATAGTGAGGCTGGTGTGGGTTGGGGGGAAGGGGGCGTGGGGGAGTTGGCTCTGAGATCAAAACACCAGCAGATACGGGGCCTAGTGAGGGTTTTCCTGTATCCACCCATGGTGGGAGGGGCAGCAGGGTTTCCCCTAGCCTCTTCATCAGAGGGCTGGTGTTCCCCATTCCCAGGGGCTAGTGTTCATGATCTCACTTCCTAAAGGCCCACCTTATCCTCACTATATGCCTGGCATAGTGGTCATAGCCCACGCCTTTAATCCTAACACTCAGGAGGCAGAGATAGGGGGATCTCTGTTCGATCAAAGCCAGCCTGATCACAGGGAGTTATAGTGCAGCTGAGGCTATCCAGAAACCCTATCTCAAAAAAATAATAATAATAAAATAAGCCTGGCATGGCGGCACACACCTTAATCCCAGCACTCAGG
The DNA here is from genome assembly GCA_009823505.1 of Rhizomys pruinosus. Lineage (NCBI taxonomy): Eukaryota > Metazoa > Chordata > Mammalia > Rodentia > Spalacidae > Rhizomys > Rhizomys pruinosus. The sequence continues at coordinate 606,754 of VZQC01011941.1, read as the reverse complement.
AGATAGAGGCAGCCGGATCTCTGTGAGTTCAAGGCTAGCCTGGTCTACATAGGGAGTTCCAAGCCAGGTGGGGCTACAGGGAACCCTGTCTGGAAAAGACACACACACACACACACACACACACACACACACACACACACGCACATCAGATAGCAGATTTGAGCAGAAAAATTCTAGAGGGACACAGCACTCAGGCCATAGTGCCCCCCCATCCCCCACACCATGGTAGTCCAGAGCTGTCTTTGAGAGCCCACCCTACGCTGCTGGCAGGAACTCCTGGCTTCTTGTCCCCCTGGAACAGCCCAGAGCTTAGCAGGCAGGAGTTGAGGCTTTGTTGCCCTGCCTCTCCTCCGTGGCCAGCAGACTTCCTCCCGGCTCCCAGCTGGTACCCAGCTGCTGCCCAGCAGCATGTTTGGAGAGCAGTAAGGCCAATGAAGAAGGCAGACCAGGGTTTCTATATACACAGGCACTGTGGGACGCATCAGGCAGAATCTACCCAGGCCCAGGATATGGGGTAGGCACTCCTAGAAACCAGCATGGCACTTCCAGGGACCACGTTGTTCAAGGCCTTGAATGCCAATCTAAGGAGCTGGAATTCTGACTTGATCCTGGTAGCTCTAGGGAGCCAATGAAGCTTTAAACAAGGGAGGAGCGTGCTCAGCTTTGCTTTTTCAGATCACGTCATGGGGGGACTTGGGGGCCAGAGGCAGGAAACATAGTTTGGAGGCTGTGACAGGCGTCCACTGAATTGGAAGCAGCTCACTTAGGGATGAATGGAGGGTAATAGTAAGCATGCCTACTGGCCACATGCCACCCTTGGCCACCAATAAAACAGGTCTCTGAAAACCTAGTTGGTGACACGGAGTTGGTTTGTGCTTAACTGTCAAGATACTGGTTGTGAATATGGTAGGTAGCACCTTTCAGGTAAAAAAAAAGTCTTTTAATTTGGATTTAACTAATTCCATAAGTAAAGTTGCTTATGTTTTGCTCAAATCCTAAAAATTGTGTGTGTGTGTGTGTGTGTGTGTGTGTTATAATTTAAAGGTCAATCAAGGTTCATAGAAAGTAAAAAGTAAGGGAGCTGGAGAGATGGCCTAGCGTTTAAGAGCACCGACCACTCTTACAGAGGAACCGGGTTCGATCCCCAGCACCCACATAGCGGCCAAGAACCGTCCGTAACTCCAATTCCAGGAGAATTCCAGTTCCAGGGGAATCCGATGCCCTCTTCTGACCTCCGCGGCATTGCACGACACGGGTGCACAGACCTGCATGCAGACAGTACATTCATACACATACAGAAATAAATAAAAAAAATTAAAAAAAAAAAAAAAAGAAAGTAAAAAGTAAGCTGGGCGTGGTGCGGCACGCCTTTAATCCTAGCACTTGGGAGGCAGAGGCAGGCGGATCTTTGTGAGTTCAAGGCAGCCTGGTTACAAAGTGAGTTCCAGGACGCTGGGGCTACAGGGAGACCCTGTCTCGAAAAGACCAAAAAAAAAAAAAAGAAAGTAAAAAGTACAGAGAATAACTTGGTGGTTCTCTATTAGTCATTCAACAAGCATTTGTTGAGCATCTATTGTGGGTCCAGGTATAGAGAGTCACCAGGAATGTGGCAGTGAACAAAACAAAGTCCCTCCTGATTTTGTGGGTCATCTAGTCTCCCAAGAATTAAACCCTTATAAATACCAAGAAATGGAAAAGACAGGGGCAAGGGCAAGAGTATCTTTAGAAGCTGCTTCTTGCCTTGACAGAGCAATGTGCATTATGGATGTCCTGCCCAGCCTAGGGCCACCTTCCCAGAGAGGATCAAGGTCAGCCCAATGGGGATGCTAGTTCTCAGGGCTTAGCCTGCCAGTCCTGGGGAAGCTGGCACCCCCAGCCACAAAGAGAGGTACAGCATCCACACTAAATGTCTTCCCTGGAGGTGGAGGGAGATCAGTGCCCTGAGAGGAATGGCAGCCCATCGTTGGTTCCCTACCAGGCCCTCGGAGCTCTGTCCCTGCCAGGCTTGTGCTCTCTGCTGAGCTCAGCTCCAAGGATCCCGATTTCAACACCAGGCCTCCCACTCCTTGCCCTGCCCCGGCGGCCACCTTCAGATTTTCCTCAGACAGACATTCCTGTGTGGCCTGTCTGCTCATGTCCAGAGGTACCTCCCCCTTCTCTGGAAGTGGGGGATACCTGGGACCACAACGGGGAGGAGGAAGCCGCTGGCTCACTTGGATCATTGTGGGTCAGAAACAGCTGCTCAGGAGCAAGCACTTCAGACAGCTGAGAGAGAAGGGGTTAGGCCGCACCAGCTGCTAGATTCCTGGCGAACCTCATGGGCTTGAGGAGATCTGAAACTTCTGCCCAGAACACTCTGAGGTGTTGGGGCACACTCCCCCACCTAGCTCACCTCTGCTCTCCTTTCTAGTACCTCAAACAGCGAGGGCTTTGGAAACCAAGCCTGCCTGGACAGGAGTCCCTATGTGGCCCCATCCCCACCTGGGTGACAAGGCAGTCACACCTGCACCCTTGGGTGTCCTCACCCTCTTCGTGAGCACCTGGCTCCCACAGAGGATGAGGGAAAGGGATGAAGAGTCCCAGGTCTGGTCCCCCCTTTGAGTAGGAGGGAAGAGTAGGGTGAACCCCCCATGTCTGAATCCCACAGTTGCTGGGAAGATGAGGCCACTAATATCCAGGTGCTCTTCAGAAGAGGAAACACTCATATTTGCCTGGCATTGGACAGTTTGGAGACCATGCTGTGACACTAAAGGTCACGGCTAGCAGTGCAGGGCTAGGAAGGACCACCTAGGGCCTCAGAACTCTACCACTGGTTTGCTGTGTGATGGGAAGCAGCCCCTGTACCTCCGACCCTCCGCTTCCTCATTCGAAAGGTAAACTGCTGAGTGGCCTGGGTCCCTGGGTGGCCTGGGTTGCAGTCCTGCCTCATATTGTGACTTCAAATCCTTCCCCTACCTGAGCCTCACTTTTATCCTTTACAGAGCCGGTGAGCGCAGGCTGGTCTGTGTGCATTGGTAGGTGTGCAGTAATGCAGGTAGACAGATTGCACCAGTCGGAAAGGAAATTGCATTCCCAACTCCAGGAAACTTGTGTGGGTTCAGGCACGGAGCCATCTGGAAACCCCCATAGGAACTGTGTCCTGCGAGAAGCAATAAAACCCCCTGGACTGCAGAGACATGGACATTTGAGCTGCCTCTGCCTCGTTCCTTCCCTTCAAAAGCAACTCTAGAAATCAATGGGAAGAGATTCATTAGAAACCTGGCTCATGTGGGGTGCACCCACCGCTTCCTGGCCCCTTTGTTAGCCAGCTGGAGCTTCCTGTCCAAACAGACTTCCTCTCTAGGAAACAGCCTGTGTTCTGCCAGACAGCAGGTTAGCGACCTACTCCCAGGACGGGCGGACGGGCACAGGTAGCTGAGCCACGCAGACCTCTGCAGCCTGTGATTAATCAGTGTGCATTCATTCATTCCTTCACTCCCTCATTCATTCAAGCAGCTGGTCCCGGTTTCCTTCATACAGAGAATATTTATCAAGCATCTGTGGGGCATATTTTAGATACTGTCAACACAACTCGTACCAGACAAAAGTCCCAGTTGATATTGGAGCTTGCCTTTTAGCCAGGGAGTCAGTGTTAAGACAAATAATTGAAATGCTGGAGCGACAAAGCTAAGCCAGGAGAGAGTTCCAAGATGAGGCAGGAGTGGCTGTGGTTTGAGACAGCGTGGTTGAGGAAGGTCTCCCTGTGAAGGGGGAAAGCAGAAGGGTGGAGGCAAAAGCCTGGTGGTAGAGCCTGGCGTCAGCAGCAGGAAGGGGGCCTCATGGCTACCGCAGGCTCGAAGGAAATGAGGTCATCACAATGACAGGCCAACAGGGACCTTGGCCCACAGGGTCTCATGGGTCATAGTAGGGACTTACTTGGCTGGAGCCCTTGGAGGTAGGCTGTGCTATGGCTTAGATTTCAAAAGAATCATCTGTGTGTTAGTTAGCTGGGTGGCCATTAGCGAAGTCCCCAAAGCAGACACCATAATGATGCACACACATTAACTGTCTCACAATTCCAAAGACCAGAAGACCAAAGACCAAAGTAGGGGCCAAGCCAAGCTTCTGCGAAGGGGGCAGGGAAGGAACAGCTCTGGCTGCCCTCTCCAAGTTTCTGGAAGCTCCTTAGCTGGGGTTATCCTCCTCCTCCTCCTCCTCCTCCTCCTCCTCCTCCTCCTCCTCCTCCTTCCTTATAAAGGTGTCCATGTCTGCCTCTTATATCAGAATGTCTCATTTTCCCAAGGACGCAGTCTTGTTAGATTATGGCCCACATTCATGACCTCATCTTAATTTGATCTTCTTCAATGACTGTTTCCAGAGTTGGCTTCACAGGTCCTGGGACTAGGACTTCAGTGCTTTGAGCGGGGTGGGGGGCGCATACAGTTTACCCCAGCACTGTGGCTTCTCAATCTGTCTCAATGCATGGGTTGTCTTCTATGGTCTTCACTAGAATCTGCTGTTGGGTGGTCTCACCCCATTTGGCAGAGGCCCCAGAGAGTTATCCAGAAGCCCTGCTGGCTAATCCAATACTTGGTATTTGAACCCCTGCCTCCATAGCCCCTCAGAGAGAGCACTGAAGTTTCCACTCCAGCCCACCTGTCAGCCTCCCCATCCACACATACCCAGACAGCTACAACCTGTTTAGCTGGTGACTTCCCCAAGACTGAAGGGACCTCAGGGGCCATTTTGAGCCAGCTCACGAGTCCCCTCCTCACTCCCCCACCACCTCCAGCCTTGCAGGAATCTTTCCTGGCTCTCCAATAACCTGGAAATTATAGGCCTTCTCGGACATGCTGAGTGGAGGTGAGGACCAGGGGATGGTGTTGTTTTCAAAATGAAATGATTATAGGATTTGGGCCGAAGCCAAATGCAGGGTTCTCAGAAGGCTGCCTGGGTCTGGCATGAGGAAGCTGTGCTGGGGGCGATTCCAGGAAGGGGAATGGGGCATAGTGACAGGAGGAAGGAGATACAGAGGTCTTCTTCACACCCGTCTTGGGTAGAACCCCCCCTCCCCTGCCATGTTAAGTGGGTGAAATGTATAGATGCTAGATTTTATTATTTTTTTAATTATTTTGGCGTATGAGTGTATTACCTGCATGTGTGTAAGTACACCGAGTAATGCACTGCCTTCAGAGTCATAAGAAGACATCAGATTCCCCTGGAACTGGAGTTACAGACAGTTCACTGTCATGTGGGCGCTGGGAATTGAACCTGGGTCCTCTGCAAGAGCAAATGGTGCTCTTAACCACTGAGCCATCTCTCCAGCCCCAGATGCTAGATTTAAAAAGCAAGCAACAATTTGTTTCTGCATGTATAATGTTAACAGTATGCTGAGGACAACAGAAGACCTCTAGTCACAACTCAGGCTATGTGGCCCAGGGGGTGGAGGGGAGGGGAGCAGCAAGCCTGGATCTTGATGCCCCACATTGAAACTTTAGTGTGCAGACTTTAGAGTGAAACTGACAAGTAACTTAAACCCTTTGGAAATGTTGTCCAACCTCTCTGGCCTGTTTTATTTTCTGTATGGTAACAACCCCAACCAAAGAGGGCCATCAGGATGTTGACACTTGGAAAGCAGCTGGAGCCTGCTCAGCAACCAGCAAGTGTTCAGTGTGCATGAGCTCTGTGTTAGTAAGGGCAGAAGGGGAAGCCTGCTGGTGGTTCTCTGTGTTCCTGTGTGTGGACAGGCTTTTGGGATCCTGTGGGGTACCTGCATTGGCCAAAAGCCAAACCTTACCTGTACCTTCCATCTTCAAGATTGAGGGGGACTAACCAGCATTATTATCCAGTTGAGGGGGACTAGCACTATTATCCAAAGGCTTGGCCCTTGTGTACTGACCACTCAAAAGGAGGCAGAAGTCCTGGGCCTCAGGAGGCAGGACCTCTGAGTTGACTCACAGTCACTGCTGCCATTTGAGGCTTCCTTCTGTGGGTGGCTTAGCTGACTGTGTGCCTGACACCCTGTGACCCATTCTCTGTATGTGTGCAACATCTCCTCTGAACCACCTTCTTCTCCGTGTGTCCCAAGGATCAGTTAAGCAAAATGTAGAGACAGCTCCTGGCTGTCGCCCTCACATAGACACTCACCTGGGCCTCACTGTCCACCCCGCCTTCATGTTGAATGCTGCAACCCGCATAGGTGACATCTCCTAGTCATCAAGAGCCTTGTTCAGACCTGCTGAAGCAGCAGACTGCTGCCTTCTAGAGAGTTTTGCCCTGGCTCTGCAGTTAGAATCCAGTGCCCAGAAGTACACCTCTCCCCCTTCCCCCCCATTCTGCCCCTCCCTGGTCACAGCCACCTCCCTGGTTTTGTATGCTGGGTCTCTTCCCAGTGGCTTCTGTGCCCTTAGCCTTCCCACCACAAAAAGCGGAGGTGACCCAGCCTGGAGCCACTTTTGACCCCTGGGTGACCTACATCCCAGGTAGGTGTCCCGGCTCATTTTCCGGGGCACTGGTTCCAGGAGGCCCAACCCTTATCAGTGAGCTGGAAGAGGTCCCTTCTCTCCCCCTTGAGTTCTGCAGAGGTAGGTTCCCAGTGGGATTAAAGCATCCTCTCTCTGGAGTCAGGCAGGCGGCCTGGCCTTCCCGGCTGCAGCATTGTGATTTATTGGCCGCTCCTCCTCACAAGGGCCCACGGCGGGAGTTCAAACACCCGGGAGCAAAGGCACCCGCTATTGATCCCGCTTCGAGCCTCCGGAGCCTGGCGGGCATTCATCAAGGAGCCCAGCGCGGGGGCTACAGCTCGCCTTTTTCTTCCTTTCTTCTCCCTCCCAAGTCATTCCCCCGGGGCCGAGCCCCCCTTGCCGAGGTCACTCTGAGAGCTGCCGAGTGCCTGGGAGCAGAGGCGCAGGACGCCTTTGTCTTGCGCTCTTTGCTGTAGATCCTTATCAAGGCAAGCCCGGGGGTGGAGATGCAGCTCTCAGCCCCAGGCCTTTGAGTAAATCTTTGGAAGTAGAGAAGTGGAGCTGCAACTTGGAACGTGTAGGGAAAAGCTCTGTGAAAGAGGAACGGTGTGGTGTCCGGCATTTCTGTAGACTCCAGACTCCGCAACTAAAACCAGCCTGCTAACGAGTGGGCGGGAGAGGGATTTGAACCAAAAGTGGGGGAGGGCTCAGAAATCAGCAAGTGAAGGGACCCGTTTGGGTTAGGGAAACTGATGAATGGTTGCTTGAAAACAATTTGTCCCTTAATTATGTAAATTTGTTAGTAGAGTGTGTTTACTTTTTTGGTTTACCTGAGAAGACCCTGAATTTTGCATAAAAATTCTCTTTGGCCCCACCCTGGGCCCTCTTCTTAGGCTGGTCCCTGAGAGAACTGAGAGAGGGAGGAAACTGAGGTATCTAGGGCTGACTCCTTAGTTTCCTGAGTAGTGAAAGTGACACCAAGTCCCAGTCCCTCTGGTATAAACTTTGCTCAGTCCCAGTCTGAATCCTGACTCAACCTAGGGGAGTGATGGTTCTAAACTCCGTCCATAGGGCTGGCCCCATGCTGTAGGCATATGTAAAATATCTCAAGAATGATCCTCCAAGTCCCTCTCGGTGGCTCAGAAGGCACTAAGGATTTATTAAAACTGTAAACAGTCCTTTTACAAAACTTTGGGAAAGGAGGGTTGGGAGGAGGTGTCTTGTTCTGGCTACTTGGGATATTGGGTAATTGAGATTTGAGCCCTGGTGCTGCTAAGTCAGACTTAACAGTAGAAGCTATGTCTTGGTGTTTGCTCCGGAGGAGTGACCTGCCCTATCTGGTTGCTATGCTAAGGAGTGGGCTGTGGCCCTGGGGGTTTGAAGTCCCAAAGATGGAAGAGTCTTCACCCAGGTTCTTGGGGCCCCAAATCCCTGTGGGGGTGTGTAGAGAGGCAGGCTCCAATGACTGTGTCATATAGTAAGTGGCTGCCCCCAAAGAAGCCAGCTTAACCCCAGAGATGGGAGTGAGTCCCAAGATTGTCCCTGCAGGAAGGCCATGCCAATTAATCTCATTGGAAGAAGCTGGTTCTTGTGCGAAAAGGCAGCAAGTTATGAAGTAGGAATTAATCCATTTAACCAGCTCCTCGGAGGGAAAGCCCATGACAACTGCATTTCCAAATGCCATCCTCAAAGTGATATTTCAAGTGGCAGTGGGTGGGATTAGAGCCTGCTAACGATTTATGTCAAACAAGGAGCGAGAACATAATTTCTAGATAAGTGATTTGTCTCGCCACTTCCGTGGCGGGCAGCAGGACAGGCAGGAAGGTTTAGGGGCAAGTCACCGGCTCACACTGAGTGGGTGGGTGTCCAATGAGAAGCACCTTCAAAGACAAGGGTGCTCAATTCCCCATGCTGGCCAAGAGAGCAGTGTGTCCACCAGACCAATGCAGAGAATTTAAAGTCAACCCTGTAGCCTTTCTTGGGGGCGAGTGACCCCACTTCTTTTAACTTCCTAATTGGGGCGGTTAAGCGCGCAAACAACTTTCACTGGCGGGTGGGTGGGAGTCGGGGGAGACAAGGCTGTAAAACAGTGTTTCACTAGCGGGTGTTGGAGGTGCATAGACTTCTTTGGGCAGTGCAGCCAATGGATTTCCAGCGGTGCCTGAGGGGCTAAGAGTGGGAGGGGCAATTCTCTGAAGGCCTGAAGTCCTTGCTACCGTCGTGCTGGAAGGAAGAGGCCGGGGCCACCACAGGATGCAATGTCAGGAAGGCCTCAGCTCCGGGAGCAGGGGCGGGGCTGTGCGCTGCAGCCTCCCCGGGCTTCCCTTCCCCCCGGTGGCTGCAGGGCGCAGGAACTCCCCGAAGTCGGGGAGCCAGTACCTGCGCAGTTTCACCCTGTCCTGGGCCCCGTGATCGGGGAATCCCAGGGCTGACTGGGGTCCCCGTGGCTGGACTGTAGGAAGCCAAGCTAAGACCTTCTCCGTCCTCCTCCCCCTTCCTAAGGCGAATCTGGGTATTCCCCAGCCTGCTCCGCCCCTCCCCCTACTGCCCCCACCCCGCGGACCCTCATTAGCATGACCACTTGGGAGGATTCGCTTGGGGGTGGGAGACACCCGAAGTCCTCCCCGGGCAGCGCCTACCCCGGCGGTCCCCTCGGGCGACAGCGCTCCTGGATCCCCGCTCACACAAGTGTGGCTCGCAATTAATTGCCTAGGCAGGGGAGGGAGGGGGGCAGGTCGCCGCCCCCGCCCGGAGGCTGGAGCGCCACTCGTCGGGTCGTGCGTTCGCTCCGCCGGCGGCGTGCACCGGCACCACCCCTGCGTGCAAGTTTGAAATGTGAGCTGCCTGCGATCCCCAGTCGCTCGCGCTCCCTTGCTGCGAAGTGGCTGGGCCGGCGGGCTGCGCGCGCGAGTGAGTGCGGGCGGCGGGCTGCGGGGCGGGGGTGCGCACGCGAGGCTCGCGGGGCGGGGAAGGGCTCCCCTGAGACGAGACGCCAAGGCTGGGCTGCTCGCCTTTCACCGTCCTTCCGCGCTCCTCCTCTTCCCTCCCCTCCCCCGCCGCGGCGCGCCCGGCTTCCCCGGAGCCCCCGGCCCCACGAGGCCGCCGCACGCAGGCTGGGTGGTCACGCCCGCAGGCTCCGGAGCACGGCGCAGCGCGGCGGGCCGTGGGAAGTTTCTGCCGCGCGCCCCGTGCGCCCCCGCCCCCCGCGCGCCCCCGGTCCCGGTCCCTGTCCCCCGAGGGCTGTAGCTTGCGCCCGGGCGCGCGGCTGGCTGCCTCCTCGGCGGCGGCGGCCCCATTAGCGGAGCCTCCGCCTGTGATTGGCTTCGCCCGGGAAGCTGGAGACGGGCGATGAATAATTGATGTGTGCGGTGCGGTAGCCGGACGGCGGCGGCGGTGGCGGGCGGCAGCGAGCGGGAGCGCGGGAGCCGGAGCGCCCTCGGAGCGGGCTGCGCGGAGCGAGCGGGCGCCGGGGCCCCCGCGCCGCCGCCGCCGCCGCCGCCGTCTCCCGGGCGCGGAGCGGGGATGCAGGCGGCGCCCGCTGCCTGCGCGCAGCCTTTGTTCGGCGCGGGCTGAACCCTGCCCGGAGTCGCTCGCCGCGGCCGCTGTGGCCGGGCCTCAGCCTGCGGGGAAGCCGGGGCGGGACCGCGGACCGTGCAACTTGTAGGTGAGTGTGGGGTGGAGGGGTCGGCCCCGGGGCGCCCGCGGGCCGGGGCCGGGGCCGGGGCCGGGGCCGGGCTTGGTCTCGGGCTCCCTCCGGGCTCCGGGGTGAGTGTACGTGCATGTGTGTGACAGAGGAGGGCCGGTGCATTGTGGGTAGCTCCGTGTGCTGCATGGTGTCAGCCTGAGGCTTGGCCGCTGGAGTGGCTCCGGCGTGCACCGGGCCCATTTTGCGCGCCCACGGTGGAGCCCTTGGTTCCTTCCCTGGGCACTAGGGTAGGTGGGCGGCGGGACAGGGTGCTCCCCACGCCCCTTCGGTGAAGATGAAGTGTGCGTTCTCCTGCAGACATTTTACAAGGCTCTAGCCCTGGAAGGTTCCCTTTGCAAAAACAAGACCTCAGACCAGAAGGCTTCGATGGAGGCAGTGTCCTGGGGTCTTAACTTCAAGCCTGCTCCTTTGTCAGAATGCAGCCGTGGTGCTGAGGACATCCCCGGGCTCCCATGGCTTAGGGCGCCCTTCCCTGAGATGGTGGGTGCACAGCAGACTTCTGACAAGTGTTTGCTGGGAAGCCAGCTGATGGTGGTGGAGGAGGAGGATCGGTCTGCACTAAAGGTCTGGAAAGGGGTCTGAGGGTGGCTGGCATCAGGCTGTGAGGATCTTGTACAGAGACCTTGAGATCCCTCTCAGAACACTGCAGGAGCTAAGAAGCAGCAGCCAGTGGTCCCCAAGCACCCCTGGCGTCAGATAAGTCCCAGTTCCTGGGTTCACCTGGCAGCCAGCTGCAGGATTATGAGAAGGCAGATGGTACTCCTTCGATGGGCCTCAGGAGAGTACCACTCTTAGAGTGGAGCCCAGGTGCCCTGCCCTTGACCATCAAGATTAACTGCCAATGGGCCTGCTTATGGCGGAGGCTCTTCCAAGAAGGCAGGTTTGTGAGGCAGCTGGCAAGGTGTTGGTGCCGTAGTACCTCTCAACTAACCGTCCTTGAGAGTGGACCCGAAATCAAGTCCAAATGAGCAGAGGCATGTCACCAGGAAATCAGGGTGACCCTGGATGGTGGATCAGGGTGGCGCTCATTTCCATGGCTGTGTATCTGAAGCTCGTCTCCATTCTATTGCACCCAAGGGAGTAGGGCTGTAAAGTTTAAGGTCTATATGGCTTCTAGTAAGCCTGTCCCCCTTTTCTCAAGTCTTATCCAGGCACTGACTACCCTGTAAGTAGCTGGAATCAAGTCCTTTCAGAGTTATTTTTACTCCAAACTTCCTTAGTGTGAAACCACTAAACAGCGAAGCTTTGGTGAGAATCTGAGTCTGTACCGGAAGCAACCGCCTGCACAGAGTTTGAGGCTTGCTTCCTAATGCGACCTGCTCTTGCTTTTCCCTGCATAGCCTCCCTCTTCTCAAAGTGCTTTCCCCTCACAGTCTTATGTATTTCAGGAATCAGAAGCACCAGTGTCAGCTCTTAGGGGATGAGATGCCCAGCCCAGCAGAGAATGAAGGAAAGCCAGCATACATAGCTCCTCCTGGAGCAAGGCCTTGACTGGGTGCAAGCTTCTCGAAGGGCCACGAATCCCTTACCACTCTCCACTCCAGTGCCAACCACAGTGCCTATAAGGAATACATGCTCAGTGACTGCTATAAGCAGAAAGTGATCCCTGTCCATATGTGTGGAGCCCATAGAGGGATGGAGAGAGCACTCACAGATCTATGTTCATGTGGGTTGAGCACCTACCGAACACTTCAGCCATGTTCAGTCCCTGGAGTGTCTAGGGTGAGTCCCTTGGCTGAGGTCAGGTGGTTAGCTGTAAGAAGTGTTCCTGGAGGTAGGTAGAGTCCAGCCTGGGGGCTTCCTGCTTAGCCTTTGCTGGGTCATCCCTAGTGTGGGATAGCAGAGCTGAATGGAAAACTACCATGCAGTATAGTAGCCTCTAACCACATTGATTCAGAATAAAAGTTCTGTTTCTTTTTTTCTTTTTTTTTTTCTAATTCTTCCTGGCTCTTAGCTCCTTGGGTTCCAGGCCTGTATCACCACTCCCAGCTTTATGTTGTGCTGGGACTCAAACCCAGAGCTTTGCACGTGCTATTAACTGAGCCACCTCCCCAGCCCAGAATTGACACCAGTCTCACTTCAAATGCTCAATACCCACATAAGGCTAGTGGTAACTTTATTAAGCAGCTTGGGTTCTAAGTCATCTCTATGGTAGCGGAAGCTTTCAGTGGGAAGTGCTGGCCTAGAAGGGTGGGGACTTAGAAGACCTGTGCTGAGCCCACCCTGTGACAGTACAGGCCTTTCAGTCAGATGGAGCTTTCCATAGTCTTAATATTTTGAATCATGGTGACCTCTATGTGGGGCAGGCATACACCAACACTAGGGGTTCAGTTTGGGCTGAAAGTGAGGCTGTGACCCCCAGGCCTTCAGCACTCTGCTATACATCAGAGGTCAGCCAGGGTGTGTAGATAGACAGTGGTCCCAGGAGCAGCCTCAGACCTCCCTGAGGACTGTCATGGTGCCGACAGGCGTCAGGCTCTGTGAAGTCATCTATTGATCGGGCAGTCCTTGGGAACAGGCAGTTCTGAGCTGGCAGGCTGAAGGAGAGAGAGAGGCACTATGGGGCCCAGAGGTGTTTACCTTGCTGGATGCAGATTTGGTCCCTCAGGAAAGGGCAGGGAAGGGACTCATCACTGGGCAGGTAACCTGGTTGCTTGGAGACATCCCCGAGAGAGAAGTGCCAGCTGAGCCCTGGGAGGGAAAGGAGCTCTGGATCCTTGGCAAGCAGTATAACGTGCCCCTTGCTCTCCCCTGCCAGGGCCTACTACCTCTGATGTTACAGTGTGCCCACTGGGCTGTGCTTGGCCTGGCACTCCCCAGAAGCCTCAGCTGCTTGGGAAACTCTCCAGGGCCTTCCAGCAACAGCCGCCTCCCAAGGGAATATGCTCAGGGAAAAACAAGGCCCCCACCCCAAAGCACGCTGAGCTTCTCGGGGAGCTCCTGCACTGTACTTACTGCCTAGGGGCAGGAGACCAAGGTCCTAGCAGGCAGGCCTGGCAGGGGTTGAAGGCCCTCCCCTACCTGATCTACTGCAAGCTCCCCACCGCTAACATTTTAACTTGGGCCCTACTTCTCTTCCCTGGTCTTGCCAGGTGAGGCTAGTGTTCCTGTGGCCTAAACCTCCCTGGGAGCAGATCTCACTGTAGCCTCAGTGTTCCCTAGGCCGTGGGCTGGCTGAGGGGTGGCTTTCTGCACACCTGAAAGGGAGATCTTCAGGTCTCATCTAGGGGAAAATGAGGCGGTGCTAGGACCTTTGCATTCCCTGGCGACAGCTCCTGGGGCCTATCACAGTGTCCTTGTTCCTGAGAGTCTCATGGGCTATGGACCCTCCAAGGGAATTCACTGAGCCCGGGATACCCATCCCCAGCATGTGAGGAGCCTGGAGGTGGGCTGTCGTGCTGACAGCCTTCCTGGCAGCTGTGGACGGGCAGGTTCCTTTCCTCTTCCAGGAGCCCACTCTGAAGCTCTAGGGCCTACTTTTCTGAGCCTTCATCATCCTGCTCCCAACCCCCATGGGGTAAGGTTCCCCCCCTAAGGCTGGTGGCATGAAAAAGGGGTGACTTGGGCAGGGCAGTCCCACTCCCCAAGGCTGGGGCTCCTCTGTGGTCAATTTTGGCTGGGCTGAGCTCCCCCTATACTTCGGACACTGTTCAGGGAAACACGGCTCCTCTGGCCCAGCCCTGGAGTGATAACATCTGGAGTGTGGAGCAACCTTTATGTAGGACCTTTGACAACTCACCTTGGGGTGGGGGTGGGGGCCCTCAGGGTTCTGATGACATGGCTCTATTCTACAGCACAGGAGAGCTGTAGAAGGGAGAGGAAACAATGACTTTGGGGCTGGAGCAGCCTGAAGTTTCCCAGAAATGGGTGAGCAGGAGACTAAATGTCATGGGTGTGGGTGTGGGTGTGGGTGTGGGTGTGCAGGCGTGCAGGCTTGAGGTGTGGCGCTTGAGGAGGTGGGGTAAGTGGACTGAACCTCTAGCAGAGGCAAAGTTGTCTACTGCTGAAACTCAGCCTGGAGCACAGATTTTTATTTCCTCCGGGGCAGTAGGGAGCTCTGGAGCCCCAGTGGCCCCTGAGCCTCCTGCCTTTTCCAGCCGTGGGCTGCTGCTGAGCTGCCGGAAATCTGCATGGAAGTGGAGAGGGTAGCATCCTTCAGTAGGAATGTCCCATTCCTGCTGACGAAGTGGAAAACCCTCTCTGCTTGTAGAGTTTCTGTTTTGCAGTTGCTATGGTTGGGGGGCAATTGGGTGCCTCCTGAGAGCCCTGGGAACTTGCTGGAACTTGTCCAGATCTCCCCAGGCAGAGAGAGAGAGAGAGCCCTGTTTGTGGACATACAGCCTCTAGGGGTTCCAGATAGGCCCTGGAGGTTTTAAAGCCATGAGACCATTTCCCTGGGACTGGGGCTACAGGGAAGAGGTGAGAGGGAACACCCCTTTGAGTGTCACACCCTCTTTGTGCCCAGGATTTAATCCCTGCCCCCCAGGTCAGAATTTGAGGCACCTTATGATTTCTAGAATCCTGCCACCCCTCAAGTGTTTAAAATCTGACTGGTGGATTCACAATGTAGGGAGAAAATTCTACAACATCTGGTTTAGCCTCTACTTGAACTTGGGAGGACTTTGAAAAATGGGGAGCACGTTTCAAAGAGGAAGGAAGAAATAGCTAGCCCTCACCGCCTGCCTGTCTGCTTTGCTGCCACTTGGGGGTGAGCTAATCAGGTACTCCCCTATACTCAGCTCTACCCCAGCCCTCCTGTTTATTTTTAATTGACACATAGTAAATGTACAGGTCCATGAGTTACAATGTAACATTTCACATGTATCTATAGTATGCAGTGATCTGGTCAGTTTGAGCCCTCTTCCATCTCCTCTCAATTCTGCCCAAGTGCCTACCTCCCTTTCCCAAGGAAGCCTCTGGTCCCCAGCACACCATGCTTCCACATCATGCTTCCACATGAGGCTAAGAACAGTTGTGAATACGGCCCAACCCAACATCCTAAGCTTACCTAAAACATTAAGAAATTGTTGCAGTTTTCGCGTGTGTCTCAATTATAGGGTTCTTCACATGAACTTCACAGTGGCAATGTTGTTTCACAATGTCAAAAGGTTAGACATGTGCTGCCCTGCTTCACTGTGATGGGAGATGGGTTCTTTATGAGGAATGTCAACTTTGGGTGCTAAGTAGCCAGCCCAGGGCATGGACTGGTGGTGACACAACTGGTCCAGCAGGGAGGATACTAGAAGACTGAAGTCTTGTGTGGTGGTGCACACTTGTCTTCTCAGTGTTCAGGAGGCAGAGACAGGAGGAGGGCCGTGAATCTGAGGCTAGCCTAGGCTACAGAAGCAGAGGGTGGAGGGGTGCATGTGCATTGGTTCTTGGACCAGTTCCAAGTGCCAAGCTCACTGTATGATATACAATGTAAGGCCTCCTTGCCTTTCTTGGGGCCTCCACCCTTTAAGATTTATCACACAATCCTGTGTCACTCTTACTAGGTACATCCATCTATTTAGCTATTAATTTATTATTATTGTTGTTGTTGTTGTTGTTGTTATTTTGATCTTTTTTGAGACAGAGTCTTCCTGTACCCCAACTGGCCTAGAACTCACTATGCAGACCAGGCTGGCCTTGAACTCACAGAGATCCACTTGCTTCCTGAGTGTTGGGATTAAAGGCATGCACCACCACACCTGGCTCATTTATTATTTTTTAATTTGGGGTTATTATTTTGAGACAGGACAGGGTCTCCGTCTGTAACCCAGACGGCCCTCAGGCATGAGCCACCATGCCCAGGACATGTCGCTATTTAAATGTATTAGTTAAAATGAGATAATGTTGAGTTTTCAGTTCCTCAGTCACAGAGTAGCCAAGCCACACTTCAAGCTCTTGGTTGCCCTTAGGGCTGGTAGCTGCCGAATCAGATGGTACAGGAAACAAACATCCCAGAAGGACTGGGAGTTCTGTTGGGCAGTGCTGTGCCGAACACTGAGAGCTCTGAGATCTGTGAAAGGCAGGATCTGCAGGGGGCCTCGGACCCACAGGACAGGAGCCATCTGCCTCCATCCTTGCCTATCTGCCCAGCCCGCCCTTCCTAAGGCTCTTAAAACAGGCCACCCAGACTGCTCCTAGGTGGCATTGTAAAGTCATTATGAAACCCACATCTGTCATTTCCTGGGTGACTTTGGGTAAGTCACAGCAAGCTTCTCTTCCCTAATCAATAAAACTGAGCTATGGAGCCTGCCTAGCAAGCTGCAGTGGGCCATGGGGCTAAAGAACGTTTAGCTTCATGTCTGGCCTATTATAGTTCAGGAGTCGTCAGCTTGAAAGCTCTTGGAGCTCTGATATCTGTGGGAGGGAGGGGTTTCCTCCACTTTGGTCTGAGACAGAGTCTCCCTGTAGTCCCAGCTAGCCTGGAGCATGCTGTGTAGACCAGGCTGGCCTTGAACTCAGAAAGATCTGCCTGCCTCTGCCTCCCAAATGCTGGGATTAAAGGGGTGCACCACCCCATCCAGCTGGAGCTCTGATATCTGTGGAAGACAGGATGTGCAGGGAGTCTCTGACTCACTGGACAGGACGCACCTGCCTCCCGCCTTGCCTATCTGCCCAGGAGACTTAAATCTCCCCTGTAGCTCCAAAAACAGCTATTCCCAAGCCTGAGAGGTTTGAGTTCTCTCTTGACCTGCCTTGCCCAAGGCACCCTGCCCCCTAACCAGGCCTCAGTTTCCTGTTGTGTACTGTGACCAGAGTCTTGGCTGTGCCCTGTGGAGGGGGCTGTCTCTTCTTCCTGATTGGCCACCATAACAGTCTGAAATGGTGTGGAGAGGCGTAACTGTGTGCTCGTTGCTTGATGTCTGCTATGAAGGTACAGGCCTGTCTCTGTCAGAAGTCAGTGGCTGACTGGCTGGGTTTGGGAAGCCCCGGCACGTGTCCTAGCTATGGAGGAAGTGTGCAAGGGCCTGCACCCATGCAACCACTTTCATTTCCCTCCTGAAGTTTGAGTGAGGAGTCTGCACACTAGGCTCCCAAGGTCCTCTGGTGCTTTGCACAGGAGCTTCCCACAGAGGTCCAGCTGTGGTTCATGGAGGTCTGGAAGCCCCTGGATTTCTAGGCAGAGGGTCTGTGAGTAGAGCTGTTGTTGATGTGACTCTTGGGAATTTGCATTCCTGACTTCCCATGCCCAAAGTCCTGGGGATGTGGGCAGTCCTGGATGACTGTTAGCTGTCATCCCACCAGTCGGGGGGCTCCCTGTCCTCGTATAGGGTCTACTCTGGAGATGCACTGTCCTCCTGGCCATCCTTCCTTACGCTCCTCCCTGATGGCGACTTTTCTTGCTCAGCACAGCCCTGGACTGGTAGTGGTAAAGAATTCCCGCCTCCCATTGAGCCTGAGGAACCTGGGTACTTTGCTTGCCCTGGGGTCCCCCAGTTCTTCACCATGAGCTCAGGGCTCACCTGGTGTTTGAGAGGAAAGAAAGGCTTATAACTTCTTTGGGGAATTGAGGTTGGCTGAGGGATATCTGCTTTTATTTGTCAGCCACAGTCCTCCACTATTCCCGGGCAGTACCGGGGATGCTCAGGCTAGAGGGCAAACCCTGGTTCAGAATAGCAGCATACAAGACACCAAACTGCTGCCCCGTGCAGCTGTGACTGCTGGGTCTCTAGGATCTGGGAGCTAACTAGGACCAAGAGAGGCTCCTGGACATCACATCAGGACAGGGGAAGGAACAAGGGCCCCTCACCAGCTTCCCTTGTGAGTACAGAGCCCAAGATCTGGCTTCTTTGTCCCGCTGCTACACAAGGGCCCAGTGGACAGGGCAGGCTGCTTGGGGTACAGAGCTGCCAAGTCCCTCCTGTCCATCTACCTGACCTAGAATTAAGTCTCACCAGGGCCAGGCTGATGAGCCCGTAAACCTCCCAGCATCCGGTGACCTGAGTAAAATTGCTCCTCTCCAGCGGCAGCCCCTGTAATGGAGATTTCTTTTTTATTTTATTTATTTATTTATTTATTTATATGAATGTACTGTCTGTGTGTAGGTTTGTGCACCCGTGTCGTGCAAAGCCACAGAGGTCAGAAGAGGGTGTCGGATTCCCCTGGAACTGGAGTTCTTCTGGAATTGGAGTTACGGACAGTTCTCAGCCGCCATGTGGGTGCTGGGGATCGAACCCGGGTCCTCTACAAGAGCAGTCGGTGCTCTTAACCGCTAGGCCATCTCTACTCAGGTCATGGGATTCTCTACCTTCCGAGGTGTCACGGTCTTCCCTAATTGGAATCCATCCTCTATAAAGGCCTGGTCAGACCAGCTTCCTCAATACCTCGCTGGTTCGGGATAGCTGTTAGCTGAATGAAGCCTTGCTGTCTCCCACCCAGGTGACTCAGAGCTTGAGAACTTCCTCATCCAGGGCAGCAGGCCTTAGCTGTGCCTCATCTGTAAAATGTAACTGGCCTAGGATGTGAGCATGTCTCGGGTGTTCTGCTGGGGACCCCAGGTGCACACCTTCCCTCCCTCCTGTGCTTGTGCTGATACATACCTGTGGACACCCCTCCTCCCCCAACCAGGCACTCCCTGTAACTAGTGTTTCAGTAACTACCTCCTGAGCTTGCATAGAAACATTGTATTTCAGGTTCATAGCTGCAGCTCACTCAAGTTTGGATATTCAGCACCCTGGTGGACACAGTCGTCTAGGATGTTTTTAATGTGTGAATGATCAAAACAGCAGGCTTTGGGTGGGGCCTCTGCCCTCTGGGAGCTCAAAGTCCCACAGTGAAGGGCAATTTATGTGCAGGGTGGCACGTATGTCTGGGGGTGAAATACAGTAGGTCTGATGCAGGAGAAGTCTACTGGAAAAAGAATGTATAAGCTGGGATATTTGTATTACATGGGTTTTCATGTGTGTATGTGTGTTGGACTATGTGTGTGTCCATGTATATGCATGAAGGACCATTCCAAGTTGAATCGTTAATAAGGATGTGGGATGGTATTCTTGTGGGTTTTGTACATGCTCACAAATACACGGAATGTTAGCAGATGTCTATGAGAAGTCCTTGTGCTTGGCACAAAGGATACCTCCTGTAGATGTTAGTGGTTCCATGGTGCTGGGCTGGAGGGGCGGAGTGCCACTTACTCTCCTTCCCCTGTGAGACTAGTCCTGAGCCATGCCCATAGAAAGGCAGGCTTGCAACTGTAGTCAAGTGTTTCTAAGGGCTTTCCCTGAGGTCATTCTCAGGACAGGGATGAGGCACCTCCAAAGCTGAGGTGACCCCAGGAATGGAAGGGCCTAAGTAGCTCACTTTGACCTTGGAAGAGTCACTGCACTACAGTCTTCTTGGGCCTTAGGAAAGGGTGTCCCATGGCTCCTCTGGAGAGTGTGTCCTGGTGCCTACAGCTTCCTCTTGACTGTCTCTAGTGTGAAAAGATGCCGCACAACACGTCCTGGTAGCTACCTGCACAAAGACACTTCAGGTTTTTTTTTTTTTAAGTATTTTATTATTTTTATTTTATGTGTATGAGTGCATTGCCTGGATGTGTGTTTTTTTATTTTATTTTATTTTATTTTTATGTGTATGAGTGTACTGTCTGCATGTAGGTTGGTGCACCCATGTTGTGCAGTGCCACAGAGGTCAGAAGAGGGCATCGGATTCCCGCCATGTGGGTGCTGGGAATCGAACCCAGGTCCTCTGCAAGAGCACTCAGTGCTCTTAACCGCTGAGCCATCTCTACAGCCCCGTCTGCATGTGTTTTAAGTGCACCTGTATTGTGCAATGCCCAGGGAAGTCAGAAGACTTCCATCTTCTGGAGTTATGGATGGTCGTTAGCCACCATGTGGGTGCTGGGATTCGAATCCAGGTTCTCTGCAAGAGCAGTCAGTGCTCTCAACCGCTGAGCCATCTCTCCAGCCCTCAGGTTGTTTTTCTCATAGAGCACCTGAACACCTAACAGCAAGTTGCTCACCTCTCAAAATAGGCTTGTCAGCTTCCCTGTCTGCTTAGTACCAGGACCGAAGGACCCTGGGAAGGTTGGTCTCTGAGCCCTGAAAGCCCAGTCTTTGATCACGGCCACCTTATACTTCTCCCCCATGAAAATTTAGCATCCCATCCTGGATCCTCATGCCCTAGTGAGGAGAATGCCCATTGACAGACTCTAGAGGGACGACTGAGGTCAGAGGTCATCAGCTGCCTCCAAACCTTTGATGACACTTGACAGGTGTTTCTAGAGCTCTTCAGAGTCTGGATAAGACTTTCTGATCCATGTTGCCCTTTCTCACTGGAAAAAGAGGTGTTCTTACAAACTCAAGGGACACCCAGGCCAGGGACACCCAGGCCAGGGAATGTGGGGTGCCAGGTAGAGTTAAAGCTAGCTCCAGTATTCCGCTATCATTCATAACCCAACACAACCAGGAGACACCCCCACCTGCAAGCCCTGTCTTCTCATCCTCGGCAGTGCCTGGAGGAATTGGAAATCCAGATAGCAAACTTTTCACTGGGGTCTGGGAAGGACTTGGTTAGGGAAGCCCCTAAGCAGACGGATAATACTGAA
The DNA here is from genome assembly GCA_009823505.1 of Rhizomys pruinosus. NCBI lineage: Eukaryota > Metazoa > Chordata > Mammalia > Rodentia > Spalacidae > Rhizomys > Rhizomys pruinosus. Next base: position 586,071 of record VZQC01011941.1, on the reverse strand, counting down.
CGACCCACCCAGCATGCACAGCGTAGATGCCCAGGCCTGCAGATGCCCTCCTCACATAGGGCTGTGTTTAAAAAAAAAAAACAACACTCATACTCAAATATAGCCCCTTTCCCTGTCCTCAGGGTTTGCCTCTCTATTTAACAAACTTAATTGTAGGTTCAATGCTCATTTTTTTAACTGATTTTGTTTTAATATTAAATAACTATAGCATGTTTATATATACACCAGAAACATAGTCCCTGGGGGAGAAGTAGCCTATTTTCTTAAGATGAATCTTAGACATTAATGAGGAGCTCTCACTTTTAGGGTTTTCTAGCACGTGCTGCCTTATCCTGGTAAGCCCTAGGTAGGCAGCTGGGGACATCCCCTCAGGGCCCAACATGGTACAGGGCAGAGGAGATGGTTGTAAGACTAGGCCTTGAACCCCAGGAGGGTCTGAAGGGCCCTGGGGTGACCTTCTCCACCCAAGAGAGCTGAAAGAGCTGCTGCCAATAAACTTAAATAAAGTCAGAAAAGGGCTGGGGATAAAACTCAGTGGTAGAGCACTTGTCCAGAGAGTGCAGGTTCAATCCCCAGCACCGCTCATACAAATTAAAATCGTTGCTCACCATACCAGGGCCCAGCTACCTTTGGGGTGATAGCACAGGACGCAGAAGCAGATAGCACTCAGGTGTGAGGAAAGCCACCACGCCAGGGTCTAGATGGTTTTGAGCCCAGGATACTACTGGCAAGGAGAATGGTGAAAAGTGTTTTTCTGTCTAGCTGGGAACTCACTGCTAAGCTGAGCTGGAGCAATTGCCATAGTCACCCAAGGTTAACCTGAGCCAGGGCCACACCTGCCTGGGGGCAGTCCCTGGAGAAGATGACCTTGGTGCTGTTAATTCTGGTGGGTAGGGAGGGCTTCTCAGGAGGCAAAGGCAATGATCACCATCACGTTTCACTGCCATCCCGATTTTTAGCCCCAGTGCCCCATGGTCCCCATCGATTCTTGTAGGAAGGAAGGGTGTGCAATTGTGAAACCTTACGCCTTAGCCTGCAACCTCCAGGATTGCCTGAGCTGCACATGACAGCTGGTGCCTGCTCATACCCTGCAGGGAGGGCTGCTGGCCTCCAGCCCGTCTGGCTCCATCCTTCTGTGCCTCAAGGTGTCTGCCACTGCCCTGGAAGGCACTGCCCCCCACCCAGCCCAGGCCTGTTCCCTGTGGCCTCTGGGAGGTTCGAATTTCTACCCACCAGGTGGGCAGCTGCATTCCCTCCCCAAAACAGCAGCTCAGCTCACAACCCTGCCTTGCTCCTGCCACCTGGGCCCCCAGGTGCCATCTGCCGCCTTGTTTCCAGGCAGCAGGTTGATGATCTCTGGGCAGGGACAGGGAGAAGACCGGCAGATCTAAGATGGGAAAGGTAGGAGGCTCCAGGCTGAGGGCAGCCGGTGGCCAGAACTGCTACCTGCTGTCTGTGTTGTCCCCAGCCTCTCTGCAGGGCTGGTCACTGTAGCATGGTGGTATAAGAGTCCCCGTCCCAATGAAACAGCATCTTCACCTTTTTCTGTGTGGCTATGGGTGTGTGGGGGGGTGGTCCCCCCTGGGCATTTCCGTGTGAATCTGCGTTTCAGACCACTTCTTCCTAAACTCCTCAGCCTGGGCATCCTCCTGCGTCTCCCTGCTTGGTCTCTGCTGCCTACATGTCTCTCTGTGCCCCTGCCTGTCTCTGTACTTCCGAGATGACAAGGGTGTCTTTGAGCCACCTCCCCCACACATTAGGTTGCTCTGCTTAATTTCATTTTCCCTGGGCTCCAACTCATAGAAATAAACCCTCCCTGCCCACCCCTGCACTTCTTGGATTTAACAAGCCTGCTGGAAAACAATAGTGATTTCCACATCGATCATAAACAGAAGTGATTACCATACAATTACAGCCTGAACCATCAGCCTGGATGCAATCACAGAGCTGAGTTGTAAATCGGAAGACAATTGCCTACAGAATTACCCCCAAATTGGTTTAAGTGGCAACAAAGGCGTGTTGGCATTTTGGAGAGGGGTAGGAGAAGTCTAGTGGTCCTGGTGGCAGAGAGTTCTCACTAGGGTGCTCCCTCATGCCTTCTTTGACATTAAGGAAATGGCCTGCTATGCAGAGCCGCCTGCCAGCTCCTCCCACTCCTCCTTCCCCTTTATCTATTGCCCCTTGCGCTCTCAGCACAATTTGTTAAAAATTCCGTTGATGCTAATGTGTGAATAGCTAAGTGTTCCTTAAAAACTGGATAGTGGAGAGGGGTGAATCTTGTGTGAGAGGGTGTTCTGGAGAGCCTACTTAGCTATAAGCCTTCTTCCCTGTTCTGTTCTCACCTGTGGCTCTTCCAGGTCAGCCCCCCCACCCCTATATGCTTCTCATCCTAGGCAACCACCTGAGAGGCCTCAGTAGCCAAAAGCCTGCTCCTTCCCAGCCAGTGGTTTGTAAAAAGTCACTAGGATGCCTCTAGGTCTAAGTCTGGGCTGTTAAGCTCCAGCTGTGTGTGTATATGAGGTGTGGGCGTGGTGCTCTCCGGGTTCAATTCAGGCTGTACGGCAAGGAACACCTGCCTGCCACTGGAAGACTGGGGGTCTGCCATGTTGAGTCCAGACTGCACTGCCGGTGACTACCTGGTCTGTCCTATACAATCCTCACAAGAGAGTTCAAACATGCTTGTGATTGCATCCCAATTTATGATTTTAAAAACCAGGTTGCCAAATGACGTGGCCTGGTCTAGGCCACACAGCCTGCCTGTGAGGAGCTGGGTCTTCAGGCCACCATTTGATGTCTTGTCCGTAGCTGCCATCTTTCCAGGCCTGCTGCAGGCTGGCAGTGCTTCTGCCTGGTACTTGACTTGTCTGCTCTCAGACGACATCAATCATGGGAACAAGCCACACAACGCAGGGACTGCGGCTTCCTGGGAGTCAGAACAGGTCCCAGACTTCCCCTCAACTCTCAGCCCTTAGGACCTTGCTAACCAAAGCTGCTTTGAGCCCCACCTACCTGCCAGACCTCTAAGACCTGCTCACTGGTACCTGAGAGGCCAGAGGCACCCTGTCTTCTCTGAGTCCTTGCTTCTTGCTCCTCCCCCATCAGTGGTCTCCCTGCAAAAGCCTTGGGATTGGGATCCAATCTGGACTTGGTAGACACAGGCATTCTCGTCTCTACCCTGAATGCCAAGGCCCTGGCACACTGCCCCCGCTGGGCCTGCCAGCACTGTCTTGTCCCTGACAGTGAGAGGCTGGTTGTGTAGCCTCCACTTTTGGTGAGCATCTCCTAGAGAGCCATTTGTTCAGTCAGTGGGAAGATGGAACTTTCCATCTTGAAAGCCACACACTCGAGTCCGGACTCGGGTCCCACCTGTGATGTGCCTTTACCTCTGAGCCACAGCCTCTTTTAAGTAGAAATCTCTTTGTTGTATTCTGTGACCCGAGAGTGACTGTGCCGCCTGTTCCGTGCTCTTCAGATATCAGCGTGGTTGTCCTTGGTCTAGTGATCCAGGAGGGAAGGATCCAGGCTTTGTCAGCATTTGTCCAGGGTCATGCTCAGCTCTGGGCATGCTCAGAACACCTTAGTCTTTATGGCAGCTGCTGGGTTTGTGCTACCCCACAGGAGGCAGAGACCCCAGGTGGCCATTGACACTTGAATTTAGTGAATTAAACTTAAATGAGACTTAAGCCCAGATTCTCATTCAAGAGCCACAGGTGAAGTGTTCTGTAGCCACATGTGACCCTGCCTCTGGTTTCCGGCAGTACAGGTCTAGAACATCCCCACTGTTGGGGAAATTCCATAGCAGTCCTGTACATTACTGAGCCATTTCCCAAGTGTGACATTTGAGGACATGGGGAGTGACTAGCCTCGGGCAGGATCTCAGCTGGAGGCGAGCTGGGGCACAGGCACCCGCCACCTGCTGCCACTGGGAATCTGGTAGCAGCTTCTGTACTCTGCTTTGTTGCTCGGCTTAGACCCCTCTCCTTGCAAGAGCTCTCGGTGGGCTCACAGAGGGTTGCCATGAGGCAAGTAGGTGTTGAGCAGATGCCAGATTGAATGACCAGGTAAACATCACCTGATGCCACTTTGTGACAAACTTGACTCACCTACTTATGGAGTTGGCATGGGGCAGGCAGAGCCAGCTGCTGAGGAGTGATGGATGGCCCCTCTCTCAAGATAAATGTGGCAGTCAAGGTAATCGGATTGTGTGTGACGGTCTAATTTGTAGGCGAGGGTAGGAAGCGCCCAGCCATGCCTCGCCCCAGCCGCCCATATTAGTTTAATCAAATGCCCAGTATCTAAATGGCTGGGCCCAAGTGATGGATGATGTGAGCTTTGTTAAATGCTGTTGCCCTGTCGAGTCAAACTTCCCAAAGCCCCACCAGGCTCCTGGGCTCTTTAATTTGTTTCTTCTTGCTTGGTTATCTCTGCATGGAACAGGGAAGGGGGCCTGGGCTCTTCTCTCTGTCTTAAAGTCTTGGGTTTTCATGGACGCAGAAAAGGAAGAGGAGGCTAGAAGTAGAGACGAGGGACACAGAGCCAACGTCCCGCTCTTTTGAGAAGCTTCCTAGGTTGATGCATAGTCTTGTGAGCCCTTCAACCTGGGTTCCCTGGGCTCTGTGGCTTCCATCTCAAGATTCTGCCCTCCCCAGCCAGCTGGCCTTTTCGCTTTCTTAATGGGTTATTTCAGTACCAGAAGTTCGTCACTGTACTGAATGAAACTTGCTCAACTTTTCCTTATGGTTAGTGCTAGTGTGTCTTCCTTGAGAGTCTTAGGTGACCCCAGATTGCTGGAGTTACTTTGTTTCACTGGCTAGAGGATGTATTGTGCTCAACCCACATTCCAGTCCCTATGATGTGAGGTAGAGATCACATTTTCAGGTCAAGTCTGGGTCCTTGGAAGAGACGAGGCACAGAAGAGACAGTCTGGTCCCTGGGAGTGGCAGTGTATTTGGGCCTGAAATCTCCATTCTTGAAAAGGAGTTTATAATAGCGTGTAGACGAGGCTCCCCCCTGCCGTGTCTGAGCTTGGCCTCCTCAAGGCAGTGCTCGTCTCCCAGTGCCAGGCACTGCTCCTAAACACTGAGTGTGGTAGTCTACCACACAGAAATCTGGGCACTGAAAAGCTTTTGTTCCAGACAGGGACTAGAGAGAGTCAACTAAGAAGATTTTTAAAGCCAATAACCAGTGCTCAGCAGAGCAGTGAAGCAAGGCAGGCAGGTCCAATGGCAGGAGGTGTTGCAATTTATAAACTAGGAAGTCTGAGAAGCCCTGCCTGAGAAGCCCTGCCTGAAGAGCTCCAGGCAGTGAGAGTAAACCAGAAGCCACCACCCACAGTAGTCCTTAGTGGAGAACTGACTGATAGGACTGGGATTGAAGGACACTGTGTTTCCACTTTTCTGTATTTCTATATGTCAGGTAACATTTCAGAGTTAGAACAGGTATGGGATCAGGTATTAGGAGAGCTGTGGATCAGGAGCCCACTCCCTATTCTTTATCTGACATGTCAGATCTAGAAGGAGAATTCTGTAAATGAAAAGAATTTTGCTCATTCAAAGTGGATGGATCCCCCTGTCATCTGCTTTTGCTGGTTGCCCCTCAGGCAGGTTCCTCAACCTCTCTGGGAGTCAGTCTGTTACTATAAAATAGGGGTAGTGATCACTGCTTCCCAGAATCATCAGGAAAATAGAGAAAAAGAAATTTGCTGTTTCGGCCTGGCCTGTAGCTGACCCGAGGATGTATCCGTGCATGACCTGGCTCTTTTGAGGTCAGAGAAAAACTATTCTCTTGTCCTCAGATTCTCCGTGGATTAGAGATCCCAGGAAGGTCTAGACTGTGAAATCTGTCTCCCTAGAAGGTAACTGGGTTTACTGCCGTCTGCTGACCACCATCCATGACACTGTGGCCCTGCTAGATGGCCAGCTGACTGGCCAAGCCAGTCCCTCGGGCCCCAAGCTTGCCCTGATCGTGCCAGCTCGGTTTAGCCAGCTGGCCATGCAGACCCTTCTCCCCACCCCCATGTTTCCTTCTCTCTTTTCCCCTCGCTGTGTTGATTTTTCATGGCCTCCATCAGAGGCAGAAGGCAAAAGCTGTTTCCTGCAGGGAGAGAGCAGGCAGGCACTGGAGGGGCGGAGGGAGGGAGCACTGCATGGTGATTAAACACTGCGGAGGCCTAAACAAATGACGGCTTCCTCCTCCAGCAGCTCTGGAAGAGAAACAAGGAGCTGGGCCTGAACTGCAGATGGCCAGGCTGCTGTCTATCTCGAACTCTGCTGTACCTTGGGGCTGTTTCTGAGACCCTTAACAGCCACTCTGGGATGCTGGCCCCAGGGCCTGGCCCAGGGTGTTCAAGGCCACTCAGTCAAGCCCCCAGGAGACACATTAGGGGCACTGAGGGCTGCTAGAGGCCAGCAGCAAGGTCCCTGCATAGTGGAAGCTTTAATGAGACCACTCGGGCAGAATGCCCAGAATAGGGCCTGGCCTGACTCAGGTTCTGCACCTGTAGCTCAGTCACCTACAAGTGCAGCAGGTAAAGCAAGGTGTTTGCCCCACCAGGGCCTTCCTCCTAACTCTGAGACAAAACCAGGGCTCCACCCACTCCGGTCTCCTGCCTGGTGTTCTTTCTCTTGAGGAGAGTCCAGGATCAGGCCTCTGCAGACCAGGATACAAAGGTCAGGAGAGGTCAGCAGCAGCCGGGAAGAACATTTGCACACAGCCCAGGCCTTGAGAACTTTGAACCTTCTTCAATGAAAGGGAGAAAGAAGGTTGTTCTTCAGAATCCATTCACCCAGCACGTGAGTGAGCACTTAATCCTGCTGGGCTCTGAGCTCAGCCATGCCTTTGGCCAAGGCAGTGTTTCTCAAAGTGAGGCCTCTGGACCATCACCTAAGGACTGGTAGAAAGACAGAGTCCTCAGCTCCACCCCAGGCCCACTGAATCAGAAACCCCCACAGGAGATAGAACCTAGCACTTGTAACCAGGCTTTGAGCTGATTCTGAGACCTGGGGAAGAATGTCTGGCCTGGAGATCAGATGGTTCAGTGCTGCCCTGGGACTTCCCCGAGACGCGTTACGTACTGAGTAACAGCCAGGGAGCCCTGGATGTAAATAGAGTTCTTGTAAGGCGTTCTTATTTTCACTGCAACAAGGCTACTAGCTATTTCAGGAAACCCATAGGGAATCATTTCATCGGATAGAAAGGTCTTGTTGCCTGTCCCACCTCTCTAGAGTCTGTTCTGTTTCCTTCAAATAGTATCTCTAAAACTAAGGACATTTGTCACTAAACAAGTAGATGCCATTTTGAAGTGGCATATTCTTAGGGGTGTGAAAAGAACCCCTGTGATTCAGAAAGAGGACCGGTGGGATGACAGAGGTCAGTGTGGTGGTTTGTGTGCAGCAGGACCATCCACCTCTCAACCCTGTGGTCGTAGCCAGGCACAGGTGGTAACCCGAGCCCATCAAGTATCCATGTTCAGACTTTCTTGGAAAAGGCATAGAAATGAGGTGTGTTCTCCTTGATTGAGTGGAAAGACAACTCCAGTCACAAAGATCTGGGTGGAGAATCCACTTGAAGGTTGGCCAGGAAGGAGCCTCTTACCAGCTCTGCATGCCGTATTTGAAGCAGCCAGGTAGTGTGGGCCTCTTGCGTAAAAGCACCTGTGTGGTTTCAGAGTTCATCTAGCAGATACCAAGTCCGTTCCCCCTGAGACTTGAGAGTTGGAAGGAGGAGTCCTCGTCTGGCTTTTGCACAAGGACCCCAAAATTCTAAAACTTAATCAGATCGGAGCAGGAAATGTAGTGAGGTAACAGGTGTGAGGTTACAGGCAGAAGATAGTAGTAGTCGGTCTTCAGGTTCAGTTCCCAGCACCCAAATGACAGCTAAGAACCGTCTTTAGCTCCAGTTCCAGGGGAATCCGACACCCTCTTCTCAACATTTGCAGCATTGCATGACATGGGTACACCAACCTACATGCAGACAGTATACTCATACACATAGAAAAAAAAAGAAAAAAGTAGTAGTCAGTCTGCTCAGCCTGTGCTTCCTGACTCGCCTCTGTCAGTAGGTTGAACTCAAACTCAGTAGTGGAGGGTCACCCAGTGACCGACCTCCACCCCGTCTCCCCTGCTCCTTGTCACCATTCCCTACCCCTATTCCTTGAGGCTTGGGGTCTCCAGATTACCTGGATGCTGTGGGGTCAGCACCTCCCCCAAGGGTTAGTCACACCAGACCACTTCCGTGTTGGTGTCATGAGCTCTGGTGGGTGGAAACAAATATTTGAGGGGCCCCAAGAGTGGTTGCGCTGGCTGTTGGCTCCTTTTAGGATTACAGACAGTGCACAACAGGGTTGCCCAGTATCCATACTGGTCCCGTTGCCATCAAACCACGGTATGTTCTCAGATTGGGGCTGTGCTATCCTAGGAAAGACTGGGAATCCCTCCAGCCTCTTACCTTGGGAAGACAACAGCCAGGCCATGCACCCACCTGTAAAGTCTCAGAGAAGTAAATGATCCAGGGAAAATTTGTTCTCAGAGCCCCTCAGCTCCCCAGTTCCCTGAGAGAGCAGAGGGCAGTGGTGTTTAGCCTGTAGGAGACTTGTCCTACTGCAGTGAGGCCCAGATTTGGCCCCACCCTGTAGACCCAGGGCCAGATTGTGCAGAGCATCCTGGCTTCCCAAGCAGTCGACCTCATCCCCTGGCTGGCACCTCTCGGCTATCGTTTGCTTGCTTGGGTGCTCCATGGGGCAAGAAGTCAGTGTTGGAGGGAAGGTGCCCACAGCTTCTCATGAACACTCGTGTATCCTCAGGGCCCCTCCTGCTACACACAGGTTTCTTTGTTGTGATACTGGAGATTGAACCCAACAGCCTCAAGCAGATGCTCTATTGTTTTGTTTTTGTTTTTAATTCACGAAGGTGTGAAGGCCTGAGGACAACTCACCAGGAGTCCCCCCTACCTTCTGCCATTTGGGGTTGGGGGTGCGGAACTAGGTTGTCAGGCTTGACAGCAAGTGCCCTTACCCACTGAGCCTTCTTGCCAGCCCTCTTGCTCTGATATTAATGTAGTTCCCTCATTTCTCACCGCATGATCTGAAATCCCAGCCGGCAAATTGGTCACCACGTTGCCACACACTCTACTGTGGCCTGAAACAGGCTCCTAACTTCTCCAAAATGGGGATGGTAGTCGTCCTCCTACTACATGGGAGGAGAGCAGGCAGGTGAGCCAGTACCTCATAAAGACACAGTCCCCAGAGACAGCTCCCTTGCCAGCTGTTCTCAGGCAACAGCAGCAGCTTGCCGGTCAGCAGCCCAGCCCAGCACAGGCCCAACCCTCGGTCCACAGCGCACAGCACTTAAGAGTATACTTTGCAGAGTGGAAAGTGCCCCCCCACCCACTCCCGCCACTTGAGGAAAGGACACTCTTCCTGATGCAAACAAGCACTTAATCTTGCACTACAGTGTTTTAGCAGTTGAACCTGAGTTACATGAGTTGGCCCGGATGGTAGCAAGAAGTGGGCAGGACATTTTTCAGGCCTGGCTTTTCCTGAAGCCCACAGAGAGACTCAACCCTTCTGGTATCCCTTTAGGTCCCATCCTGCTCAGCCTGCCCAGCCTCCACAAGGAGAGATAGCCAAACCGGTTTGAGAATCTGTCCTGCTGGCTCCAAGGTTCCTCAGAGTTCAGTTCCCAGGGTGTGTTCACACGCCTTGAGACTGCAGCTTCTGCCAACCCTAGAGCCCCTAGGGAGAGAGGGTGGGAGTGAGCAGGAGCGTTCTGGAGGGGAGGGATGGCCTGAGGCCACTCTAGGCTGGGCCAGACCACAGGATCCTAGAAGCTAGGGCCTGGCCTCCCTGGGAAGCAGGCTGTGAACTCTTGTGCGTGTCCCGATCCCAGGCAGGCCTCACTCACTAGTCCTTGCATGTGGAGCCCAAGTCTTGCAAGAATTGGGGGGGGGGGGCGGCAGGTAGAGGTGTTGGTGTCATTCCCAGCCAGCATGCCAGCCGGCAGCCACTCCTTGTTTTGCCCTTCTGACTACACAGTAATAGAGATACCAAAGTAAGGAATAGACTTTCTCAGGAGAGGTTTCTCCATGAAAAACCAGGGGTCATTATCAGTACCACCTTAGTCCAGCTCTCTGACCCCATCCACCCACATACCTTCCTGGGCTCCTGAACAGAGTGACATAGTTGAACGTAGTCAACCCTTGCCTCTTCCATGTGGCCCGTAATGGGTGGAGTGCTGCTCATTGTTACGTGGGGAAATGGTAGACACACATAACTTGGGATGACACCTTGCTCTCTCCTAGTGACAGTCCTGCTCTCAGAGGTGATGTCACAGATTGGGCCGTGCACCAGGGGCAGAACTGCTGTCCTGTGGAGTGACCATGTTTGAACCAGCTCCCTGCTTCCCCTTTCTCCAGTACAGTCTCGCCCTAGGGTAGAGGGTAGCCCCTCTCAAGGCATGGGAGGCTGAGGGTACCAAGCAGCTGGTAAGGGGAAGGACAGACCATGTGCCCTCATAGCAGGGTGGTCAAGGCTAGACTGGTCACCTGTTCTACAGTTGTCCCTGTAGAGCTTCATGGCTGTACCACCAAGTCAACAGCCTGCACCAACCCAGGGCTCAGATCTCCAGACCCTCTCAAGGTCATGTGCTTCCTGTGTGGGTTCCTCTAGTGGCGGGGATGGGGGCCATTTCTCCATTTCTGGGAACACCCAGGAGAGGAGGGTGACAGGAAACCCACCGTGGCCACTGCCTACACAAAGTAGCAGAGCGACGATTCCAGGGACGGTTCTCTTCTCCAGGAATATGGGTCCAACTGCCTGACTGCTGGTGAGACAGCCATGAGAACAGGCACCCTGGGTCTTGTCACCTTCCCACCTTGGCAGATACCCACAGGGAACCCACACAGCCAGGATGACCAACAAGTGCCTTTAATTATCCTGTCACAGTTGTTCAGAAGACAAATGGTGGGGGGGGACCCAGGTTTGCGGCCCGTTTCCGCTTTATTCCTACTGCCAAGCCCCGCTCTCCTGCACCCTGGGGACCTCCACAAGCTGCCCCATGTGACTGCACAGTCTCCCTCAGTCCCTGTGGACAGTGGGCGTCCCAGGCTGGCCCCCTAGCACCTAAGGCATGGGAGCTGAGACAGGAGTGGACGGCAGGGTCAAACACTGGATGTGGGCACTGTTGCGTGCCAGGGGGACTCTGCACACCCCAGGGAACATGAAGCGCAAAGGTGCCAGTGGGCGATTTTTAGCATTTGTACACATTTGTGTGATTCTGTTAGAGTCCGAGGACAAACCCACAAGGGATCGGGTCCATTTTCTATTGTCTGACATCACAGTCTTGGAAGGCCTGCAAAGGAAGACCGCAGGGAAAACCAGTCAGAGCTTGTTCTTAGAGAGAGCTCTCTTACCTGCCGGCCATGGAACCTATATTTCTCTGAGAGCTTGTTTAACCCTCAGCTCGGGCCAGATTCGCTCCTCGTGTACGCTTCCAAAGCTCAGCCCGGCCTGTTGTCCAGGTGCTCCTCAGACTAGGCCTGAGAGCAGGAGTGGTTCTTTCTTATCATCTCTTCATTTTATACATAGAATGAAAGGACGAGCCAGGCCCACATGTCCTTCCTGGGATGGTCCGAAGTCTCCAGCCCAAGCAGGAGACTCCCTGCCCCTGACTACCCCAGGCTCCAGTTAGCAGAACCTTGGAAGATGAGAGGAAAGGATGGGGGCACATGGCCTGGTCCCAGGCAGACAGATAGGAGGTTGTCTCTCTTCTTTCTTGGGTTCTCCATGGGAGATGCAGGCAGTCCCATTACCATGTGGCTGTGCATGTTGTGAAACCTGTCACTGGACTCTCCGGTAGGTTTTATGTGGTAACAGTACCCGTCTCTGACACATGATAAAATTGCAATCAAGGCCTTTCTTGCTCCCAGCCCCCTGGGAAGGGTGAGCCGTGAGCATCCCACCCTGTGGCCTGGGTCTAAGACGCAGTGCTTAGTGACTGACCGTCTCTTCCATCCTCTCATGTACCAGGCTATTTCTGTCTGTGAGTCACCGCAACCTGTTAGTCATGTGTTGGCTGCGTAGTTCATGCTAAGTGCTCTGCCGGGTGCCAGGGCTGTGGAAAGCAAGCCCCTCCAATCCTGTGTCTAGCCTGCTAGCCCAACTCATGTCCATATCTGCCGCCATTGAGCATAGTCCACCCCCCAGAGGTAACCAACGTGCACTTCTGGAGAAACTCTCGACCATGCAGAGCAGGGTGGGTTGGTAGCAGGCATGTTTGCCGACTGAGACAAATGATGGGCTGGGCCTGTTAGAATTCAGCGCTGGGCTTGGACTAGGCACAGTGGGGACAAGCTGCAGAGACAATTGGCGCACGGTGACCAATGGGCCGCACAGGCCGTGGTAGTGGGAGGCGCTTTTGGGACTTTAGTAGACTTGGAAGAGGAACTTGGATTGGAGCTGGGGGTTCTTTCTTCCCTCTGACTCATCAGGCAATGCCCACAGACTTCTCCATTAGTAAATACCACCACTCACTGCATGCTGCTATGTCAGACTCCCCTGTGCATCTAGAATACATCACTGGAGCACTTACTGGAGTAGTGAACCCTCTTTGTATCCTCCCCTTTGTAGGGAGGTGGTCCTCTGTGCCTTGCAGGACCCTTCCTAGCCAGTTGAGATCCTTTCTGGGTCTCCTGGGTCTCAGAATACTGCCCCTCCCCCACACAAACCCATGCCACACACACACAGCCCTCTGCTCCTCGGTTGCTTGTCTGCCATGAAGATGCTCTGCGGGCCCAAAAATATTCATGCTTCAGTCCACGTGTGGTTCCCCAGCACCAGCATAAAGCTTTATTCAGACCTCACCTCCAGGTCTCTGACTTCCTCCCTGTGTCTGGTCCTTTCTGCTTCCTGGATCTTATAGGCAATCCCAGCCTCTCTAGTTCTCTCTCTCTCTCTCTCTCTCTCTCTCTCTCTCTCTCTCTCTCCTTCTCCCTCTCCCTCTCCCTCTCCCTCTCCCTCTCCTTCTCCCTTTCCCTCTCCCTCCATCCCTCCCTCCCCCTCACATCAGGTCTCACTGTGTAGCCCTGGACAACTTGGAACTCCCTGTGTAGACCCGACCGGCCTCAAATTCAGAGGTCTGCCTGTTTCTGCTTCTGCTACTGGGCCAACGGACAGGTGTTAGCATCCCTGGCCTGTTGCCCCTTTTCAAGGTCAAGCCCACTCTGCTGTGCTCTGTAGACCCAGCCTTCCCAGAGCACCATCCCACCTGATGCCACCGTCGGCTCCAAAGGCTGGTCTCTGCAGCCGCAGCCCACACCAGGCATCCTGGCAGTTCTCAAATTAGAGCCATGTTGCCTCTGCGTCATCTCTGAGCTTTGCTGGGAGCTGTAGGTACAGAGGCAGATATAAGGCCTATCCCTGTCCCCAGGGAGGGGACACTTGCGCTCTAGCCTATACCTTGCCCCTCCAGGATGTATCCAGGTGCCCTTTTGTTTGCCCAGAAGGACCTTCTGGTGTGCCTGGTTACAAGCGTTGTTGCTAGAAAGATCTTGGGAGACAGATATGGAGAACCTGGCTCTTCTTACCCTCAGACCTGCTTCCTGCCCCCCACACACACCCCCACACCCCCAGCAAATCCTCAAACCCTGTGCTTTTTCCTATGTTCTTTCATTCCCAACAACCAGTGGTAACCTTATCTGTACCCTCCTGGTGCTGCTGGTATAGAGGAACCTAACCTTGTTCCCAGGGTCCTTGGGTAGAAACACTGTCCTTCTGGGGCCACAGGTGCCTTTGCATCAACTGAACAGGCATAGCCACACCGATAGGAAACTGCCCTTCACTTCCTGTGTCTCAGCAGGACACTGGCCCTCCTTCCCTCTGCCCCCTTGGTGGCTGAGAGAGGAAAGGAGGAAGAGGCCCCACACAGCTTATGTTGAATGAGCGGGTGGGCCTGAAGCCTAGTTCTGCCCACACATCTCCTGGGGGCCTCTGGAGCTCACACCTGCCCAGGACATTGGTCTCTGCGCTCTGACCTGGGTTCAGAAGTGGGCAGAAGTGGACATCAAGGCCCTAGACTCTTTCTTGTAGTCACTCTGTCAAGCATACCCAGGCTGGTGCTAATAGTCACCTGGCAGCCACATGGGTCTGACCTTGTACCTGTACTGTTCTGTGCCTCAAGGTAGTAACTCAGGCCATCCTCACCACTGCCCTGTGACCTTGACAAAGTGTCACACAATGGAAGTGGCTAGGTCTGGAGGCCTGGCTCCTCTCTCCCAGTGTTATAGGCTGCAGTTGTGGCTGGGCTTGCCAGTGCTGCCTGTCTAGCTAGAGCCGTTGTGTCTTCTAGAGTCCTTGGCCTCCAGCCCCATTCCCCTCACCGCCACCTCTCTGCTTCTGCTTTCCCACTCGGGGTTAACTGACCAAACTATACATCACGTCGGTTCTGTGGAGCAGGCAGACCATCCTACAGATAGCAAATGAGCCGCAAGCCATGGCACAGCCTGTGTGGCATCATGAAGTAAAAAGTAGAGGGACCTGGGACTCTAGGACACAGGTGCTGCCCCCCACAGGTGCCCATCACCATCAGAGAAACAATGGAGTGTGCTGGATAGAGGTCAAAAGGTCTGAATGCTGTGGTGTCTTGGGGACTGGTGCACAGAGTACTGGGGCAAGACAGGCAGGGCACAAGAGTCCAGGAGCTCTTGAGAGACCACCCACAATGCTACACAGACCCCTCTACCTGCTTGTCAGACACTGTTGTAATCATGTTATCAGTGTTACTGTCATGAAAATATAATGATCCTGACAAGCGAGGATTTGACAGATAAAGGCCTAGAGAGATTGCGTAATTACCCAAGGTCACATGGCTGTTGGGTGGATTTTGAGTCCAGGCTGCTGGAACCCTTGCCCTGAACCCCAGCACAGCAGTGGACCCCAATGGTCAAGATGGGTGTGAAGGCATCTCCCAGCCTACTAATATCTACAGGGGGTCTAACCTAGTACAAGAAGCCCCACAAACAGTAGGGTGCTCAGTAGCTGTTTGTCAAATGAATGTTGGGTGAGTGGTCAGATGCTGTGGCACCTAAGGTGGATTGGATCAGAGTGGCAGGAGCCTGGTGACAGAACCCCAGTTAGTACAAGTCCATCTATGTGTGCACATGCATGTGCATGTGCTTGTATACGTGTGCATGTCAGAGCATGTGTGTGGAGGTCAGAGGACAACTTGCAGGTGTCAGTTCTCTTCTTCCACCACATGGGACTCGGGAACAGAACCCAGGTCGTCAGCCTTGGTGGCAAGAGCCCTCTCCTGCTGTGCCATCTTGTCAGCCCTCATTAGATCATTTTACACGTGTTGGGTTATGCCTGTTTTTTCACTGTGTTGAGAAATTTGCTAATTGTTTGAAATCTGAGTTTAGGTTCAAAGTAGGCTGCTGTTTGGGTCCAGAGTGGTCCCCACTCCTACCCTAGTCCTGAACACAGGCATGGTGGTCAGCTGCGATGCCTGGTCCAGAGTCTTGATGGGCTACTGAGGAGCCTGGCTCTAGCCTGACACTGTGTTCCCAGGGCTGAACCCACCTCGGCACCTGGCTATAGTACAAGGCCGGCCCTGATGATCTTCTCTAGGGGTCATTCCCCAGGACTGCATGTAAGAAACAAGTCTGCAGCTTATTGGGCTGTGCCCTGAGGAGAACCGGGCCCCGCTATGGGTGCACCTGAAGCAGAGGGAGCAGTGTGTCCGCTGTAACCATGCTTCTGGCCTTCTGAAGGCCTGAGTAAGGCCTAGAGAAGATGTGGTAGAGCTGGAGCACCCCTCCACACTCCTCTGTAGTCCCCCAAATTATCATCTTCTGGGAGAGTGGCCTCAGATGTGCGTGGCATCTGCAGTCGACTCTCCAGGTGGCTTGTACACCTCTGGCCATAGGAAGGCAGAGGGCAGACCTTCCTATGTTGGCAAGAGAGGCTGCCACCCATGTGCTAAGAGCTGTATTGGAACCAAGCAGGTTGCACTTTGTAAAAGGAGGGGGACATGGAATCCTCACTGTTGTCTGAGGGTAAAGAGGGCTTTGATGCCAGATGTGTGGGCCCCTGGGAATGGGACTCTGGGACAAGACAAAGGGGTAGCTGGGCTGGTTGCCTGGTTAATAGATGGAGCAGTTTTGACCTGCCTATTACCACGGAGAGGGGTGTAGGCAAGGATTGAAACTGTTCTCCCACTGCAGGGTGCCCTGGGACGACACCATAGCATGCCTTCTGTCCCTGCTGTCCGTCTAGGACTGGACCTCACGTAGCTAGTGCACTTGTTGAAGAGAAACAGGCAGTCCTCCCCAGATCAGAGCATGCTTGGGTCTACCTGGCTGGGACACTCCATCCCTACCTGCCTCTGCCTGGCCAGTCCGCCCTCCTGGTTCTCCAGCAGGACCCAAACCCTATGTGGTGTTTGCTTCCAAACAGCTCCTAATTGGTCTTCTCCATCATAAGAACTCACACTACACTACACCTACCCATCATGAGGAATGGCTGTGGTCCGCCTCTGTGCTCACCAAGCTCTTGGTAGGAAGAGTGGGGTTCTCAGGACTGTGCCTCTTTCCCTTCCAGGCATGTGGAGGCATGACTACATAACACACATCTCACCACAGCCAGGCTCTCCACCCAGCTGCCCACCTTGATTATCTTTCCAGAAGCCTGAGTCAGGAAGGCTGCCCTTCACCAAGTACCCCCCCCACTCCCCCATGGTAACCAAGGAAAACCCTGAATCCCATAGTAGTCTGGCTGGCACCCAGGGGAGCAGGGCTTGGTTGGTGAGGCAGTAGCAGGCAGCACCATCTGTACTCATCCTTTGTGCTGGCAGCAAGCCTCCCAGCACTGCAATCCTGTGGGCCTCGTGCTTGGCGTGTAAATAAGCTCCCAGATGCCCGGTGCCCTTGTGCAAGAAGCGTAACTAGGACCCAAAGAAGAATGGAGCAATCTGGAATCACGCCGTGTCTGGCCCAGCCTCTCTTGGATGAGCAGTTTCCCTTCCAGTCACAGCTGATATGTACTGAGCAGCCACTGGGGGCCTCACCAGCTTCTGGGAAGATGCGTGTTGGGGGTAGGGTCCTGCCCTGGCACACACACTTCCCTGTGCAGGTGGCAGCAAAGGTACCCACAGATGGGGCATCAGTGCATCCACTGCCCCTGGGGCAGAAGCAGTGCTCTCTTGAGGGCTGCAGACCACTTGTCCCTTATCCCACAGTACGCAAGTGAGACCTATTGGGGCCGTGGGCTCAGCGGGGCCAGGCAGCTTGAAATCCCAGCACTCATGATATTTGTGCATTTTGATGCCTCCTTATTTAAATGGGAGGAGCCAGGAGACCAAAGCCACCTGGGGTTTGACTTACTGAAGGGACTTTTGCCTGCTGAAGGGTTTCTTCCAGAGCAGTGCACCATCTCCATCTCTACCACTGTCTGCCTTTGGTTACTGTGAGCAAGTGACTCCAAAAGCCTGAGCTGCAGAGCAAGCATCTTCATTCCTCTTTTCCTCCAAGAAATGCAAGGTCTGTGAGCTCCTTGAGGGTCACACAGAAATGGTGACAAGCCCAGTCCTGAGTATTCTGAAGCTCTTATATAAGCTGCATAGCATCCTGCCCATCTCTAGCCCCCACCATCTTCTGCTTTAGAAATCTTGTATCATCCCATGCATCTGTTGGGGGGGAGGGGGAGAAAGAGAAATATTCAGAGAACCCAATGAATACTCCTGAGCCACCAGCAGGCTCCAGGAAAGCCATTGCCTGTATCCAAACCTTAGTGATTTTTGACACATCCATGGTGAAAAGCCAGATAGCACTAACTGTCCAGAGTACAAGGCTGTGGTTCCCCTCAAAGTCTGTGTGCCTGGTCACACAGTGTGCCTGGTCACACCCTGACTAGGCCCCTTCATCCACTTACCCCTGGCTCCGCATCTGCACCTTTCACCAGTGCGTCTCAACCTCCTGGCTATCCCAACCAGCTCTTCTGAGAGACTTCTGGCCACGGATGCTTTTGAGTCCCCTTTCAGGAGCATTAGCCCATGTTCATAGTTTCAACCACTGAGTCCTCCCCAGAAGCCTTAGCACGTCTCCCAGGAGTGAAACCAGCATCAAGAACCCCCCCCCCTCGTCTGCATGAGCTAAGTGTGGCAGGTGTGGTGGCCACTGTGCCTACTGACCATATGTCCTTCCTTGCAGCTCTGCTGTCCTCCTGGTGTGAGGAGCTTGGCCGCCTGCTGCTACTCCGACATCAGAAGAGCCGCCAGAACGACCCCCCTGGGAAACTCCCCATGCAGCCCCCCCTCAACTCCATGAGCTCCATGAAACCCACTCTGTCGCACAGGTGAGCAGGGGAAGCCTTCAGAGACAGGCCAGGCTGCCAGGGCAGGCACTGAGAGGCCGCCACCTCATCCCTCCCGCCTCCCCCCACCATGTTCCAGTCTGCTTGGAAACCCCCTTGGGTACACATCCTAGGGGTGGGGTCTCTGAGATGCAGTTGGTCTTTAAGTCCTTGGGAAGAACGTGGCCTCTCTCCCATGGACTCAGGTGAAGAGGGCTGGATTTTCCCACGTGCTTTGTCCTTTGGATCCTTGTAGAACATTGGGAATCATGAGCTCAGAGCCTTCCCTGCATCCAGAGCAAGTTTGAGTACACTCGCAGAAACCAGGGACAGGTCTCAGGATGGCCCCAGGGCCTGTGGGGGCAGTGCAGGGCAGAACCAGGCCACATCTATCATACTGGAGCAAGCGAAGCTGAGTCAAGTCTACCAGATCCCTGGATTCTAGGCAGGAATAGCTTTGCTAGAGGCTGCCAGGCACCCAGGAACCAGCTGGGCTGCCCTGCGCCAGCCTCAGAAGACCACGTGGCAAGACTGGCAATTCCCCGTTAATTATCTCGCAGGCGCCTTGCTGAGCTGTTGCTCTCTCTGAGTGTTCTGCAGGCTGACCCTACAACAACAGGGGCTATCATGCTGTCTGTACTCTCCTTGTGGGTCCCTGCTAATGACCGAGGCCTCTGCAGTCAGCTCAGCTCTCATTATCCTGCCTGACCGAGAGACGTGCGGCCCAGAACATGCCGAAAGCACACTTGGGCTGCATGGTCCAGGCAGTGTCAGAGCTTGGTGTCAACTTTACTTTCTAAATGTAATTAGATTTGTTAACTATCAGAACCAGGCAGGACCTCAGCACCCATCAAAGCTGGTACCCTGCCTGGCCAGGATGGCCTACACATGCTTACCTGCCTCAGTCAGGAGCACCTCAGACCACAGCAAGCCCACACTACCTGGCCAGACCCTGGGTGACAGTACAGCCACCTCTCCTGTGCCAGTGTTCCTGAGGTTAGCACTTGGCAGGGTAACCGTGTATGGTTCTGAGTCTTGCAAGGTACTGAGCATCACGGTCCCTATCTGCCCTACTTTTCTGATGACTGCTCCCTATCCCCAGGCATTGCAAAAACAAGGGCACCCTACGCATGTGTGGGTGGGAGTGTCACCATAACTGAGAACCAGTGCTCCAGAGAGACAAACCCGCACCCTCCTGCCTTCTACACTTTGCCCCTAGTCAAGCTATCACTGAATAAGTAGAACTTGGCAGCTGACCTTGTAATATTTGAATAGTAATTTTCCCAAAATTAACTTATTTTATGTATATATGAGTGTTCTGCCTGCATGTGTGTAAGTGCACCCAGGCCTACAGAGACCAAAAGAAAGCATCAGATCCCCTGGAACTGGAGAGTTACAGACAGTTGTTAGCTGTCATGTGGGTGCTGGGAACTGAACCCAGGTCCTCTGCAAGAGAAGCCAGAGCTCTTAACCATTGAGCTTCCTCTCCAGCTCCTGATCTGATGGTATTTTAGCTTGACTGTTTTCATTTGATATTTTGAGACAGGGTCTCCCTCTGTAACCCAGGCTGGCCTCCCAACTATTTCTCCTGCCTCAGCCTTCTGGGTACTACGATTACAGTGTGTGTGTGTGTGTGTGTGTGTGTGTGGTGTGTGTCTGCCTGCCTGTGTCTGTCTGTGCGTCTGTCTATATGTATCTGTGTGTGTCTGTTTATATGTATCTATATGTGTATGTCTATGTCTGTCTATATGTGTCTGTGTGTCTGTCTAATGTGTCTATGTGTGTGTCTGTCTATATGTTTCTGTGTCTGTGTGTCTGTGTCTATGTGAGTGTCTGTGTTTGTCTGTGTCTGTTTATATGTATCTATATGTGTCTGTCTATGTCTGTGTCTGTATGTATGTGTGTGTCTGTGTGTGTGTATCTGTGTCTGTCTGTCTATTTGTGTCTGTGTGTCTGTCTATATTGTTTCTGTGTCTGTGTCTGTGTGTCTGTGTGTGTTATCATGCCCAGTTTTATCTTGATAATTCTGCCTAGCCAACCATCTCTTTAGTACCATCCTCCTTGTCACTCACTAACATGTCCTTCCCAACTTCCTTTCCTCCAAGTTATTTCACTGAAGTTGATGTTAGTGGTGGCCCAGAGCCCTGTGGCTTCCCACTAGAGACCTGTCTTAGACTTGCTTGGCCATGGTTATTCAAGTCCTAGAGTGTCGCAGACCTTGAACACAGTCAGTCCTTTGCTGGGTCTTCACTGAATTGAGTTTGCAGGGAGACTGCGTGGTCTTGGCATTCAACAGAGGCAAGGAGTAGCTTTGCTTAGGAGAGGAAGACTCATTGGGACAAAGTTAGGAGCTGACATAGGTTAAACAGGAATAGGTTAGGGGAGGAGGCCTGGGTCCTGAGCCCAGAGGAGAGATGTGGCAAGCCTGAGGTTGGAGGCCGCCTGGAGATAGGAGGTCTTGATCATCAAGATGCTGCTCTGGGAAAGGCCACTTGCATTCTGTTACCTCGAATTGGCTTTGTCTAGAAGTACTGCAGGCTGAAGGGCCACTGGCCAGCACCTGGGGTCCTGCTGCCTACCGCCCTGACAAGACCGGGGCCCTGGAGGTCCAGTAGTATGACAGATGGTACAAGGGAGGGGTCTGGGAACTTGAAGACTCAGGCAGCATGTGTTCGGCTGCCTCTGGAGGCCTGTCAGAGGTAGGCTGTCGAGCTGGGGACTTGGTAGACATTGACAGGAATGAGAAGCTCATCTGTTCATGAAATGAGGTCCCTCAGGAGCACAGCAAGGCGGCAGGGCTAGTCCCACACCCACCTCTGAGTGACAGCACTGGGAAGGAAACTGAAACTTGGCTCAGAGTAGGAAAGGGACTTGTCCAAGAACACACAGTGGAGGTAGAACAGGGCAGGAAACAGCATACTGTGTTCCACTGTGCCTGCTGTTAGTGCTCAAGGTCAGTGAAGAAAGAGCTGGCTCTCTGCCCGAGTTTGAAAGTCATCTTGGAAAAAAATCCCTGTCCTGCTGTGATCCATGGCCCCTCCTAGGTTCCACGTTACGGTGGGACAACCACTGAGCAATAATACCCAGTGTCTGATCTCTTCTTCAAGCCCAGGACTGGTGTGGGGACAGCCAATAGCCAGTGAGTAGCTAGAAGGTGACTAGCCTTTTCTTTGTAGCCTTCCTGTGTGTCCATCCCTGTGGGAGAAATCCCTCATTTCCAGGGGCTCTGGAGAGGCCTGGCATCTGTTGAACGTCTAATGTAATTTCCTAATGTGGAGAGACAACGGAAGAGAGTGAGCCTTCACAATTGGGAAACAGATTCCCACATCTTCAAAGGGTCCTTTGCCTTCTCATAAGAATGGGCTCTGCATGTGTGTGTGTGTGTGTGTGTGTGTGTGTGTGTGTGCATGTGCACACCAGCTAGGGAGTCCAGCATGTACCTAGAGAGATGTTGGGAGGGGCCAGGCCACCTCCAAAGCACTTTCTCAGAGTACCCATAACCCTGGTGAGGAATGGAAGCTAACACAGCTTGTCTTTAACTCCTGTTTCTACCTCATCACTGACCGTCTCAGGACCCTCCTCCCTATAGAGAGAGGACACTGAATCATGTTAAACACCTCCCTATCACTCAAAGATGGAAGCCTGTAGATCCCTGCCGAGATCTAAGCACTGGCAGGGCAGGGGCATACCTTCCTTGTCCCTGCAGTGACCTGGGCTTAATCCCATCAACTCCTTCTGCCTTCCTCACCCAGGTTCTTAATGAGTGGTTTTAAAAGCCAGTTGTGATTAGTGCATTGTCCATATGCAAATCAGTGTTGCAAAGGTAATTAGGAGCCTAATAAATCTTGTTTATCTGTTAATTTGATTACAATCAAAGCCAGTTGAGCTGGGGGACCCTTTGAGATCAAGGGTGACAGCCCTCCTTTTCCAGGGGCAGGGATTTGCCGCATCTAGAAGCAGCCCTGGTGGAATAGGTAGAGACTCTGGCCAGATGCTTAACCTTTCTGCCTGGGCCCCAGTTTCCTCTTCGGTGGAAAGAATAACAGCAGAGCAGGACTTCCATGCTCATCACTCAGCTTGGTACACAGGGATCCTCAAGGACTGGTGTCACACGCACCCTAAACCTTAGCCTGCTGTCCTGTGACAGGCCAATAGAGGTGGGTGAAAGCCAGCCAGGGACGTGGCTCAGTGTCACAGTGTCTGCCAGTCCCAGTGCTGCAAAAGCAAAGCAAAAATCTGTGTTTATGCTGGGAACTGGTACGGGGTACATGGTACATGCCTGTAATCCTAGCACAGAAGCTGTGTTTATGCTGGGAATTGGTACGTGGTACATGCCTGTGCCTGTAATCCTAGCGCAAGAGAAGCTGGTGTAACAAGCTCATGAATTTGAGGCTAGCCTGGGCTACATAGTGAGACCCTGCCTCAAAAAGGGAAAAAACACAGTAGTCAGTTGTTAATCTTAGTTCCTCTTTCCATAGCTGTACCAGGCTCTATTTAGAGCAGGCCCTTCTTGCCCCTAGAAAGTTGGGTTGTTTGATTTGTTTATTTATGTTTTCTTTTTTCTTTTTTTTTTTTTTAATAGGCCAGTGAGATGGCTCAGTGGGTAAGGGTGCCTACTGCCAAGCTCAGAAGCCTGAGTTCAGTCCCTTAGAACCCACAGGGTGGAAGGAAAGAGCTGGCTCCTGCAAGTTGTCCTCTGTCCCCCACATGTTGTCTGTGCCATGCACATACCTACACTCATGCATGGACAAAATAAGTGGTGGTGGTTTTTTATTTTTTAAAGAAAAGCCCAGGAGGAGAACTGAGGAGCCACGCAACCTACACCATCAACCCTAGATCTGAGCTACAAGAGGTTCTGTCCTGTCTTCCGCTGGCCAGACCTCGTGCCCTCTCCTTCCCAGTGAGCTATGCACATGCCTAAGTTGTATCCCCTGTGAGCTCTACCGCTGGGTGGGGAGGTCCAGGAACTGTGATAATAGACTCTGTTCGTGCTTTCCCTAAATTAAAGAGACCAGTAGGTTTAGTTCCTCACTGGCTTGCCTTTGACTATCTGGGATACCGGTGTTGCTTGAGGCTGAAACCCATACAGCTAGGTCAAGGAAATTAATTCAGGTCTGACAGTGCCCTTAATGGGACCTGGAGATTTCTCCCAAATAGGAAAGCCACTACAAGTACAGGGGAAAAAGAACCCAGCCCCCCTCCCCTACCTTACATGGATGTCTGTGGGGTGCTGCCACAGGGGTGCTGGGAGCCTCATCACAGGCCTAGTTCTTCTTTTCACATACAGCAAGCCTCTGTTAGTGCCTGTGGAGCTGGTACAGAGAAGTGTAAACCATGTGCTGTGACCCAATGTGAAGAGCTCTGTAAAATAAATGCAAGAAGCGTAGAGGGAACAGAGGAAAATGTCCTTGGTTCTGTTTGGGAAAGTCACCGAAGGGAAGGTACAAACTGGGCTTTGAAGGAAGGGTAGGAGTTCAGAGTCTGACCTTAGAGCCCATACAAGCGACCTTTCCCTCCCTCCCTTTTTTCCTTCCTTCCTTCCTTCCTTCCTTCCTTCCTTCCTTCCTTTCTTCCTTCCTTTCTTTTTCTTTGTTTTGTTTATTTTTTAAGGGATTCTACAATATAAGCGCACAGTTGTTTTCAGATCACATTAACGTTGTTCAGTTTGCCATACAATTAGGTAATTGGCACTAGCATCCACAGATGAGGGATACCATTAGTCGTTTGTTTTTCTGGGACTGTGTTACTTCACTCAGCATGATATCTTCAAGCTCCAGCCATTTACCTGCAAAACTTATGATGTCATCTTTCTTTACCGCTGCATAGAACTCCATTGTGTAGATGTACCACATTTTCTCTATCCACTTCTTTCTTTCTTTCTTGACCTAACCTCATATGTCCCCATGCTAGGTGATTCCCCCAGAGCAAGTCTCAAGAGCACCTGGAGGATATTCCTTCCCTTCTTGGGGACCTGTGGGGCCCCCTCAGTGCCAGGACCCTGTATCACCACCATTCCACACAGGCAGCAGGTGCCTCCCTGCACAGCCAGGTGGGCAGCCATGACTTTGACAGGCTCTGCTGCCCTGGGAAGTGCAGATGCTTAGAGATGCTGTGTTTACCAGGAGTAGCAGAGGGGGCACTGCCAAGGGGTTGAGTCCTTGCTTCCAGAAGCCCTTCAGCAAACCCTGACGGTGACTGGCCAACAGTGTGAGGGTGCCTTTGTACCCACACCCATAGGAACTTAGGTGGCATCTTCAGGACGGCCTTGGTACCCACACCTGTAGGAACTTGGGTGGCATCTTCAGGACGGCCTTGGTACCCACACCTGTAGGAACATAGGTGGCATCTTCAGGACGGCCTTGGTACCCACACCTGTAGGAACTTGGGTGGCATCTTCAGGACGGCCTTGGTACCCACACCTGTAGGAACCTAGGTGGCATCTTCAGGACGGCCTTGGTACCCACACCCGTAGGAACCTAGGTGGCATCTTCAGGATGGCCTTTGGGGATTGACTGTCATTACTCCTCCACACATCAGGACACTGACACACAGAGAATGAGCCACTCTCAGCCCCCTCCCTGGACAGCAGGGATCCCATCCTCGCTCTTCCACTAGGCCTGATACTGTGACCTCGGGCTTACTGCAGGCAATCAGCAAAAGCTTTGAGAATGGACATGGAGTGTGTTCCCAGGGTCCCCTGGGCCTCTTCCACATTCTTTGCCTTTGTTCATCAAGAGCATCCTGCCCCCCTGTGGGTAGGTGTGGACATCATACCAGGCCTCGGGAGCCAAAGCCCAGGGCGAGAACTCTCACACAGCCCTGAGCCCATAAGAGGCCAGCAGAGTTCAAGCCAGCACTCCAGGGCTTCCTGGGAGGCCTGGGAGGAGCCTGAAAAGGACAAAAATACATGGCTAAGGGGATAGAGCTGCCCAGTCTAGAGCTAGGCATGTGGTCTCTGAACTAGGGAGGCACTTGGTGGGCACAGGCTGTTGAGCTTCCACACAGCTTGGGGGCAGTTTGGGGCATGATGGACCTGTTCTTTAGTGGGGCAGAATCAACCACGAGGGGTAACCAGATCTTTGAGGGCTCCGGCCTCCCTCTGTAGGACAGCCATGTGGACCAAGGAAAGTGGCTTTTGATGGGTGACCCCAATCTGGCCATACATACTGTAGACTACACTGTTGGTCAGGAGGACGAAGGTCTTGGGACAGTCTTCCCAGAGCACCCTAGGCCTTCTTTTTGTCACCTCTTCCTCCCCTACCCCAGCTAGTCCTGCTTCCCTGGTGACGAGAACCTGGCTTGTCCTGGGTTGGGGTGAGACTCAACGTGTCACAGGCTTGCTGCGTGGGGACCTGCAGAAGCACAGGCCTTTAGAATGCAATGAGTCACAGCCTTCCGGAGGCTGCCACTATTGCTGTAGCAGGTGATGGGGAGCTGGGAGGCCTGTGGCCACCCTTCACCGAGCCTGGCACTCATCTCCACAGTGTGCGCCCAGCGTCCAGTGGGTACGTGCATGCCTTTGCTCTGAGACTGAATGTGCCAGCCAGGCAGTGGAGTCCCAGTTTGGGGAAAGTCAGTTAACTTTGTTTCTCACTAGGTTCATGGTAGGTAGAATGGGTAAAACAAGAAGAAGCTGGTTCCTCCCAAGACCCACCCGTGCAGCTGAGCATAGTTCCAGCTGCCATGCTGCAACCTGAGTCAAACTTTCATGAACCCAACCCAGGCCTAAAAGGTGGCTGGGAACTTGTAAGGCAGTCCTGCGGAGAATAGACATAGATGTTTTCTGTTCTGAAGCATGGGATGAGAATCCTACAGGACACTGGGTGACCAGGAAATCTCTTCGTGAAATCATGACTTGTGGGACAACCTAGCCAGGCCCTCTGTACAAGCCCTGGAACCCCGGGGCTCAGCCCTTCCCTGGGAGAGCAGAGCCACTTCTTTCTGGACTGAAACATCTGACCCCAGTTGGCCACCTATGCTCCTGGGCCTCAGTCCCTTTCCACTGGCTGCTAGCCTGCGTCCTCTGACCAGCCAGTCCAGCTCCTCTCACTTCATCCTAGCGCTGATCTTTCCCCCGGAACCCCAGGAATAATGAATCTGCATCCCTTCCCAGCTGAGGACACCTCTTTGCACACTCTTGGTGCGTGTCCTGCACAGCCTCTGCAGCCTATGCTCATACTTACGTACTTGACTGAGCCTCACGATGCAGATACATAGTATACAGTGGCAGATGTGTTTAGAAAACAATATTCATCCTCAATGTAAGATACTAAGTTTGCTTTCTTTGTTTGCTCAGGTTTTTTTTTGTTGTTGTTTTGTTTTTTTCTTGCTTGCTTGTTTGGTTTGGTTTGGGGTTCTTAAAGATATTTATTTACACTTGAGAGGCAGAGGCAGGCGGATCTTTGTGAGTTCAAGGCCAGCCTGGTCTCCATAGTGAGTTCCAGGACAGCCGGAGCTACAGGGAGACCCTGTCTCAAAAAGACCAAAAAAAAAAGAACTTCACTTTTTTATGTATAAGAGCATATTGCCTGCATGGATATAAGTACCCATGTCATGCGACGTCCACAGAGATCAGAAAAGACCATCAGTTAGATGCCATGTGGGTGCTGGGACTCGAACCTGGGTTCTCTTCAAGAGCAGTCAGTGCAGTGGTTACACTGACCCATCTCTCCAGCCCTGGATTTGACTTTTTGAGACAGGATCTCATGCAGCCCAGGCTGGCCTCAAACTTCTGTGTAGCTCAGGACCTTCTGGAATTATAGACTGTTCATAGAGATCCACCTTCGCCTTGTTTATGCCCTGCTGGAGATCAAACCCCGGGCTTCGTACACAGCCAGCCCACACTCCCCCTAAGGAGCTGCCTCCCCAGCTTGTTGCTGCTTTGCTCCCTCATCTGTCTGGGCATCAGACCCACTCATGCCTCTGAAGAACACATGAAGACATGTTCTCAGGTGCTTCTCACAAATGACAGTGCAGAAACCTGCCCCAAGGGCCCTGCATGAGTAAAGGGAGAACTCAAGACAGGTTAAGGGCCATAGCGGGCATCAGGGCCCAGAACAGTTTTAGGTGGAGTTAGCCTTCCACCCCCATGGAGGATGGAGACCAAGGCTGCTTGGGCCTAGATCTGACCTGTTCCCCTGTATAATGCTGGCCCCACTTGCTCACTTGTTCCTTGGCCTTTATTTTACTCTGCTCCAGAAACCCACTGGGCATGGCTCACTCTAGGTTCCGAAGTTAATATGATAGTGTTAGCATGTTGTGCAAAGCATAAAAGTCAGGGTGGAGTGCTTTTTATATAGGGAGGGGTGGGCGGGCTCTCCAAAGAGATGACTTCAGGAGAAACAAGAAGAAACTGAGCATAGGCCAAGGGGAGAGGCTGTCCAGGCAGGGGGAGGAAGGACAACGCCATTGAATGATGGCCCACGCCAGCCCTCCAGGCTCATCACTGCCACAGGAGCCCACCCCACTCAGCCATCTCTGCCAAGGACGTGGCCAGGCAGCACAGGGCACGAGACCAGCCCCACTGCCCTCCTGACTCACAGGCCTCTGCCTCTCTCCCAAAGCATTCCTTTCAAGGTCCTTGGTAGGCTGAGCTCCTTGTCTCCCGCTCCCAGTCAGCCAGGGCCCATGCCCCAAGCACCTGTGACCCAGGTGGGCCTCCAGAACCGGTGGTCTCGGGTACACTGTTCAGTTTTCCCAGCGTGAGTGAGAGCTTTGCTGTTCTCTTGACTCTCACAAGAAAGGCATGAACTATACGAAGGTTCTTTGCTCCCACCTGCTCTGCTCCAGCCCATTCTCCGCACAGCACACACTCGTGCCCACACGCAATCGTGGGCACATACGTGCTGCATCGCCCCAACCAGTGTCACAGGTGGGGGGGCATGCTGCTCTTCCTGAGGCCCAGATACAGCATTCCGTGGCCTTCATTGAAGGGGTGCAGGAGAACTACAGTGGGCCTAGGGACCTTGGCAAGTCTTGGTTCAGGCCGTGACTGCCCATACCTTCTCCAAGACCTTCGGGCCCCTCTCTGACCTCCCGTACCACACTTCTGGGCTGAAAGGCCTCGCTGAGTACACACTGTAGGCCCAAGGCTGGAATGGAAGAAGTGGAGTCCTCGATCCTGATGTGTGCGGGTTCCTTGAAAGAGTTGTCCTCATCGGGTGACCAGTGCAGGGCTGGGGTGAAGAGGCGGGGTATCGGCTAGGGAATGAGCCACTGGGGTAAATCATTCTAAACGGTATTTGGGCTTTGGCCCGTTAACACTGGAGGTTAGTGAAGGACTTGTGGCTTTGGGGGTCATAGGTGAAGGAGGAGCTCAGGTGGTCAGGGATGTGTGTAGGAGGTGGGGCAGGAGGGGGAAGGGAGCACCCAGGCAGGCTTCTGCTGAGCCCAGAGGAGGGATTACAGGGTGGCCTAAGAAAGCAGCCACTTAGAACTCAGTAGTCAGGATGGGAGGGAAGAAAGGAAGACTGCACAAGGCTGATCTCGGGGGAGGTGATGCCAGGGCCCTGCCTTGTT
This sequence comes from Rhizomys pruinosus, assembly GCA_009823505.1. Lineage (NCBI taxonomy): Eukaryota > Metazoa > Chordata > Mammalia > Rodentia > Spalacidae > Rhizomys > Rhizomys pruinosus. The sequence goes on along the minus strand of VZQC01011941.1, from coordinate 557,216 downwards.
GCTAAAGGGCCACAGGCAGTCAGAGCTCCCTTGAAGGGGAGGCTTTGTGTGATCCTGGGGTCATGCCGCATCCTTCATTGCACAGCTGCTGGACTTCAGGCCCACTTGAAGCACTCACTCACTGGGATGGCCCTGCAGTGATGAGGAAGGGTCATTTCTGCATGGCCCGTTCCCACGCAAAGTGTGCCTTTTCTGCATTGGGTGTTGCGAAAAGCCTGGGGGCCCAGAGCTGACTGGGACACAGGTCAGCTAGGGTGGTGGGGTGAAGACACTGCCACTTGAGCCCGGTCCCAGCTCTAATGACCTCGTCTCTCTCTGCAGTGATGGGTCGTTTCCCTATGATTCTGTCCCGTGGCAACAGAACACCAACCAGCCTCCCGGCTCCCTGTCCGTGGTCACCACAGTGTGGGGAGTGACCAACACATCCCAGAGCCAGGTAAGATCCTGTCCTACCCTAGCCACAGCCCTATTCCAGGCATGAATGTCCCTCATCCCCAGAGACTCTTGGGTAGCCATGCCATGGCAGCCCTCCTCATTGTCTGGAAACTAGTTTCAGGGCACACCCCACTGCAGGCACATCTCCACTCCACGAAGGGTACACATCTGCCCCAGGAGGGCCACAGTTGTGTCCTTGAAGACCGTCTCCATCCTCGGACCTTCTGACATAAGAGAGGGTGGTTTTCACCCTGACAAGCCACAAATGTTCTTCCTAGACCACGTGTGTTCTGGTTGGATAAACAGGAGAACTTCCTGTATTATTTTACTGACCTCTGGGTCCCAAGCCAGGAATCTTTGTTCCTGGATGGCCTGGGGTAGATTTCACTAAGTGGTTAACATTCAGTAAAATTTGCTTTAACCTTAGAGCCCGAGCTGCCTCCCCTTAGAGCCCGAGCTGCGTCCCCTTAGAGCCCGAGCTGCGTCCCCTTAGAGCCCGAGCTGCCTCCCCTTAGAGCCCGAGCTGCATCCCCTTAGAGCCCGAGCTGCCTCCCCGTCGAGCCTGCTCCACTCGTGTTTCTTCTGCCCTCTCTCCTCGTCTCCTCTGTCCTGACAGGATCTAACATGTCCCGTCAGAATCTAACATGTCCCGTCAGGATCTAACATGTCCCGTCAGGATCTAACATGTCCCGTCAGGATCTAACATGTCCCGACAGGATATAATATGTCCCGACAGGATTTAACATGTCCCATCAGGATCTAACATGTCCCTACAGGATCTAATATGTCCTGACAGGATCTAACATGTCCCGTCAGGATCTAACATGTCCCGACAGGATCTAACATGTCCCGACAGGATCTAACACTGCCAGACCTTGGAGGGACCCATTGTGATTCCCTGGGATCTCCCACCACAGATGGCCTTTGGGCCAAGATCGTCTGCTCTCGGGAGCAGCAGCCCAGGACCTCTGTGTGTCCCTCCCTCTGGGCACTTAGGCCCCATTGAGGGCAGAGGCTGAGTAGACCAGTGTTTGCCACCTGCCATATACCCTTCTCCAGAGCCCCGGGGCCACTTGAGCTAGCCCGTGAGCCCTGGTAATACCTTGGCCTCATTCCATCCAGGCTGAAGGTCTCAGCCCACACTGCCTGCTTCCCAGCCCCCTCCTTCTCATCCCTTACGCATTTGGGGACCCCTCAAGCCACCTCGTGTTCCCCTCTTTCTCCTCCCTCTGCTTATAGCTCCTCTTGGTCCCCATCACCTCAGGAACCACCCTGGGTGACAACAGACATCTCTGCCCACAGGTCCTTGGGAACCCTATGGCCAGTGCCAACAACCCCATGAATCCAGGCGGTAACCCCATGGCGTCGGGCATGAGCACCAGCAACCCCGGCCTCAACTCCCCACAGTTCGCAGGACAGCAGCAGCAGTTCTCCACCAAGGCTGGCCCCGCACAGCCCTACATCCAGCCCAACATGTATGGCCGACCTAGCTACCCTGGCAGCGGGGGCTTCGGGGCCAGGTGAGGGACCACCCTGGGTGGCAGCCTTCTGAAGCTGCATGTCAGCCCCGCCTTCCTACCTACACTAAGATAGGAGGGTCCGGCTCAAATTACAGCTCTGTGTTGCCTGGTGCAGGGTGCAGGGACAACCCTGACACGTGTGCTAGCCCGAGCTGGCCATCGGTGCTCAAGGTGGTCTCTCTGCCCACAGGGGTAGAAAGGGTGTGTTCTTGCTCTCTCTTCTCTGCTCTGTATCTATGAATTGTAAGACCTTGAGTGAATCAGGCTAGCTGACCAGCAGTAACAACAATGGGCCAAAGCTGGTTACACAAGCCCTCTGCCTCAGTGATCAGCAGAGGAAGGATGAAGCAGAATACTGAGTCCCCGGCTTCGGAAGGCAGAGAAGGAAGGGCAGAAAAGCCCAGCGAGGAGGGGCAGCTGTGAGGCAGGGCAAGCCACCGCTCCCTGTCTGACCTCAGTCCACGCAGCTCCAGGGACTAATCGTAGCCCATGGGGTTTCTGGGCTGGTAGTTAAATACAGGTGTCTGACACCCCTGAAGTTGTATCCACAGGGCTGCCACACAGCACTGCGCAGTTCCCTTAGGATGGACTGACCTGGTGGCCAAAGGAAAGCAGAGAAGCTGTAGCACTTTCTGATAGCAGCCAAGGCTCCAGGAACTAGTGACTTAGTCATCACTGAGTGGCAGCAATTGTTAGCAACCTCGGAAGTCCCTGGTCCCCCGTGGGCTCTGCCCTTAAGGTCCTCACATCCGTAATCTGGGCGCGGGGTGGGGTGTACTCTTCCTCCTATCCCCGGTGTATCCCGGCTCAGCATTAGATTCAGTTCAACGCTAACTCTGCCCCTTCTCTCCTGCAGTTATCCTGGGGGTCCTAGTGCCCCCGCAGGCATGGCCATCCCTCCACATACCCGGCCTCCTGCTGATTTCACTCAGCCAGCGGCTGCTGCTGCAGCAGCTGCAGTAGCAGCAGCAGCCGCCACGGCCACAGCCACGGCCACAGCTACAGTGGCAGCCTTGCAGGAGACGCAGAACAAGGATATAAACCAGTATGGACCGGTAAGGGTTCCTGTCTCCTAGTCTGGCCTCACCCACTGGGGAAATCGGTTGAGTGTGGGTATTCGTGGGCCATTGTGCCAAGAGACCCAGTGGTGTCAGCGTGCCCTGGGTTTTCTTGGAAGCCTCTGGAAGGGCGTGTGTTAAGGGGTGGGTGCGCCAGAGGTACTTGGGAACTGTGTTCTGTGTGGGTTGGTGGCTCTATGTACAGATGGAGGAAAATGTGCCCCCTCTGAGTTTACTAATTACCAAAGAATGGGCTCAGTGCCTAAAATGGCTTTTTACTTCCCTGACCCCAATCACTTCCAAAGCCGGTGCCATCCAGTTACCTGTACTGTGGGTTCTGCCTAGGCCCCAGCATAACTCCCCTGACCTTCAGAAAGATGGGGTAGGGTATGAGGAGAGGAGCCCCACAACCACGCAGGACAGAAGCATGTAGGTAGGGTGCTGGGCAGACCAGCAGGAGCACAGCTGGGCTGTGTCACACTTAGTGAACGGAGGGTGTGTCTCCATGGACCAGGGCCAAGAACAAGGCCAGGGCTTCCAGGAAAGGGCTTCGGCCTCCGTCCTCAGCCGCCTCCCTTTCCTGTGACCTCCCTGTCCCCTCCCATTCCCACCCTTTTCCTTGGTCCCTGCCTGCTTCCCTGGAAATGCTGCCTGTGCATTGGAGTGACCGCTCCCCCACCCTGTCCGAACCCCACCCCCAAGCTGCATTTTCCCATGTGGCTTGCAGAGGGCAGCAGTGAGCCCTGGAGGACTGGGTCCTTTGGCACCTCCGGGCCCTAGCTGCGACCACGTGGGAACCGCTCCTCCCCTCAGCCCCCAACCATCCCTCCCTGCACTTTCAATGCATGTGGCATTTTATTCTTTTTTTTTTTTTTTTTCTTCTCCCGTTGAAGGTCTGTTCCTCTTTCCAGATGGGTCCCACCCAGGCGTATAACAGCCAATTCATGAACCAGCCCGGGCCTCGGGGGCCTGCCTCCATAGGGGGCAGCATGAACCCCGCCAGCATGGCAGCTGGCATGACGCCCTCGGGGATGAGCGGCCCTCCCATGGGCATGAACCAGCCCCGGCCACCCGGCATCAGCCCCTTTGGCACGCATGGGCAAAGGATGCCCCAGCAGACTTACCCAGGCCCCCGGCCCCAGTCCCTTCCTATTCAGAGCATAAAGAGGCCATACCCAGGAGAGGTAAGTGTGACAGCAGGTGGGGGCTGGGAGGGGAAGGGACTATGGACAGAGCCTCAGAAAAGGACATAGTTTAGACCCAAGACAACTTGGACCCAAAGGCTAGATGCTGGAGCCTCAGCTCCTGGGGTTGAGACCTGACTATGCCATCTCTGTTCTTATCCTAAGCAAGTCATGCCACCTGGGCCTTTTCATCAATGATAGTAGCAATCTAACCTGGTCTCTAGGCTGCCTAGAGACAAGGAGATAGGCATGCGCAAGAGGAACAGTAATGACTGTTCTCTTCTGTCCAGGCTCAGGTGCTAACTAGGTGACCTTGTTGGGGAACTCTGCCCATTTGAGAGGTTCCCTAGAGAGGGAAGGCAAGAACGAGAGCTGCTACCAGACCCTCTAGTAAAGGCTGCATCAGGAATGCCGTCATATGGCAGGGAGGACGCCCCTGGGGTTCATCTCCATCAAGGTCCGTCACTTGATTGGGACTAAGGCCTTCTCCAAGGCAGCCTAGCAGAGGAGTCAGGGGGAATAAAGCCCATAAGGAAACCATTGTAACAGACTACCCCAAACTTAGCGTAAGGTCAAAGGAAGAAAGATGAACCAGGCCTCAGTACACCCAGAAAACACCTGATCAGGACTGGCAGCAGAATGCTGGTCCAACAGACCCCCCACCCCACCTGTGAGCCTGTCTTCTGGCAGCAGAATGCTGGTCCAACAGACTCCCCACCCCACCTGTGAGCCTGTCTTCTGGCAGCAGAATGCTGGTCCAGCAGACCCCCCCACCCCACCTGTGAAGCCCGTCTTGACGGCACATTCCATGAAACCCTTCCCTGAGCTTGGGGCCCCAACTGTCCACTCCTTCTCAGACCATGTCCTTCTGGCTGGTCCAAGCTGACCTTCTACTTTGGCTGCAGTGAATTCCATCCCACAGAACATAAGTTCCTTGATGTTTCCACAGGTCCCCACAATTTACCTTCCCACAGGCTGGTATAATTGCTGTGTAGGTGTTTGAGCCTGAGGTTTCGGGATAGGAGGCTAGGTGATTCCCACACATCCAGGACACTAACTCAAGCCCTAAGTCTCTACCTAGTGGGCATCAATTCAGGGAAGGGGGTTTCAAAGGTCCACGGACCCCTTTCAGCCCTGGCTGTCTTTGGGTAGGGACCTTAAGGTGATGGTTTCATTCCCAGAGCAAACCCCACACGGTTTCTGGGCTGTCTTAGCCTCCTCTGCCCTCAAGCTTGTGTCCCATAGGCTGTGCTGGGAATGCACGTCTGAGCCAAGCTGAGCCTCAGTCTGCTAGCAACAAGTGGGGAGACCCGAGATGAGGGTGCAGCAGAATTGCCTGCTACGTGCATCAGCCCTGCACTGAGACTGAGCTAGCTCTCTGCTCTTGTTAAAAGAGCCCTCTCCACAAAGCATCGCTACTTCCCATTTGCAAAAGGTCTGATCCAGGTTGTGAAGCTGGGTGGTTCCTGCCTGGGAGCTCTGGCCCCCATCTCACCAAGCCGTGCTCATCCTGTATTGGGATTAGCGGAGCCTTATGGGAACTAGAGTCTGGTTGCTTGGTGTTTCCTGCGACACCTGTCTGAGGCCTGGTAAACAGACAAGCACCAGCAACGTTACAGCTACAGTGAGAGCTTGTGGTGGCCCAGAGCAGCCGGTATGCTCCACAGTGGGAGTCCTAGAAAGTTCCTGAGCACTGGCCATTCTGATATGTACTGCCAGACACTAGAGTGCTGTCACCAACTAGACTCGAGCCTGGAGAATGAGAAACCTGACAGGGGGTGTCCACAGACAGGAAGCACCCACTCCACAGGACTCCATGTTCCAGGTACCTGGGTTACAGGTGACCCTCCATCACCACTGTTCTAAGTAGGCAGAGTAGCTGGAGGTGGCAATGTCTTCCTTTCTGAATCACCGCTCCAGGAGTGGTTATCATGCCCCTTACTCCCACAGCTGCAGAAATGACAGTTCGACACTGTTGGGAATAGAACACTGGGTGGGTGTTTTGCTCAGTGTGGGATATAGGGATAGTCCCACCCAGATGAGCCTCAGTGCAGGCCTTGTCACCCCTTTGCAAACAGATCCTGTGGCCTGTGTCTCGCTGACACATTTGGGTGCACAGTGGGGAACACAGCCCTGAAGCAAGCACTAGGAGACACGAAGGAGGGCTTTAGAATTGTGCCCCTCTGTGACACAGCTGAGAAACTCTGGTCATCCCTGAAGTTCTGAGGGCATGGGCTTCTGGAAGGGTAGCTTCACGGAGAGGTGGCCGAGAAGCTGGATGGGCAGAACGCCGTATCCCTAGACATCAGAGCAAGCAGAGGCTTCCAGCAGGTTCTGTCAGTCTCTCCTGTGACAGACAGGTGGAGAGCATTTCATGATAGGAGACAGCAGGACCAAGGAGAGGAGCGAGTGGCAGGCCCAGCGTTCTTTGAGTAGGGGAGGCAGCTTCTTGACCACACAGCACTGACGATCTGCCTCGTCCCTTCTGTGTTCCCACAGCCCAACTATGGAAACCAGCAATATGGACCAAACAGCCAGTTCCCCACCCAGCCAGGCCAGTACCCCACCCCAAACCCCCCAAGGCCGCTGACCTCTCCCAACTATCCCGGGCAAAGGATGCCGAGCCAGCCCAGCACCGGGCAATATCCGCCCCCCACAGTCAACATGGGGCAGTATTACAAGGTAAGTCCCACCCTAGGGGCACCCCAGGCCCTCCCTTCCGTATCACTCTTTTTTTTTTTTTTTTTTTTCTTTCTCCCTGTATCCCCAGCTATCCTGGAACTCACTCTGTAGACCAGGCTGGCCTTGAACTCACAAAGATCCGCCTGCCTCTGCCTCCCAAATGCTAGGATTAAAGGCGTGCGCCACTCTTATCTGTAGCCTCATTTGCAGGATTCTGTCTGTGTATATTCCCTGAAGACACCAAGAGCCAGGGGCCCATTCCGGCTTTCTCCCTTGTGCTAGGCTATGTCAGAATCCTACTCTCAGGGGCTCTGATGGCTTTCCTCACTGCGCACAAGGCAGTGACAGCACAAGAATTACCATTCTGAAAGACAAAGCGTATGCCCTGAATACATCCGCATTTTATTTCAAACCATTCTATGTGCGTGCAGACATCAGCTCATCAGAACACTGCTGTTAGACCTGTCATCTTAAATCTGTTTTTCCCTCCTGACTTTCTTGTACACATGTTGCTTATTGAGACACTGTCCCTGTTTTTGTCATGTAATGGCTGCCTGGTGGTCCATAGAGATGACTGTTCCTTCCCTAGGTTACCCTTCTCTCTCTGTTGGGTGTTAGTTTCTCATTTTTTCACTCTCGAAACACTACTACAATAGGATCTTTGCACATGTAGCCCTGTCCTTTGCCATTATAATATGTCTTTAGAAGGGAAGACCATCTCAGGGTGTGGTGGTGCACACCTTTAGTCCCAGCACTTGGGAGGCAGAGGCAGGCAGGTCTCTGAATTCAAGGCCACCCTGGTGTACATACCAAGTTCCAGGTGGGGCTACAGGGAGACCCTATCTCAAAAAAGACCAAAAAAAAAAAAAGGGAAGACCTTTATATTGACATAGAACTCTGCCCAATGGCCATGTGGGCTTGCCATCTTTTCTCCAAGTTCAGCATACTACCTGTTGCTATGACAGAGTCTCTTAATAAGGTCTTGCCGGGTGTGGTGGCGCACGCCTTTAAATGGATCTCCATGAGTTCAAGGCCAGCCTGGTCTACATAGCGAGCTGAAGGCCAGCTGGGACTTAAAAAAAAAAAAGGTCATAATACTACAAGTTCCAGGCCAGCTGGGGCTACAAGGGAGACCCTGTCTCAAAAACACCAAAATGATAATAATGTTATAATAATGTTATAGTTATGGGCAAAGAGACAAATGCCATCCCTCAGGGACAGTCTGGTTGGCCCCCTCTGCCCCCCAAGCAGGCCCTGGAGTCCCCTCCTACCCTGCATACTCCTATCTCAGGCCGTGGGGCTGTTCTATCCTCTCCGCTCATCATATTGTCTAATTTCAACAGCCAGAACAGTTTAATGGACAGAACAACACGTTTTCGGGAAGCAGCTATGGAAGCTATAGCCAAGGAACTGTCAGCAGGGTGAGTGCATTTTAGACCTAGGGCTAGAGACGAGTGGATACAGAATAGAGTCACTCTGTAAAGAGGCCACGTGGGTGATCCCAGCTCCCCTTTACTCCCTATAGCTTCAACAACTCTTTAGCTCACAGAGCCTGGGTGTCCCCTTGGTCAGTGAGTATGAGAGCCCACATACACCTGACCATGTGGGGCTCAGCAGAGTGGACTCCAGTAAGAGATGGGGTCCTTCCTGTCTTCCAAGAGGAGCAGTGTTCTATAGGAGGGCGTGGGTCCTCTGGACAGACTCTTCCCCTACTGGGGAGAGGAGTGGCCCTAGGTGGGATTCTAGATGTCTTAAGAGTAAGCCCACAGCGGTCACATGTTACCTATGAGCCATAACTACTTCTGGTTTCTCTTTCTTCCAGCCTCCCAGGCCAGTTCCTGTAGCAAATTACCCCCACTCGCCTGTTCCAGGGAACCCCACGCCCCCCATGACTCCCGGGAGCAGCATGCCTCCCTACCTGTCCCCCAGCCAAGATGTCAAGCCGCCTTTCCCACCTGACATCAAGCCAAATATGAGTGCCCTGCCACCACCCCCAGGTGAGAACCCGACACTCACTGTGTTCAGTCAGGTCCATCTGGGGGCCTTCAGTGGGCAAGGGCAGGGAGCCTAGAAGATGGGCTGTCTGAGGTGTGCAAGTTAGGTAGACAGGAGGGTTGAAAGCAAGGTGGCCCCTCTCCCAGAGACATTTGGAGTTGGGGTGAGACTACCCTCAGGCCTGCTTGCCCAGATCCTAGGACTTTAGATGTAGGAAGACCCATGGGAGTGCATAGTGGGGGACCAGTTAGGCTTGACGAAGCCACAGCTCTGCCCTACACTTGGGGACACCACGGCTTCTGTGGCTCTTGGCCCACATCTGTGCTTTGAGCATGCAACCCGGGTTGGTTTCACCTATAAGGCTGGGGGGGTCGGGGGAGACTTGCCACTCATCCCATCCCTGTCCTTGCCCAGCCAACCACACCGACGAGCTGCGGCTCACGTTCCCGGTGCGGGATGGCGTGGTTCTGGAGCCTTTCCGCCTGGAGCACAACCTGGCCGTCAGCAACCACGTGTTCCACCTGCGGCCCACAGTTCACCAGACGCTGATGTGGAGGTGAGGGGCCCCCACCACGACTGCCTGCCGTGCACAGGTGCTAGCAGCAGCTTCCTGTCACTGTCACCTGTTCATCTCTCACAGGGCTTGCCCTGTGCAAGGCCCTGGGCAATGTCACAGGGAGCCCACAGATATGGGAGAGACCAAGCACTAAAGCTGGAGAATAGCAGTTACCAAGTCTTGTGCAGTGGAAGGACTTCCCAGATGAGGGGTCTAGCCGAGCCCTGAAGACTTGGTGGGGGGTGGAAGGACTTCCCAGATGAGGGGCCTAGCTGAGCCCTAAAGACTTGGTGGGGGGTGGAAGGACTTCCCAGATGAGGAGTCTAGCCGAGCCCTGAAGACTTGGTGGGGGGTGGAAGGACTTCCCAGATGAGGGGTCTAGCCGAGCCCTGAAGACTTGGTGGGGGGTGGAAGGACTTCCCAGATGAGGGGTCTAGCCGAGCCCTGAAGACTTGGTGGAGGGTGGAAGAACTTCCCAGATGAGGGGGCCCAGCAAGGCCCTGAGTTAGCGAGCATGTGGTAGGAGCCTGAGACTTCAGCCACACGGGCAAAAGTGGACCAGAGGTGCTCCCCACCCATGCCCCTGACCTGAGATCTGACTGGAGGAGTGAAGACTGTGCCTGCCACCATCTGGAGAGGGCCATAATTGGCCTCACAGCTGGTCTTGTCAGACAGCATCTGTCGTTTTGTCCTTCTAATTCTGTCCTAGAACAGAGGAATCACCCTTAGGAAGGGCAAGGAGATGGTAGCTAGGCTGGAGTAGTGAAGAATGCTTGGGGTATTGGGATGGCCTTGAACTAGATGTGAGAAGAGGGAATCTCCAGGGTGAAGGAGGGGAAAGGGCTGTGGCCAGGGAGGAGGGGTCCCCAGGACTTAGAGATGATGGCGCCTCCCTGCCCCACCCCTTCCCCAGATCCGATCTGGAGCTACAATTCAAATGCTACCACCATGAGGACCGGCAGATGAACACCAACTGGCCAGCCTCGGTGCAGGTCAGCGTCAATGCTACACCCCTCACCATTGAGCGAGGCGACAACAAGACCTCCCACAAGCCCCTGCACCTCAAGCACGTGTGCCAGCCAGGCCGCAACACCATCCAGATCACTGTCACCGCCTGCTGCTGTGTGAGTGAGGAGGGTGGCAGGGCTGGGAGCATGCCATTGGGTCAGCAGGGCCTCCGTTAGCCCCTGGTCCATGTCAGTGACCATCAGAGTGATAGAAGCTGCTGTGTCCTGGGCTCAGACTTGGCCATTTCCCCTTTGCACTCTGCAGCCCACCCCAGGCATGGGTACTTCCCCTCCACTAGCCAGGCCAAAGCTGAGATCTTACTCTTTCTCCTTTGCATGAACTTTTCACATTCTCGCCACCTTTTCCCCAGCCAACCTCCACTAAATGTGGAGTTAAGTGTCTTCTTTACAAAGCTGTTGTCAAGGGCAGGTAGGGTGGGGGGCATGTGCACACTCGTATACACGCCCCTGCAATGCATGGTGCGGTGATCTGGAACCACATCGGAGCTCTCCTGTCCCTAGAGATCAGAGGCTGGGACATCAGGCTTCCTTGGGATACTTAGAGGGCAGTAGCTTGCCTGCCCCATTGTCTTGACCTCTCTGGGAGATCCAGAAAGAAGTTCTCTGGTCCTGCTCTTGTAGGCAAAGGGGACTGAGGTCACAGAGAAGAATCACAGGACCAGGCTGCTGAGGCCACACAGCATGAAAAGTTGGGGTGTACAGTCCTAGAAGGCTTTTTGGAGGAGGAACAGCAGGGCTGGGCCCCCCTGACAAGAAGAATGGGATGTTTAATAGGAGAACAGGGGGCAAACTGGGCTACAGTCCTGTTGCCCTGTGTCCTGTAACTTCAGCCGGGAGCCATTTCAGGGGAAAGTCTGCCATGTTGGCCTAAAGCATAGATAGCCATTGCAGAGGGCTGTTCCCTCAGCCTGGGCCTCATTCTGAGTCCAGGCCTCTCTCCCAGATCCTGGAGTGCCCTCTCCCTGTGAGAAATCACTGAAATTGCAGGGACCCTTGGGTCTGGGGTAACCTGGGCCACGGAAGCTGTGAGTGGAGTGGAGTGGGTGTGGGAACTGTGGGCAGGACTGAGCCTGCTGTGCTCTCTTGCAGTCCCACCTCTTCGTGCTGCAGCTGGTGCACCGGCCCTCTGTGCGCTCAGTGCTACAGGGTCTCCTCAAGAAGCGCCTGCTGCCCGCGGAGCACTGCATCACCAAAAGTGAGTCAGCTGAGGACAGATTAGGAGAGGCTTCACCTGAGCGGTGGCCACACCCAGGGTGCCAAGTCCTGGAGCACCTCTTGTGGGATGTCTGCCCCTCCTCCATGGCTCCTCCTCTGAACCTTTCAATACTACCGTGCAGTCTTCGGTTTCCATTCCCACACTGGCAGAGCTAACTGCAGAAGCGCCTGAGGGGGCTTTTTGCTGACCCAGTTAAATCAGAGGAGAAGCACCAGACTGGGTTTTTGCAAAGCTTGCAGAAAGTCCCTGTTCTTAGCATGGGGTTCTACAGAGAGGGGATCCAGCTCAGTCATTCCCTGTGCACATGTGCCCCGCCCACACCACAAGTGGAGGGCAGCAGGCCCAAAGATGAGGAGGGTGGGGAGAATGAGGTGTTCAGGAGCTTGGCAGGACCCTCCCAAAGCACCCGGCCCTCCTCACCCCTCCTCTGCCTCCCACCCCACAGTCAAGCGCAATTTCAGCAGTGTGGCTGCCTCCTCGGGCAACACAACTCTCAATGGGGAGGACGGCGTGGAGCAGACTGCCATCAAGGTGTCCCTGAAGTGCCCCATCACGTTCCGACGCATCCAGCTGCCTGCTCGGGGCCATGACTGCAAACACGTCCAGGTGAGGGGTCCCAGGAAGCGTTCCTGTGAGAGGGGCAGTCAGTGGAGCCAACAGGGCTTGCTCTGTCCCTGAAGGATGTGGCCATCCGTAGCTTCTGTCATCTGCACTCAGTCATCTTTCACCCTTTGTTCTCAGAAGGCTGAAGAAATGGGGTTCAACAGTCAAATATCCAGGGACTTGTCCTCAGCAAGTGCTTTGCAGGGGGCTGGGGAGTAGATAAACGCCTACAACCAGGAGAGACTTCCTGCCTAGGGGAGTGGATAAATGCCTCCAACCAGGAGAGACTTCCTGTGTAGGGAAGTGAGTAAACGTCCTCCAACCAGGAGAGACTTCCTGTGTAGGGAGTGAGTAAACGTCCTCCAACCAGGAGAGACTTCCTGTGTAGGCAGTGAGTAAAAGGGTCCAACCAGGAGAGACTTCCTGTGTAGGGAGTGGGTAAACGCCTCCAACCAGAAGAGACTTCCTGCCTAGGGAGTGAGTAAACGCCTCCAACCAGGAGAGACTTCCTGCCTAGGGGAGTGAGTAAAGGCCTCCAACCAGGAGAGACTTCCTGTGTAGGGCGTGGGTAAACGCCTCCAACCAGGAGAGACTTCCTGCCTAGGGGAGTGAGTAAAGGCCTCCAACCAGGAGAGACTTCCTGTCTAGGGGAGTGAGTAAACGTCCTCCAACCAGGAGAGACTTCCTGTGTAGGGACTGAGTAAACGTCTCCAACCAAGAGAGACTTCCTGTGTAAGGGGAGTGAGTAAACGCCTCCAACCAGGAGAGACTTCCTGTGTAGGGAGTGAGTAAACGCCTCCAACCAGGAGAGACTTCCTGCCTAGGGGAGTGAGTAAACGCCCTCCAACCAGGAGAGACTTCCTGTGTAGGGAGTGAGTAAACGGGTCCAACCAGGAGAGACTTCCTGTGTAAGGGGAGTGAGTAAACGCCATCCAACCAGGAGAGACTTCCTGCCTAGGGAGTGAGTAAACGCTTCCAACCAGGAGAGACTTCCTGTGTAGGGAGTGAGTAAACGTCCTCCAACCAGGAGAGACTTCCTGTGTAGGGGCTTTTTATTTTTTATTTATTTTTTTTAATTTATTTATTTCTGTATGTGTATGAATGTACTGTCTGCATGCAGGTCTGCTCACCCGTGTCGTGCAATGCCGCGGAGGTCAGAAGAGGGTCTCGGATTCCCCTGGAACTGGAGTTCTCCTGGAATTGGAGTTATAGACGGTTCTTAGCCGCCATGTGGGTGCTGGGGATCGAACCCGGGTCTTCTGCAAGAGCGTCGGTGCTCTTAACCACTAGGCTGTCTCTCCAGCCCCGTGTAGGGGCTTTTTAAACATGTCTCCCAGAAATGGGATGCAAGGAGCACAGGCCCAGGGACACCATCTTCCATCTTACTGTCAAACGCAGCCTACTGTCAAACGCAGCTCATCCTGAAGGCCGAATGGCAGCCAGGACTCCCTCCCTCTGAACGTGTAGGCGAGACAAGTGGTGTGATTGCTTTATCTGACACAGAATGATAAACTTGATCAGATTTGTCCAGGGTCCCTGAGCTGTGCTAAAGGGACTGCCGGAGTCCACACTGCCCCTGGCTTCTGTCAGAGGCAAGGACAGTACTGGCTGGGGCATAGGGACCAAAAGGGCTTCTCAAAAGATCAAGAAGTGCTATGAGTGCTGCCCCAGAGGCGTTCGACATGGTGTCTGTTCCACCAAGGGAGCTGCAGAAGAGCTTCCCTGGGGATGAAGTATTTGTAAGGGTCCAGAGATGTCTCGGGGTCTTCTACAGGTCCTAATCTTACTTGTCTTTCTGTCTTCCACCTCTGCAGTGCTTTGACCTGGAGTCATACCTCCAGCTGAACTGTGAGCGAGGGACCTGGAGGTGTCCTGTGTGCAAGTAAGTTACGCCCACCCCACAGAGGGAAGGTGTCCCTGGCTTCTTCTGGGGGCTCTAGCCACCTTACCTACCCTGCAAGCACAACAGAACCCAAACCTTGTGGGTACAGCTCTTGGGGTCTCTGGAGAGTGTTGCACTGTCTTAGAACTGCTCCCTCTGCCTCATTGACCAGCAGTAGGGGAAAGAGCAGAAACGGTGGTCTGCATGCTTCCTCCTTGCCCCCACGAGCAAAGACCAAGCCCTGATTTTTCTCTTCCAGTAAAACTGCTCTGCTCGAGGGCCTGGAGGTGGATCAGTACATGTGGGGGATCCTGAATGCCATCCAACAGTAAGTAGAGGGTGATGCTGACAGCCCCGAGTACTCCCCATAGAGCCAAGGCCAGCCACCAATGTACAGCTTGACTTTGAGAGTTTCTGACTTGGGGCCAGTAGGCTCCAGAACAGACAGAACAGCACCAGAGCGGGGACTTCTCTCTGGGAGGGAAGCCTCACAGCCAGCAGCCCTCAGGCCCAGCCACTTGCCCCTCTAGACCTCAGGATCCCTCGTCTCCAACAGAGACGTAAATACCCCCAACACACCTCTGTCCTCTGCACAGTCCTGACGCAGGAAAGGGCCATAGACACGGGCCGCTCGTGTCACAAAGCCTCATCTCTGCTCCCGTTGCTCCCCACCAGCTCCGAATTTGAAGAGGTCACCATCGACCCCACATGCAGCTGGCGGCCAGTGCCCATCAAGTCGGACCTCCATATCAAGGATGACCCAGATGGCATCCCCTCAAAGAGGTTTAAGACCATGAGCCCCAGCCAGATGATCATGCCCAACGTCATGGAGATGATTGCCGCCCTGGGCCCGGGCCCATCCCCCTACCCACTGCCCCCTCCCCCTGGGAGCACCAACTCCAGTGACTACAGCAGCCAAGGTATGTGATGAGATGCTAGACAGGGAGGGAGGGAGAAGAGGGCAGCCTGAGTCCAGCTGGGACTGGGTATTTCTATGCTAATGGTAAAAGCCTAAGGAAGAAAGAAAGAGGAATAGGCACACTTTCCAAAAATAGTCCTCAAGCCACTCGACTGGGGGGGGGGGCGCAGATAGGGCTTCAGAGCCCGTTCTGCCGAGTTACAGCTACGGCATCTGTTACGTCTTGTGTTTCCAGTTCTTCCACCCTCCCAGAGAGCACCTAGGCACCCAGAGCCTTGGCCCACTCAAGTCACCATCACTGGTGTCATTGTCTCACAGTCCTGAAATTCAAATGTCACCCCTGCTGCCTGCCACTTTTGGTTTCTAGAAGACACTCCCCCCTGTCTGAGGGTGGTAGCCCCGTCACTCATATCTACGACCTTGGGTCTCCGTGGCACCTGGGTGATTAGTGGATCAGAGCCGTCAGCTTACTAGCCTGAGACCACAGCATGCTGACCCTCGGATGTCACCCTCATCATGGGATGGGGCACAATGGCTAGACTGTCATCTGACGGAACAGCCGCTGGACCTGGGGTTCCTGGTAGGAAATGCGGCCCCAGTAGACAACAGTCCAGAATCTCCTGCTAGAGGCTCAGGCTGGGCCTTCCTTCCATGCCTCTGGCCTCTCCCCTGCCTACCCCTCTGTAGTAGAGCAGCACATACATGAGATACCCCAGCCCGTGAGAAACAGATATGGATCATACAGCCAGAAGCAAATAGTTCAGGAGCCCTGCCTGCCTCGAGGGAGAGAAAAGATTTGGCTTTTAAGCTCCGTTATCACGAGGCAGCCGCCTTCCCCTGGGTGACTCCCTCCCAATCCCCATCTCCTTTCCTTACTAGGTAACAACTACCAGGGCCATGGCAATTTCGACTTCCCCCATGGGAACCCCGGAGGGACATCCATGAACGACTTCATGCACGGGCCCCCCCAGCTCTCCCACCCCCCGGACATGCCCAACAACATGGCCACCCTCGAGAAACCCCTCAGCCACCCCATGCAGGAAACTGTGAGTACCTCCTCCTTGTGCCTCAACCTCCCCACTTGCCCGTGCTCCACCCCAGCCCCTGTCTGGGGCTGACTGGGCCACAGAGCCCGCTCTCCTTGGGATCTTTGTGATAATAGATGCCCTCGTTCCCTCCTTGACAAAGAGGAAAACTCAGAGGGGAGGGAAAAGCATGACATTGGTCAGCATCTGTGAACTTGATTGTTTCATTTAGGACTTTGAATCCACTTAAGACTCAGAAAGCTCTAGGCTACACCTTGTGTGCACATGCGCACCAGCATTCCAGGTCCTGCTTAAAATATTCTCATACTGACTCACAGGATTCCAGCCCCCCTGGAATTAGGTCCCATGCCCAGGTACTTAGTCCCTAGGGATCTGAATTGTCAGGGCTTTCCTTCCTTGTCTGTATTAACATGTTCCACGTGGCTAAGGACACCTCCTCAGGGCAGGATGTCCAGTGCTGGGCACAAGCCTTCCTAGAGCTCTGGCAGCAGCATTAGGAGGCCTCTGTGCCCTGTTTAGCCCATGTTCTTGGCTAAGGATAAACAAGACACACTGGGCCTTGCGCTCACAAAGCACATCTGGAAGAAGAGCAATAGGGGTTTAGGGAGACATCTCCAAGGGATAAGGTAGCTTATCTGAAGCCCCAGCCGCCTTGGAGGGAAGGGCCACCAGCCAGAGAAAGAGAGTCCGAGGTCTAGTGTCTGCCATCGGGGCTGGGACCTGTATATCAGAGGAGTCGCATGCCCCCTCTCATCTTACGTCACACAGCCTAGATTCTCAAAAGAATGAATATTGGGTCTGGGAATGCAGCCCAGTTGGTAGACTGGTTCCTTGGCACTGTGTAAACTGGACATGGCAGTATACACCTGTAATCTCAATACTCAGAGATAGAGGGAGAATCAAAAGTTCAAGGTTGCTGGCCATGGTGGTATACATTTTAAATCTCAGGTAGAAGCAGATAGATCTCTGAGAGTTCAAGGCCTATACATTTTAAATCTCAGGTAGAAGCAGATAGATCTCTGAGAGTTCAAGGCCTATACATTTTAAATCTCAGGTAGAAGCAGATAGATCTCTGAGAGTTCAAGGCCAGAGAGACTTCGAAGCCTATTAAGACTATGGTGAGATCCTGTCTCCAAAAAAAAAAAAAAAAAAAAAGTTAAGGTTATCCTTGGCTACACAGCAAGTTTGAGACCAGCCTGGAACACTTGACACCCTGCTCAGAAAACAAAAAGTGGAGCACGCGAGACAGTGCAGTGGTTAAGAGCACTGGCTATGCTTGCAGAGGACCCAGTTCAGTTCCCAGCACCCACATAGCAGCTAACAAACTCTGGTTTCAGGGAATCCAGTCCCCTCTCCTGGCCTCTTCAAGGTATTATACGACACAGGTGCACCTAACATACATTCAGGTAAAACATTCATACACACATAATAAAAATAAACATCTTTTTTAAAAAAGAAAATAATGAATAAATATTCACTTTGCATGTGAAGTTTTCAACTTCAAACAGCTCATCTCCTGCAGACTCCCCAAGACCTCAGCATTCCATGCCAGGAAACACACGTGACCCATTTGATTCTACTTGGATGTGCCCGGTCCTTCTTAGTTCCGACCTCTTACCCAAAGCAACCAGATCTACAGGTACATTGGTACCGAGTGGGGACTGATCAGTCCAGCCCTGGCTTAACAGGCAGCTAGGAGCATTCCCATGCACACCGGATGGCCTGGAAGGCTCACTCAAGAACTCTCCCGAGCCAAGCACCTGCCGCCTCCAGGCCCTGAGACATTCCAGCTCCTATCAGGGTCAAGGGGGAAGCTGTACCAGAAGGTCCAGGGACTGTCTGTCCTGAGCTAGGTTCTCACAGGAGTGTGGCACCCCCTCCCTGCTCCCTCGGGATGGGTGCTGTTTGAGTGTCTGCTGCTATGGGCTAGGCGGGAGCCTCCAGCCGGCCTTTCCCCTTATAGCTACGTAGCCTGTTCTAGTCTCTTCATAACTCATGTGGGTCCCGGGGGACCTGGAAGGGCACCGTAGTATCAGTGTCATTTTGGGGTGGAGCCCTGCACTGTTGGAAGAAAGGACACACGTGGATCTTGGGCAGAGGCCGGTTCACAGCAGCTTGAGGAAGAGATTTTAGCAGAAACAGGAAAAGGAACTGGGGTTGAGGAGACAGGGTGGCTGCCACATGCCAGCGCGCCAACAGAGGGCACCCAGAGAACAAGGGAGCATTTGGCCACCAGGCTGCCTGAACTCCTGGTACCACGCGAATGGTCACGATGGCTGTGTTAGATATGCCCAGTAGGCTGCGGCCTGCAGAGCGCCCCAGGCCTTCTACTCCAGGGGGGAGCTTGGAATGGCAAACAGATTCGTAGGGCCCATGCTCACACCATAAAATGCTTTACATCCACCTGCCCACAGGTACCCAGTTTTCAACACAGTGCAAGTTGAAAGGAATAAATTGCTTAGTTGACCTGTTAGAGCCACCCCTGGTACCCTCAGATCAAGGTCGTGTGGCTAAGGGGAGTGGCTGGGCAGTGCTCTGAGATGCTCCTGGTCGCCCAGGTTCCCGGCCTGGTCTTTGACATCAGCTGAGTTCCATTCTGGGAGGGAGGCAAGCATAGTGCCAGTCTCCTTGCTGCTTACCCAGGGCCCACTGAGGGGGGCAGCAGGCCCAGTCCTGAGCTGCACGCCTACCCATGCTCTGTGTCTGCGTCTGCTCTGTGCCACCCTGGCCCGCAGGGGGCCTGCGCCATGCTGCCAGCAACTACCTGCCTCCCGCTCGTCAGAAACACGTCCATTGCTTCTCCATCCCGCCCTGGCTGTTGTTTGTTGTGACGATGTGGAGGTAGGGAGGCCCCGTGGTCTGTGCCTGGATCAAGGCCCTTCCAGGCTCTGTGTGGAGCAAGGCCCTTCCCCACTTGCCCCTTACAGCTTCCCTGGTTGGCAGTTTCTGGAGAGGATGATTTTTTTTGTTTGTTTTTCTGCCCTGCCCCCCAAGTCCCAAACCATCGTGCTTTGTGAGGGGGCCCATGTTTGGAGTCCATTGCTCCCTGGTTT
Organism: Rhizomys pruinosus; assembly: GCA_009823505.1. Lineage (NCBI taxonomy): Eukaryota > Metazoa > Chordata > Mammalia > Rodentia > Spalacidae > Rhizomys > Rhizomys pruinosus. The sequence goes on along the minus strand of VZQC01011941.1, from coordinate 538,039 downwards.
GTTTGGTTTTCATTTTCTCCAGGCATCTCGTCGTCGTGCCTCGTCACCTCACCTCTCTTTTCTCCTGCTCTCTCCTCCTCCACAGATGCCCCACGCTGGCAGTTCTGACCAGCCCCATCCCTCCATACAACAAGGTTTGCACGTACCACACCCCAGCAGCCAGGCAGGGCCTCCATTACATCACAGTGGGGCTCCTCCTCCTCCTTCCCAGCCTCCCCGGCAGCCGCCACAGGCCGCTCCCAGCAACCATCCACACAGCGACCTGACCTTTAACCCCTCCTCAGCCTTAGAGGGTCAGGCCGGAGCACAGGGAGCATCCGACATGCCGGAACCTTCACTGGATGTAAGTTGGGGTCACCACCCATCTTGGCCTGGGGTTAGGCCTGGCACCAGGACCTGCCCAGAGAAGGGGGGTGCTGAGGGCTCAAGGCCCCGGGTGGAAAGGTGGGTGGGTGGGGGGGGTCCCCAGCCAGTCTCCCTGGGGCTCCAGCATCAGGAAGCCCCACTGTGGGGAGACGTCATCAGAGCCTCTTTCCCCACCCGTCAGCCCCTTGGCCATCAGTCCTGTTCCCTAGTCCTGTCCTTCTTCTGCTTGGGCCCTCGAAGGGTCCCTTGGACCGGGGCTTTGGTGATAGTGCAGGAGGGTCCCTACCACTCTTTCAAATCCTCCCTCACACCCCCATGTCCAGCCTGCTATTTCTGTGTCTACCCTTTGGCCTGGGCAGGGGAGGGGCTAGAGTGACGCCCCTCCATCGTCTTGCTGGTCCTGTCTGCCTGCAATTTCCTTGTCCATGTGTTTCCATTCCCTGCTTCTGCTTGCTCCATCGCTCACTCCAAGAGGCCGCCATGTGGGGTGACGGGGAAATGGTGGGGGCAGGGGTGGGATCAGGAGGATCAGCTTCAGGACACAGTTAGGGGACAGCAGGTCACAGTTGGACACTTGAGACTCAGAGATCTTCCACCTTCTGAGCTCAGCGATCTAGAAGTTAAGGGTCACAGAAAGACTGGGGCTAGACGCTTGTTCTCTCATCCCCTCTTTAGGAGTTAAGGGCAGTAGAGAGCCCGCACCACTAGGTATTGGACTCTCGGCCTCACTGTCATCATCTGTCCTACAGCATCAGAGTTTTATGGCAGCCATCTCCAGTTTACAGATAACAACTGTTTCTCACCCAGTTCTCCGCCCCTAGCCAGGCCAGTGGGATACTTTTAGGTTCAGGGCCCACCCCTGCTGTCCCCCACAGCCTTGACCTCTGTGTGACATACAGACTCCAAGGGTGTCATGTGAGGGTAGGGAAAGGGTGGGCCAGCCAGGGATAGACAGCACTGCCAGCCAGCCAGCCACAGGCTCACAGATTCTGGGAGAGGTCCAAGGTGATAAGCACTGTAGGGACTACTCACCGCCTGCTTTGCACTCGTGTGAAGCTAGGTAGCTTCTCCTGGCAAACTGTGTGACCTACAGCTGTTCAAGACAGGTTTCAGGAGGTCAGAGGAACAATCAGTGTAGAAGAAGCCCCCTCGACTTGCGACAGGGCTGGACATCAGTGCCTGAGAAGGGTCAGCACAGCCCTGGCGTCCACTGATCGGCTTGAGACTCGCACTGCCCTTGGCTTTTGTTTAGTGCGAGTGTGCCCGCCCCACCCAGGTGAGGTGCATGGCCTGGACGGTCCTGGGGACAGCTGGCAGGCCTACACTTGGCACTGGTAGTTTTCCATCTTCGAGCTAGAACCCCAGGAGGCAGGCGGAAGAGGAGTGAGCAGGCCTCACTCCTTCCCCGGACCACCCTCAGCCACCTCACCTGGACTTCTTCTTTTCTAGCTCCTGCCAGAACTCACAAACCCTGATGAGCTCCTTTCCTACCTGGATCCCCCCGACCTTCCAAGCAATAGCAACGATGACCTCCTGTCTCTCTTTGAGAACAACTGAAGGCCACCCTCCAACGGGGCTATCCCTCCCCACTCTGCCTCCTACCCCATCTGTCCTACACACTTTTCCTCCCAAGAGCCTGTGCTCAAGCCTCCCATCGCCAGAACCACAGGCCAGGAGCCGAGCAGGGCACACTAGGCAGGGAAGGCCACGTCGGTCTGTAGCCCTGTCCACCTAAAAGCCCTGGATCCCACGTCCAGAGCAGGCCCGAAGGTGGCCCTGGAAGAGAAGACCCGGTGGAGGAGATTCTGGCCACCAAGAGACATGCCAGTAGTGGCCGAGGTCCCTCCATGCGTGCAGACTCCAGACGACTGACCTTCCAGTGCAGTACCCCCCCCCCCAAATTCTTCCATTTTCTAAACTGTAGCCCTGCCTCCCCGCCTCCAAGCGACTGGAGCCTGAAGAGAAGTCCCCCAAGGCCAGGACAAGGGACACGCCTTGGAGCAGTGGTGAGAGGTTGCAGCAGTGAGCAAGGCCACCATCCCCAAGAAAAGCACAAACCTCTGGGAAGGAGAGCACCCCTCAGGGCCAAGGGTCAGGCTTTGGCCTCTGATCTTTAAGCCAAGACGCCCTGTAAACAGCAGAGCCGAGGACTAGGTGTTGTATCTGAGAGACCTGCCGCTCCTGCTTGGGGACTGGTGGGAGACAGGGGTCGGTCGGGGCCTTCCTAGAGCCAGGACAATGCATAGGAGGGCTCCACATGGACTACGACCAGGGCCCAGTCTTGTGGGGAAGGAGAGCAGGTGCGCGTGTGCACCCCACCAAAATGTGCCCTCTCCTGGGGACTGTGGGGCTTCCGGCCGGAGTCCAACAAGAGCAGCCCAGGCCTTGCAACTTTGCCTCAAGCCACTCCCTGCTTTTAAATGACCACAGTGGAAAGCTCTGAAGTCACCCAGAGGAAAGGAACGTTGCACTTGGACAGCAAGCAAACCACTTCCCTCCACGTTCCCCTCCCTTCTTCCTACCCAACCCTCCCTCTCCAAGACTATTCCATGGGACGCCACTTCCCTACGGGTCCTAGTTCTCCTTTGTCCAGCCAGCTGTAGGGGTGCACAGTGGAGGGGCTGCCTGCACAGGCACTAGGGCAGAAGCCGAGCCCCACCGCCAAAGCCCAGCACATCCAGGCCTCTCCAAGCCTCTCAGTCTGGTCCAGCAGGTTCTCCACTCAAGGCTGCCTCCGTCTCCAGCCCAGGCCATTGCTGCGGCACCAGGATGTCTTGGCAGGCAGCTCACGGTGTTGGTGTTTGTGCAGCCGCATGTCCCCTGTCCGTCCCCCCCCCCAGCTCGCTCCACACTCCTGCTCACTTGGCAAGAGCAGCGTCTGGTCTTCCTCTGTTCTCACTCCATCCAGCTTAGAGTTGTCCTCCCTCCAACACACACGCCCTCCCCACCCCCATTGGCTTATCGTGTGCTTTTGTCTACTTCGTCCCATCCTGGTCTGTGTCCCCTTAGCCTCATGGCCCCTGGTGGCACTGGGTTGTCTGGTCATGTGGGTCCCCTCCCGCCTCCTGTCCACTGTTTGTGTCTTCAGTCACCCGTCTCCCTCTGTCCTCCCTCTTGCGTAGATTGTACCAGAAGGGTGCCCCCAGCTGTTGACGTACTGTCCCCAGCGAACGGCACAAGGTTTCTGAAGGAGAGTTGCCGGCACCTCTCCCCTTTTCTTTGTCCAGTCGTCGAGGTTTTTTCAAAAAGTGTGTTCAGTATGCAAATCAATTATTTTAAGAATCGCTTTTGTAAATATCTTTGTGAATATTTTAGTATTGTCTTTGATAATATTCAACATTTTCATGACCTGGTTATAGCCTTTGCCGGTGTTTTTAAAATACCTTGACTCAATGACAAAAACCGAGTCCTTTTTTTTAAAAAACAACAAAAACAAAAAAAGCAACCAGGGCTATTTGTATAGATGAGGGACGAACAGCACAGATGGCTATGCTGGGAGTTGGGAGACCAGGCAGCCCACTGTGGCGGGCCATTCAGCTGGTAGGGACAGGACAAGTAGCATCTGGCGGTCCCCATCCAGCCTGTGGCCATGCCCTGTGTCAAACCACCCGAAATGCTCAGCCTCAGACTGACAGATGCCTTTCTCAGAAGTTCCTGCTTCCTGCCGTGATACTGTGCCCCCGAATAGCCTGGGGCCCTGCTGGCTCTCTTCAGGGCATGCCCAGGTCCTGCCTCTCTAGTGCAAAGGATCTAGACACTCCCTGCAGCCTAGGCTCCGGGCACCTCCCCTGCCATCTCCGCTCATGCCCGAGGCTGATTCCCTAGCCCCCTTCCAAGCAAGCACCCACCAGCAAGTTCACCACGGAGCCTAAAGCCCATGCTCTAGGAATGTCGCCTTCTTGAGAAATGTTGGAGCTCATCCAGGGTTTGAGGGGGGCACAAAGGTATCTGGGGCTGGAGCCACGCCTTGATAGTGACGGATGCAGGTAAACATGATGTCCATAAACAGACAGCTCTGACCTCTAGAAAGATCCTTCCAGACAACAACTTGGAGCCATAAGTAACCTCAAAAAACGAGGCCTCGTGCGCCATTTTTCCGTCAGGAGCAGCCTACCCACAGGCACAGATCTGCCACCACTCGGCAAGACGGCTATGAGCCCACGGCAGGTGGGAAGGGCCCTGCACAGGCGACCACCCCATCTTCTTGGTTTGAAGCTTTATCCATGTCTCATGTTCCCTGTAGCCATTTTATTTTTAAAGAGATTCCTAGTACTTTCTCCCTATTGAAAGCCCTATAACCCCCAGAGAGAGCTACAGGTCTGCTCCTGAAGGGCCTCGGGCCTGACCCATCCGGACAAGGCAGTGCGAGCAGCAGTAACTCAAGGGACGTATGTACATATGTAAATGAGAAATAGACATGTCAAAAGATGCATTCATTTCTCTTGGAATGTGTATTGTTTTTATTTTATGAAACAAAACAACACAAGGCTTGGAATTCCTCCATCTTATGTGGGAAAATTAGATCCTGTTTGTTAGCGTTCGTGAGCCCGCCTTTGTCTCATGTAATATACTCTGACCCTGTGTGGAAAGGTATTTTTGTTCTGTTTTGTTTTTATTTTACCTACTTGTACTACTTAGCTTCAGTGTACTAGTCCGGCCACCTGTGTATTTTTAGGGTGCTATGGAAATAATGAAGAGAAACGGGGATTTCAGAAGAAAATTGTAACCAAATTCATACTTTGTATAATTTTTGATATGATCGCAGGTGATTCACACATACACACATCAACACCCACATGTGCTGCCTGAAGTGACTCCCACGGAAACCGCCATCGTCTTTGTACATCGTATGTACAATGCAATCATTTCATACTTTCAACTGGTCAGAAAACTAATTGTGATTTCTAGTCTTGCAAAGCTGTATGTAGTTAGATGATGTGACCTCTAATATTTATCTAATAAATATGTATTCAGATGAAACCTGTATATTAGGTGTTCATGTGGTTATTTTGTATTTAAAGATCAAATTATTTGACTATTGCTAGACATTTCTACACTCTGTAACACTGAGGTATCGCATTTGCTCATGTTAATTTTTTTCTAAATAAATTGACAAAAATGAAGGTTCTGGTGAATTAGCTGTTTTGTGGATGTTAAGGAGTGGTCGTGAGGGAGCTGGCTTTGGGGTGTTTTGTTTTATAGTTTTGTTTGTTTTTTATTTTACATGTACGAGTGTTTTGCCTGCATTTGTGTAAGAAGTACAAGTGTGCGCAGTGTTCATGGAGGCCAGAAGAGGGTATTGGATCCCCTGAAACTGGTTGGTCACTGCCATATGGGTGGTAGGAACCCAACCCAGTGAGTGCTTTTAACTGCTGAGCCATCTCTCCAACCCCTGGCTTTGGTTTTTAAACCAAACCCTGTCCTGCTGTTCTGCACACACACACACACACACACACACACACACACACACACACAAAGCAATGGAATGGTTTGAGAGGCTTGAAAGAATCCTGTGTTCCTGTAGGAGGCCCTGGAACTCGGGTAGAGTTTCAGAACTTGGCCTCCTCCTGATGGGACCCTGTCTCCCTCAGGCCTCCTTAGGGCTGTACAACAGGAGGGAGGGACGGGAGTCAGTGAACACTGGCAAAATGTGGGGCCTGAACAGGCCCAGGTCCCAGAAGGGGGCTAGGGTCTTGGGACATGTGTGACTCAGGGTGTTGTTGAGTCTCTGGTGGACTAAGAAACAGGAACCTGTTTATGTTATGTCTGAGGCACAGGCGGGCTTCATAAAGGAAGTGTTAGCAGCTGCTGTCCCTGGCCACCTGCTCCTCAGCACCTCTTTCCTGCTTTGCTCCAAGGAAACAGGTTTTCTCCGTAACTGCACTTTTCATAGGTTCTGCCTCAGCTAGTCCTACTCAGGCCACAGCTCTAACACCCAGCAATGACTGAACTTCTGCATGTCTGATCTAAATTTTAGGGAAGTGGGTCTGATTAGCAGAGCCCTGTAGCCGTCACTGCCAGTGACCCTTGAACAATAGGAAGACAACAAACATGGCTGCCTTGGTCCTTCCTCAGCAAGGGCTGGAAGGGACAGCTCCCCAGGCTCCCCAGTGTGAATCTAGATATGAAGATGTGTTCCACAGGCCTGCGTCAGGAGCATGAGTGCACAGGAGCCAGCCAGGCTGAGGTAGAAGCCTGCCTGTGGGGACCACCCAGAGACCCACCTCTGGGGTTGCGATCAAAGTGGCCCGAGTTTATTGTTTGAGCAGGAGATGGGGGTGAGAAGATCTACATTTAAACTGGAATCCTGGTCACTGCTAAGCTGCAGACACTGGCCTCTGCCAGCATCACCCAGCAGCCTGAGACGGAATATCAGGAGAGCTTCCCATAGCGTCGACCCCAGGGAAATGGGGGAAGATGGATGAGCTGAGAAATCAGCACATTAGGGCCTAACCAAAAGCTTTTCATAAAATAGATGAACAAAGCTGAAAATATTAGGAGAGCTCCCTATAGGGAAGGGGAAAGATTTTCAGGGGGACTATCAAGGTAGGGTGCAAGCAGAGTGTATGTGTGTGCTGCGTCATGTTCTTAATTGGTTGTGGTGAAAAAACAAACCATTTGAAGGCCACTGCCTTCAAGGTAGGAACCGAGCAGGGGAATAAGAGGAGGCCAGGGTCTGCCCCAACTTCACTACAAAGCAAAAGCAAGTCTTGTCATATTTAGCTTGACACCCTTCTGCCAGTGATACGTGCAGGCTATACACAGGCCTATCTATGGCTGCCCCAAACCCTCATGAGGACTGGCAGCCTTGGCCCAGCTACTACTGCTAAGATGGGTGATCTGGAAGGGAAGGCCTAACCACCAGATGACAAAAGTCACCCAAAGCGAAGCAGTGTTAGAGAGATGGCTCAGCAGCTAAAAGCATGTACTTCAGATCCTAACACCCGCATCGGGCAACCTGCACCTCCTATCACATGCACATACCCATAGACATACAAGTAATTAAAATTAAAAATAAATCTTAAGCCAGGAATGGTGACACACGCCTTTAATCCCAGTACTCGGGAGGCACAGACAGGTGGATCTCTGTAAGTTCAAGGCCAGCCTGGTCTGCACAGCGAGTTTCAGGACAGCCGGAACTATAGGGAGACCCTGTCTCAAAAAGACCAAAAATTAAATAAATAAATAAATTAAATAAATAAATAAATAAAATCTTTTTTTAAAAAGTTACCCAACGGTGCAGTGGGGGACCTTGTTCTGGGCAGCTGGGGCTCAGCCTCCCGTGGCCTTCTTCCCCACAGCTGATTTTCCTATTGGTTCCTAGAATGAGACCCCCCCTTCCTCCTGCTAGAAGCCTGTCAGGTCCCCATTTATTACAGGCACCCTCAGCAAACAGGAAGAACCTGGAAGGTCATCGCCCTCCATCTCCCACCCCTGCCCAGCACCCCTCAACCAGTGACTGCTGAAAAGAATAAGGTGGCCCCTCTGCAGGGCAGGCTCAATACTTCAGGCCTTCCTGGGGGTCACCAGGGCTGGGCGTCACCCAAAGCTTGTGACTCCTCCTCTCCACTACCTGTTTGGCCTCCCTCTTGGATTTCTCAAAAGTTTCTGCCCCCAGTAAACTATGAATGGCACATGTCAGGACAGTGAGTGAGTTCTTACCATGTCATGTGTAGCCTCAGCAACATTTAGAATGTTAGTTCAATTTTCATCCCAGAAGCAAACTCGGATCCCCTTGAAACCATTGCCAGACTTCACCTCCTCCTAGGTTCTCAGATACCTGCCCTATACAGTCATCTCCCAGTGACCGCTTTCCCTGGGGACTTCTAGATACAGCCTGCTGACCCGACCCACACGGGCTGTGCACATGTGAAGCTGTGACCCTCACAGTCACAGCTGAATCTCCTGCAACTTTCACCTACTTACCTTAACCATTAGACCTCCCTGTGGGAAACCTGCTTGGGTAACACCTGGACCCACTGAAGGTGCTGGCATGGTTCACATGGCAGCTAGTTGATGTATGGATTCCAACCAAAAGTGGAGTGCACCTGCACACCAGCCCAACAAGGGTGTGACGTAGGCAGTGCACCTGCTCATTTGCATAAGATAAGTGACCTGAGATAAGGACGCCCTTGTGCCTATGACCTCAGGTGAACGGTTAGCTATTGGTCAGAGGCCTGGAAGAGCAGGATTGGGCTATGAGAGATGAGGAAGAACAGGAAGGCATGTGAGCTACAGGAGTCGCCACAGCACGTGAAGACCCACACTGCACAGGACAGTCATTGTAGAAGAGCCATTAAACAAGCTAGTGAACAAGTCAACTCACCCGGTGATATAAGCCAGGCTCTGTCTTTGCCCCTTGCCCTCCATGGAGCATTTACACATTATGGACTCATAAGCACAGTATCAGAGTGATGATGATGAACCAAAACCTGACCCAAAAGCCTGGGCTGATTGAGCTATCTCTACAGGTCCCAGTACAACCTTAATCACCAGAGACAAGAGCTGAGCCCCTGATACAATAACATCCCATGAGGAGACATCTTTATCATGAGAAAGTCTGAGAGTCATTCTGACCAGGATCCTCACACATTCCTTCCAAGGGAGCCTTAGGCCATCAGTGTGGTTTGAGAGATGTCAGAATGAATGGTTCGCTGACATGAGCTCTCAGATGAAGGAGTCCAAGTTACGGCAATGACCATAGGGTCTGCTGGTCCTACCTACATCACACCAACTAGACACTACTGACTTAGAGGGTAGAATGACCTCTTCCAGATGTAGCTGAGGCCTCAACCTGGAGGTGACATCCTGTGAGGGGCAGGAGGATGTATATCCTTTGGGTTACACTATGCTCCCTAAACCAATACCCGTTATTTACCATGTGATATGAGTTTTCTATGATCTTGTGTTCCTGAGTGACATGATAAATGTTGACCCTTCCAGGTCTATGCTGGAAATGCAGCTTGAATTAAAAAAAAATCTTGGCTGATAATGTTGGTACACTCCTATAATCCTAGCACCGGGGAGAGAGAGAGAGAGAGAGAGAGAGAGAGAGAGAGAGAGAGAGAGAGAGAGAATCTTGACTCCAAAGGCAGCCTAGGCTACATAGCCATCTTTTTTTTTTTTTTTCTTTTCAAGACTCCCTGTAGCCCCAGCTGTCCTGGAACTCACTCTGTAGTCCAGGCTGTCCTTGAACTCACAAAGATTCTCCTGCCTCTGCCTCCCAAGTGCTAGGATTAAAGGTGTGCACCACATAGCCATCTTAAGCTACATAGTGAGACCCTGACTCAAAAATAAACAGCTTTATTATAGCAAGCCAGTGATGAGTACTGATGTTACTGAAGTAAAGGTTAGCCTATCCTGACTATTCTTCCTCACATGCCTAGCTACTGTTACAGTAGCATTCAGTAAACACAAGATACTATGCTAATCTCTTTGTTTGTTTAATTGTGTTTCTTATGACATAACCAGAAAGAGCACTTGACAGAGGAGAGAAGTGAGGGATAGAAAATTAAGGTCAAACATCCCTTTCTATCCACAGCGGAGTGGTTCCAGGCTGCCCCTCAGACACCAAAAATTCTATGGATATATTTGCATAGAACTTCCAACCATTCCCCCACCTGATACACCTTAATGTATGGCATATTTAATTTATTTTGTAGGGTGGTTTTTTTTTTTTTTTTTTTTTTTTTTTTTTGGTCTTTTCGAACAGGGTCTCCCTGTTAGACAGCTGGCCCCGGAGCTCGCTAGGGTTGTAGACCAGCCTGGCCTTTGAAGCTCACATAGATCTCCGCCTGCCTCTGCCACCACAGTGCTAGGATTAAAGCGTGTGCCAACACGCCTGCATTTATGTGGTGTTTTGAGTGTTTCTTTGCTGTATGTAAGTCCACACTGTGCATGCAATGCATGTGGAGGCCAGAAAAGGCCTTGGATCCTGGAACTGAGTTACAGATGGGTGTTAGCCACCATATGGGGCTGGGAATTGAACCTGGGTCCTCTGCAGCGTAGCCAGTATTCTTAACCCCTGAGCCATCTCTCTAGATCCCCTCCCATAACACTTTAAACCCATCCCTCTGCTCCTTTTTTTAGTGTGTATGAGTGATTGTCTGCATATGTGGCAAGGGCACTCCATGTTGTCGCAATGTCCACAGAACTCAGAAGAAGGCATCAGATCCCGCTAGAAGTTGAATTATGGACAGTGCTAACCCACCATGTGGTGTGGGAATCGGAAACCTGGTCCCTCTGCAAAAGACCAGCTAGTTTTGTCTTAACGGCTGGGCTGGCCATCTCTCTCCAGCCCCCAGCTGATGTACACCTCTATTTAAATCTAAATGTCATGTCACTACCTCAAAGGTGGACTTAATGTTGGGTCACTGGGCCTCTTTGTTCATCTTCCCAATGTGGCCACAATTAATAAATCTCTTGTCTGCTTTTCACATTACATGTTTGTCGAATTTTCCTACTGAGGACAAGTGACCGAGCCTGACTTGTTAGGGCTTTCAGATTCTGCTCCTCAAAACTCCACTAACAGGACTGTCCACCCTAATGGAAGGTCAGCTGACAGTCACGTACTCCATCTCAGCAACCTTACCTGTCCTCTGTTACATGCCAGGACTTACTCAGGTTTCTGGGATTAGGCTCAGACATGTCTTCGAGGCTGTTATTTTGCCTACTACATGTGGGTTCAGAAAATTATTTCCCTGGCATAACAACAAAATCAAATGCAGATGGTCAGTGCTGGCAGAACCTTGGGACTGGACAGGGAGCTGCAGGAGGCAGCAACTCAGGACAGCTCCCAGCAACAGCCAGGACCAAGCGCTGCTTCTCTAGTGTTTGTTGGGTAAGAATGCAGCACGAGCTGATGCTGTCTTCTAATTTTCCTAGAGAATCCAGAAATGCACATTTTTAATGCAAACGCACAAAACACAAACTACCATACATACATACACACAGAAGGGAGAGAGGACAGAGAGGAAAGGAAAGAGCAAGAGAGAGAAAGAAAAAGAGAGACCAAGTAAATCAAGATGTGAGCTGGTTGGTGACCCCAGGGCCAACCTGTGATCAGAGCCTATATTGGTTATAAAAGGCGGGTGAGGGGAGGGGGAGGATGGAGAGATTGGCTCAGTGATAGGTACGCCTGGAGAGGAACCAGGTTTATTTTCACAACCACATGGTTGTTACAACCTCTAGTAAACTCTTCTCTGACCTCCGTGGGCATTGCAATGACATAGGTGCACTTATATGCATGTGGGCAATACACTCATGCATAATAATAACAATAATAAAAGTTAGCTGNTAATTTTATTTATTTCTGTATGTGTATGAATGTACTGCCTGCATGCAAGTCTGTGCACCCGTGTCGTGCAACGCCGCGGAGGTCAGAAGAGGGTCTTGGATTCCCCTGGAGCTGGAGTTCTCCTGGAATTGGAGTTTCAGACGGCTCTCGGCCGCCATGTGGGTGCTGGGGATCGAACCCGGGTCCTCTGTAAGAGCAGTCGGTGCTCTTAACCGCTAGGCCATCTCTCCAGCCCCCTGTTTTCCTTTTTAAATTATTTATTGTGTCACTCAGTACTTCATATATATTTGGTGGACATTCTCATTACTTACTAATTGCAGGAGGTAAAAGTTTTCCCAGATTATTATTATTTTTTTTGGTCTTTTCGAGACAGGGTCTCCCTGTAGCCCCAGCTGGCCTGGAGCTCGCTATGTAGGCCAGGCTGGCCTTGAACTCACAGAGATCCGCCTGCCTCTGCCACCCAAGTGCTAGGATTAAAGGCGTGTGCCACCCACGCCTGGCTATTTTGTGTGTTTGAGTGTTTCTTGTGCATGTATGTAAGTCCACCTGTGCATGCAATGCCTATGGAGGCCAGAAAAGGGCCTTGGATCCCTGGAACTAGAGTTACAGATGGGTGTTAGCCACCATATGGGGCTGGGAATTGAACCTGGGTCCTCTGCAAGCGTAGCCAGTGCTCTTAACCCCTGAGCCATCTCTCTAGTCCCCTCCCATACACTTTAAACCATCCCTAATTACTTCCTTTTTTTATGTGTATGAGTGTATTGTCTGCATATGTGCAAGGGCATCCATGTTGTGCAATGTCCACAGAAGTCAGAAGAAGGCATCAGATCCCCTAGAATTGGAATTATGGACAGTTGCTAACCACCATGTGGGTGTTGGGAATCGGACCTGGCTCCTCTGCAAGAACAGCTAGTTCTCTTAAGGGTCGCTGGGCCATCTCTCCAGCCCCCAGCTATGTACACCTCTATTTAAATCTAAATGTCATGTCACTACCTCAAAGGTGGACTTAATGTTGGGTCACTGGGCCTCTTTGTTCATCTTCCCAATGTGGCCACATTAAATAAATCTCCTTTGTCTGCTTTTCACATTACATGTTTGTCGAATTTTCCTACTGAGGACAAGTGACCGAGCCTGACTTGTTAGGGCTTTCAGATTCTGCTCCTCAAAACTCCACTAACAGGACTGTCACCCTACTGGAAGGTCAGCTGACAGTCACCGTACTCCATCAGCAACCTTAACTGTCCTCTGTTACATGCCAGGACTTACTCAGGTTTCTGGGATTAGGCTCAGACATGTCTTCGAGGCTGTTATTTTGCCTACTACATGTGGGTTCAGAAAATTATTTCCCTGGCATAACAACAAAATCAAATGCAGATGGTCAGTGCTGGCAGAACCTTGGGACTGGACAGGGAGCTGCAGGAGGCAGCAACTCAGGACAGCTCCCAGCAACAGCCAGGACCAAGCGCTGCTTCTCTAGTGTTTGTTGGGTAAGAATGCAGCACGAGCTGATGCTGTCTTCTAATTTTCCTAGAGAATCCAGAAATGCACATTTTTAATGCAAACGCACAAAACAAACTACACATACATACACACAGAAGGGAGAGAGAGACAGAGAGGAAAGGAAAGAGCAAGAGAGAGAAAGAAAAAGAGAGACCAAGTAAAATCAAGATGTGAGCTGGTCGGTGACCTCAGGGCCCAACCTGTGATTCAGAGCCATATATTGGTTTAAAAGGCGGGTGAGGGGGAGGGGGAGGATGGAGAGATGGCTCAGTGAGTACGACCACTGGAGAGGAACCAGATTTGATTCCAAACACCCACATGGTGGTTAACAACCTTCTATAACTTCAGTTCCCTCTTCTGACCTCCGTGGGCATTGCATGACATAGGTGCACTTATATGCATGTGGGCAATACACTCATGCTCATAAAATAATAACAATAATAAAAAGTAAGCTGGGTTGGGTTGGTGGCTCAGTTGGTAGTATTCTTACCTAGCATACACGAAGTTATGGGTTCGATCCCCAGTACTGTATAAACTGGGAGCAGCGGGAGTGCACACCTGTAGTCTTAGTACTTGGGAGGAAGATCAGGTGTTCAAGTCATTCTCAGTTACACAGTCAATTTGAGGCCAGCATGGGCCACTTGAGACTGTCTCAAAAAAAACAATAAAATAAGATAAAAGCAGAGCTGAGCTGCCAGCCTGGCCGGTGAGGCTGCAGATTAACCACCACATTCTAGAAACACTCATCCCTTCGCTTTGAAGCCTTTAGAGTCAGGGAGGTCTGCAGAGCCCAGATCGGCCGCACCGCCACCATCCCAGCCCTGACAGCTTCTCTCCTGGCCCACCACTGCTCATGTTTCTTACTCCCACGTATTTGCCGGCGCCTGTTCCTCCTCCTGGAATTCCATGCTAGATTCAAAGAATACCCTCTTCTTCCTACCAACTGTCCCCTTCTCTGTTGAAGGGCAGCCCTGGTGTCCCACCATAAGCAAGACCCCTTGACCTCAGCAAGGCCCGCTGACCTCCCTTCAGGTAGAGGAGGGATACCTGAGCTGAGGATCGCCTGGCCAGAGAAACGCTGTGAAACTTCCTCTGTCAAGTGCCCTGAGGCCCCCTGTTGGCTTTGAAGCAGGCCTCTTATAGATTGTCCCCTGCCCTGCAGGGATCTGTTACCAGCCCCCAGCTTCTTGCCCCTCTGGACTCTGTGATTTCCCGTTTTAAAAGATGAATCTTCTGATCACAGAAGTTAAGTCTTGTGACCCTTGTCACAAGAACCAAAGGGGATTTCTAGCTTTTAACTACAAGTATGTCTGTTACAGTAGAGCTTATGTCCAACAAGCCAGGTCTCAGCTTGAGTGCATTGGAAGCCTTCTTTCTTTTCCTGCAATGCTGGATGTCCAGGACCTAGCATCTTCCCCGGAGGCAAGAAAGACTATTTCAAAGTACAAGAAGCAGCACCCTGCTGGCCTGCCCTGGCGAGTGCCCTGGGCTGACGCCCAAGGTGGCTCCTGGCTTCCAAGTGAACATTGATGGATAAATGCTGAGCTTCCCTGCTGCCAAATGAGGGGGAGCATCCCACAGGGAGTGTCTCACAGGAAGTGCTCTGGCTACACAGAACAGCAGAGGTAACATACAAGACATTTATTTAATAAGAGTGAAGATCCAGACATGGTGACGCATGCCTTTAATCCCAGCACTTGGGAGACAGAGGCAAGCAGATCTCTGTGAGATGGAGACCGGCCTGGTCTACATAGTGAGTTCTAGGAAGCTGGGGCTACAGCGAGACTCTGTCTCAAACACACACACACACACACACACACACACACAAACAAACAAATAAACAAACAAACAGTAAAGATCCAGGGAAGCCACACACACACACACACACACACACACACAAACAAACAAATAAACAAACAAACAGTAAAGATCCAGGGAAGCACAGTCTATCTATACACCTAGAAAGTAGAAGCGTGCGCACTTGTGTGTGTGTGTGTGTGTGTGCGCGTGCGCGCGTGCGCACGTGCACATGTGCATGTGCATGTGGAGGCCAGAGGTCGTCCTCAATCACTCTCCACCTTCTTTTCTGAGACAGGATCTCTCACTGATCCCTCTTGAGTGACTGACTAGGGAGCCGCAGGGATTTTCCCGACTCTACCTCCCCAGCATTTAGACTGCAACAGAGAAGCCCTTACATGGGTTCTGGGGATCCAAAGTCAAGTCCTCATGCATAACAAGAAGTTCACTGAGTAAGCCGTTTCCGGAGACCCTAGAAAGTGTATCTTCTCAGTAATCCCAGGACTCGGTTATCTGTATCTTCTCCTTGAACCAGTCCCAGTAGACTGCAACCCACCATGGATTTGGTGAACACTTAGCTAGCATTATCAGCTAAGGTTTGTTCACATAACAAACAATATAGCTATTTGTTTATTTTTGCCTGAGTCTGAGTTGGACCAGATCCTGTCTATCTCAGTGAGGCTCACTCATGTTCATGTGCTACTGTCACAGATAGGTTGGTTTAAGGTGGATGTGCTCATGTGCTTAGTAGTTGGTTTGTAGTTGCTTAGCCACAAGGCAAGACTGGGCTTTTTCAAATGGTGTTGGGGTTGGGGGAAGGGAAGGCTCTGAGAGAGGAAGTGCAGTACGTAGAGGGTTCTTAAAGCCCAGGCCTGGTACAGCATCACTTGCACTTCATTCTGCAGTCAAAACAAATCCCAAGGCCAGCCCAGATTCAAAGCATGCACCCCAGATTCAATAGATTGTGCCCCTTGATGGGAGTATAAGAAGTCACAAAGTTACATTGTAAAGAGGCCTGTGCCAACAGACAAAGAATCTTCCCGTGGGAATCAATGCAGCCACCTTCCAATTCACAGTTACTAGTTCAGGGGAACACAGAACCCAGCTGGACCAGTCAGAATCCTTCCCTGAGATTTTTCTATTCTGCTGTTAAGATGGAGCCACCCTTTTCTCTCTGGCCATGTGTAATGTGGGCTTGGAAGTAGCCAGCATGTCCCAGGGAACATTGGCTAGCCTAAAATAGGGCCCCTTAAGGCTGTTGTGTAGAGTTGGTAGCCAAAGCCCCTGGTTCTAGTGTGTCCTGCTCTCACTCTGCCTTCCTTGGTGACACGAGCCAATGAAACCCCTTTTCTCTAAGCAATTTTGACTTGAGTCGCTGTATGTTCTGCTTTGCCCACTGCTGGAACAATCTGATGAATGCATTCCATCACTATTTGAGCCAGTGGATGATGGCTATACTGGTATCATTCTACCTCAAGAAGAGAGGAAAGTTTTCTGGGTCCACCAGAGCAGTTGTGAACTCCAAGGCCAAATTGCAGAGGGTCTAGGGTCCTGGGACCACAGCAACTATTCCAGGGAGGATGATCCTGGAATCTAGGATCCTGGGCTTGGCTGGGCCCCCATGTCCCAGAAGGCAGGCTCAGAAGACCCACTGAGACAGTGAGGTCCTAGTGTAGATGTCAGTCAGGAAGCTCTGGGTGCAGTAACAGAAACCAGCTCTAATTATCTTGAGGAGAAAGAAAAAGATGATGTGCTTGGTGAGGGGCTGAAAGGGGAAATGGAAAACAATTGTGGCCCCCTCAGGCTTGAGGTGGCCCACACAGGCTTGGGGTGGCCCACGCAGGCTTGGGGTGGCCCACACAGGTTTGGTGTGGCCCACGCAGGCTTGGGGTGGCCCATACAGACTTGGGACAGGAACTGACAGCCTCTTCAGGACAGGTATAGAATAGATGGATTCTAACTTTCCTGTGTGCCTTGGCCTCACCTCCTGCTAAGGGGCATCTTGTTGGTCAGGCTGAAGTCACAGGCCAAACTGTTCTCATCCCACTGACCTCTGGTAAGAAGCAGGGTCTACCAGATGACATTCAGGGCCTCCTTCGGTTTACATCAGGGGACATCAAATGACAAGTCTGGGCTCCAAGTATAGCCAGGCTTCTATTTTTATGTTCTATGTATTAAAAATAGTTGTTATGGGCCTGATAAGATGGGTCAGCAGTACAAGTGCTTACAGACAAGCCTGGGATCCGAGTTAGGTCTCACTTTACGGATGGAACCCACGGTGGAAGGAGAAACCAACTCCTGAAATTTGTTCTCTGACCTCCGTATGCACACCACGGCCTGGGAGCCCTCTCACCCCCAGGGAGAACCACGTGCAGGCACACATTATAACAACAATAATAATAATAATAATAGTTTTTATGTTTAAAGTGGTTGTGTTATAAACAATCATATAAATACCTGTATTATGCCTCTTGACTCATAAAATCTGGTCATTGGGGCTGGAGAGATGGCCTAGTGGTTAAGAGCACCAACTGCTCTTGCAGAGGTCCTGGGTTCGATTCCCAGCACCCACATGGTGGCTAAGGACCATCTTAACTCCAGTTCCAGGGGAATCCAACACCCTCTTCTGACCTTCTCAGCATTGCACAACACGGGTGCACAGACCTACATGCAGAGAGTACACTCATAAGCATAAAAAAAAATCTGGTCATTGAAGAAAAAGTTTGCAGACTCCTGGCTTACACAGCAGGACTTGGACACCTGGGGACATTGACTACCACAGGCAGATGTGGAAGAAAGGCTTCTTTCAAAGGAAGTTAGGGGGTTGTCAGCAAGGTCAGGGGAGAGATTCTGAGTGACCAGATATAATCAAGGTTGTGTGTGTGTGTGTGTGTGTGTTTTCATGCTAAGATCTCTCATCAGCTGTCACCTAGGAAGAAACTCTCAGCCAAGTGTTTTGAGCAGGATGCCCTTTGTTTCATTGTCAAGTTAGAAGATGAAATAGCTCCCGATACAATGCAGAGCAGAGGGACCTGGGAACTCTAAGCACACCATCAAAGTCAGCATGACAAAAAGAGTCAATTGGAGAACAGAGAAGCAGAATGCTTCACTTGTCCACCGTGTTCAAGTCCAGCTCTGAAGCTGTCCCGTGGAAAGATGTTGAGAGGGAATAATGGATACCCTTGGAGCTGGCAGCTCCAGCCTCTGCCGCTTTTCACTAGACCTGTGTGTGAGATGACCTGTGAATGAGTCACCCCCTCCACCCTCATGGCTGAGGACATGTGACACATAGCTGAGGCCAGTCAGTCTCCAGCCTAGTAGGGAAAGCCAGCCATAGTTACTGCTTGACACTGCTTCTAGGGGCAGTTCACCTCACAGTTGGGTTGTTTTTTTTTTTCTGTCTTTTTGAGACAGGGTCTCCCTGTAGCCCCAGCTGTCCTGGAACTCACTCTGTAGACCAGGCTGGCCTTGAACTCACAGAGATCCACCTGCCTCTGCCTCCCAAGTGCTAGGATTAAAGGTGTGCACCATCATGCTCACCTTACAGTTGTAACTCAGCAAGCTCCTCCCTTGGAGAGACTCCATTTTTGCCACACAGGACATGGCTGAGCTGTGGAGTCTCAGAGGAGCATAGTTCAGGGACAGGGGGAGGAATATCCCTTGACTCCTCAGGACCAGTCCAAGCAAGATGCCTGAGCCCCATTGCAATGTGAGGCTCCAGAAGGCACCAGGATTCATTGTGCTTTAGAAGAAAGATGGGGTGTCATAGGAGAAGAGAAAGAGAGGATGCTGGGAAGCAATAGAAAAGGAACCGGGCATGTATATGGAAGCTTTCAGATACTTCTGGAAAATGTCCAGATATTTCCCATGGGAACACTGCCTGCTTTTTTCTCCCTTAGCCAACATTTCTGAGACTGTGAACTATCACTCACCCCCTTCAGGACTGTCATGGAGTTCACACTCACAGGAAAGTAGGGCAGAGGCTGGGACTGAGGACCCGAGAGTTACCTGCCGTGTCAAGCGTCTGTCACTGAAATGACAAGGTTTTTTAAATTTTATTTTACTTTACTTTTTTTTTTTTTTTTTTTTGGTTTTTATGAGACAGGGTCTCCCTGTAGCCCCAGCTGGCCTGGAGTTCACCATGTAGACCAGGCTGGACTTGAACTCCCAGAAATCTGCCTGCCTCTGCCTCCCAAGTGCTAGGATTAAAGGCATGCACCACCACACCTGGCTACTTTACTTTGTAATTAAATTTTACTTTATGTGTATGAGTGTTATGCCTGCATCCATCTAAGTGCACCTGTGTCATGCAAAGCCTGTGGAGGTCAGAAGTGGGTATTGGAGCTCTGGGAACTGGAATTACAGGCAGTTATTAGCCACCATGTGGATGCTGAGAATAGAATCTAGGTCCTCTGGAAGAGCAGCCAAGCCAAGTTGTAAAATGAAAAGAATTGTGAAAGAGAGATTATTCAGAAGGAGTAAGATGCATAGAGACAGGAGTTTGAATCAAATCTGCAGTCTAGAGGCAAAGCTTTGGGGTCAAGTGACTAGGTGGCTCGCATGTCAGAGGTGTCATTATCATCAAACTTGGGATCACAGTCTGTGCCCCCAAGAAGTTAGGTTCAACCACCCATGCCATTAGAATAGCCAATAGTCGAGGTGTGATCCTGCCTGCCATTGGCCCATCATGGGCTTCCGTCTGCTGCCAGAGTAATCTGACAAGTTATCAGCACCAAGTGAAGTCTCTCTGGGAAATAAGTCCTCCTCTTGCCAGCCCACGCTTTAGGCTTTCTCTTCTTCCAAAATTCCAGTTTTTCAGGGTCCATTGGTTGAAGTGATGGGCACATGTCCCATCAAAGTATCTTCATTCCTGCCAAGCCAGTTACATGAACTGGTAAAAGAAAAGCAGGCCGGTAAGAGCAGGCGCGGCCTGAGTGAAGTTGGTAAGCATAGGTAACATCTAGGGGGTTATTTGGGAAGCCAGAACTGTAAGTCACATCTCCAGGGTTTCTAGCATTCTGTTTTCCTTGGTGCAGAGGCAACAGCTTCTTGTCTGCGGTGGCTCTAGAGCAGTGTCGCTCCAGGAGCAAGAGAGAGCTGGAAGGAGACCCTGTCCCAGGGTTCAGTATAAAGGGCCTGGTGCCGGGAACCCCCTGGGGAGGGAGAAGCATCAGCCACCACCACGTCAGCGGGTGTCAAGGGGGAGCTCATCATGCAGAACCATGGGCAGCGACAGGACCTCCAGGCGGGTGATCCCACTGGCCAAGGTGAAGTGACCTAGAAAGAGCTCAGAATGCAAGTTCCAGGGCCCCTGTGAAGATCCAGCCTGCCAATGTTGCTGTCAGAACAGACTAGACAGAGCAAGGGCAGAAGGAGCCAGATGTCTGTCAAGAACTTGTGGGGGAGGCTGGGAGAGGCACTGAGCCTCCCTCTCAGCATATGAGCGCTGATCAGACCCTCAGAGGCCTTTCCTTGGTCCCTGTCCTGTAGCCTTCCTATAAACTGAAAGAAAACTGAGCTGACTTTACTGTTAAGTATCACTGACTAAACCCGAACTGGACAGGGCAGGGAGGAGATATAGAGGACCCTGCTGCCCCTTGGCAGCCCTGCCCTCTGCTGCCCCAGCCTGAGTGATGAAAACTTGGGAGGCACCTAGACCTATAGGGCCAGCCCAGGCCACACACATCTCAGCTGAGACTGGAATTGCTTCCTGATGTGAGCGCACTCTCTTCTCAAGGCCTCACGAACTCATCGAGGCAGCAATCGTCCTGCCTTCTCATCTTCTTCTCACAACTTCTCCCTTGTTGGAAGTGAGGAGCAAGCAGGTGGGACCAGAGCTTGTTAGACGGTCAGAGAGCTCTATGAACCGTGGAGGACGGCATCGCCCTTGCTCTGATGCCTGTCTGAGCCTGTTCTCACCCTTATGGAGTCCCCAGCCTTGGCGGTGAGACCGACTGCTGACTTGTGTCAGACCAGAGGTGCTAGAGTGGAAATGGAAGAACACACAGAGCCACAGGGAGAGCGGGGCCGGGCGGGGACTAGAGCACCAAGCCCGTTACTAAGTATCCAATCACTGTTTGTTCAGCACACCAGTTCCATGAGGTGTTAAGTCTTTTTTTATCTGCTATTCCCCCAGTGCCTAAAATAGAAACAGGCATGTGGCAGGCAGGTGCCTAATAATTGAATCCTGCCCAAATGAGTGGATGAAGAGAAGGCGGTCAGGTGAGTTGGGTCATCACGGGTGAGTCAGAGATGAGGTGGACAGCATTCCAGGGAGAAGGAACAGTAAGTATGGACGAGTGCCCAGCAGCATGGGGTGCATCCAGAATCTGGAGCCATCAGCAAGCCCACTATGCCAGCAGAAGAGGGAGGAGATAGTAACGAATCTGCCTCTGGGGATCTGGGTCCTTACCCTGAGGACCCCGCAGGGGAGCACACACAGGGACTGCTAATTACCCTGGCAAGTGTGGCTATCAACCAGAACTCTTCCTCTATTGCCGGGAATCTATCATGGTATAATTATTTTGAGAAAGTCTGACCATTTCTTACATAGTTAGACATAGAGCTAATGTCCATCCCAGCAATTTCACATATGGGTATTTTCTAAGAGGAATCCACATGTGTCCACACAAAAGCTGTGAGCAAAAGGACACAACAGAATTATCCACAACGGACCCAACTGGAAGCATCCCAGTTGCTCACCACTGAAGGAACAGGTGAAACAGAGAAGTGAAAAGTCAGAGGATGGATGAGAGCGGGAAACAGTGTGAGTAGAAGCTGGGCGTTTATAAAGGAGTGTGTACCATCACCGCTTCAAGAGAATCCCCCTCCAAAAGTCATCTATGTGGTGGAAGTCAGCACAGAGGTTGTTGAGGGTTCAGGGAGGGTGCTTGAAAGAAGGTGCAGGGCCCCTTATTGGGTGATGGAAGTGGTGTGTCCCTGGATTGATTCAACAGTCTGCTTTGAAGCTTTGCCCATCTCTTAGATGTCAATATCCCTGAATAAAGGATGGGGGCTTCCTGCAGAAGCTCTGAGGGGCTCAGGCAGGGGACAGCAAGGAGCCTCCTGCAGTGCCTGTGCTTCAGGGCTATGGCCTGGACTGGGCAGGGGCTGCGGGGTGGAGGAAGGACCAGTGGAGGCTAAGGAGGTGCAGGGCAAGACCACCTGCCAATCTCCTTGAGAGAGAAAAGGGAAGGGTGGCTCAGAGCCTTCCTTCCGGACACCTGTGGAAATCCTTAGCCCAGCCCCACACCATCCACGGGCTTCCTGTCTGATTGAGAAGACCAGGCCCTGGCTGCCCTTTTGACATTGAGACCTCACAGGGTTAGTATCCTGTGACACAACCTGATTCATGAGAAGTGCAGTCCCAGTGACCTCAGCTCCATGATGTCATCAGGAGGAGCCCTCGGGCTTCCCAGATGCTGCTGCTTCTGGGAGAAGCGGTGTGAGCCTGGCAGGCCCCTGGGCTCACTGATGGTTGGGTGCCTAGGTCGCCCCCAGAGCCTGAAAGTGCAGCCCCTAGGAGCTGTAGGTTAACATTCTAGGGATGGACGCTGTACCAGGAGAGGGACACCGGCCACTCTCCTCACCTGCTGGCACAGAGCCCAATAGAAATGATCTGTCCCCGAGCCCTGGGAGAGAGGTAGGGAGCTCCCAAGGCCTCTGAGCAGGGCACCGTGGGGCAGGACAGACGCCCCAGCCTTGTGGCTCCACTCACAGGTCTCTGTGGTGAGGTGTGCATCCCTGAGGCACAGCACAGCCCCGGGGAAAGTCCCAGGTGTCTGTCAGCGGGGACCTTCCCCGTCCTCCAACTTCCAGTAGTGGCTTCCTCCTCAGCACTGTGATGACAGTCAGTCCAGCCCTCTGGCCTCCAACAAAACTCAAACTCTCATCACACAATTCCTCCTCTCAAGAGGCCTTGGGCTCACTCCCAAGAACCACAAATCTTTGAAGTGTGAGATAAGGCACCATCCTCTGTCCCCTTCCATACCTCACACTGAGTTCTCCTGGAATAAAGGAAGCTTGTTGTAGATGTTTTGGTGAGGTGTAATTTGAAAACAAGGAGAATGCACAGATCTTCCAGGCTGAGTCTGAGGAATGGACACACACACACACACACACACACATGCACACACACACACATGCACACGTCCCACTATCAGACAGATCCTTGCCCATAGGAACCACTATTCTGACTTTTGCCACCACGAGTAGTTTACCTGCTCTTGTACTTCAGAATATGTGCACAGGCTATTTTTCTTCTTTAGATCAGTCCTGTGAGCATCATCCATGCTGCTACATGTCTTGGTAGCACATCCTTTTTCTTTGCTAAACACTATTCCATTGTTGGAAGTACCACAAGCAAATACCCATGTTATTGTTCGTGGACATTTATTTTGGCCTGATTTCAGTTTGGGGCTCTACTTATTAACTTTTTGTAGAGCACTTGTGTGGATGCACTGACTCACTTCTGTTGGACATGTGTCTAGGAGTTGGAATTTCTGGGTCATAGGTAGGCATATTTCGGCCTTTCTAGATAAATGAGCAACAGTTTTCTACAGAGACTGTCTATGCACACTCAGACCAGTGATTAGGAAAGTTGTAGTTAGCAACATCCCAGCAGCCCTTGTTCATTTCAGCCCATCTGCTGGGTGTCTGCTAATGGTGCCTCAGAGGAATTTACTTTGCTCTCCCTGTCTAAGGATGATGTGTCCCTTCCTTCCTCTCACATGCTTCAGAGTCACCTGCGTGCCTTTGTGTATGAGTGTGAAATACCTCCCCAAGTTTTCCCTGCTGTCTACAGGGCTCTTTACCTTTCTTATTGATTAATGGGCGTTCTTTGCTCAAGACAGGCCTTTGGTCAGAGGACCGTGTCTTAGGCATCACTGCCCACTGTCTTCATTTTCTAACCTCTTTGTCTATTTATTTTCTTTCTTTCTTTCTGTCTTCTCTCTTTTTTCTCTTTCTTTCTCTCTCTTTTGCTCTTTCTTTCCTTCCTTCTTTCTGACAAGGTCTCATGTAGCCTAGGCTAGCCTAAAATTCTCTATGTAACTAAGGATCGTCTTGAACTTTTGGTCTTCCTGCCTCCCTCCCAAGTGCTAAGATTACGGCCAGCACCACCACAGCCTGCTATGGGCCCTCAGGGGAGAGAAGCCAGGGCTTCGAGCATTCTAGGCGAGCACTCTACCAACTGAGTCTCATACCAGCCCTAACCTCATTTCTGCATCTTTTGATGATGGAAGTTACTGGAGTGGAGGAAGTATAAGCTGTCCATATTCCCTCCCCAGTGCCTTTTGCATTTTTGGTAGGCAGTCTGTGAGAAGCCAAGGTTTGTGTGGCCAGGTTCATGCCAGCTTCTATCTTGTCCTTCCTCTGGTGACTGAACTCTTTACTCACCTGAGCTGGTCCATGAAGACACTATCCATCAGTTTGCCTGACCATTCATCCACCCAGCCACCAGCCCATCTATTCATACATCCACTCACCCATCCATTCAGTCATCTATCCATCTACCCATCCATCCACCTGTCCATCCATCTATCCATCTACCCACCCATCCACTCATCCATTCATCTATCTGTCCATCCATCCATCCATCTGTCCATCCATCTGTCCATCCATCCATCTGTCCATCTATCCACCCATCTGTCTGTCCATCTTTCCAATAGGTATTGCCACCTCCATGAGGTGAATGAGAACAAGCAGTAAATCAGGTGATAGAAGAATTAGTAAGATAAACAAGACCTCAAGGAGCCTATGATCTGTTAGAGAAAATACAATGCACTCAAAATCCTTAACAGATTTTGCCAGGTGTGGTGGCACACACTTTTAATCCCAGCACTTGGAAGGCAGAGGCAGGTGGATCTCCGTGAGTTCAAGGCCAGCCTGGTCTACATAGTAAGTTCCAGGACAGCTCAGGATACAGGGAGACCCTGTCTCAAAAAGACCAAAAAAAATCCTTAGCAGATTTTGATTCCCTTGTGCCATCCTGAAGTGTGAGGCTATCATTCAGGACACTGAAATTCACACGTATTTGGCTGTTCTGTGGCATTCCTTCCAATATTTGTAGGGAGTCCAATTCCCACAGGTCTGAGCTGAAAAAAAAAAAAAAACTCAACACCTGATTTTCAAGTTCATTATTTTATTTTTAATATTTTGTTCATTATTTTTATTTTATGTGTATGAGCGTATTGCCGGCATGTGAGTATGTGCACCCATGTCACACAATGTCCACAGAGGTCAGAAGAGGGCATCAGATTCTCCTGGACCTGCAATTACAGATGGTTGTTACCCACCATGTGGGTGCTAGGAGACGAATCCAGGTCCTCTGCAAGAGCAGCCCGTGCTCTTAACCACTGAACCATCTCTTCAGCCTCCACATTTATCATATATTTTAGATGCTTAGCCTTTATCGGTATGACCTGACCTAGTGGGCAGCACTGCCCCAGCACTGAGTTAAGTCTTGTTGTGACTGGGCTGTATTTGGAGAAGCGTCCCCCACAGACATCACTGGGGGAATCAGCTGTGAGTGTTTGAAGGCTGGGACCCACCCTGAAGCAGAAAGGAAGGAAGCGGCCACACCCAGAAGTTTCCGAAAGCCAATGGAGCAGGCTGAGAAGGAGACAGGAGTTGGAGGGGAGAATAAATGGGGTCTTTGTCCTGGTCAGAAATGGGGTGTCCTTCAGCTCGGTGCTGTTGGGTCTCAGGTCAAGCCGGGTCCTGGGGGCTTAGGCCAGAGGTGGGGAGGACAGAGAACATGCAGCCCTCCTGGGAGGCCCCTGGCCTGTGAACACCAGCTTGGAAGATGCACCTCAGCTGCCCAGCCCCGGCCTCTGCCCCACAGTCCGACCTCTTCCTCGGGACAGAGGCTCAGAGTCAACAACCGACAAAGAACCCATTGGCCCTGACCTCCACCTGGCTAGGCGCTGTGCCACTCTGAATCTGACTGCCCAGAGTCCCCTAGCAAGCCTGGCTCCTGTTCTGCCTAAGTAGCACTTGTCCTCTGAGGACACTGGCCCTTTGTTGGAGGGATGGCTTATGGGGACAGCCCTAAGCAGCAGCTGAACCCAGTGGCCAGGCTGGCGCCAGGTGTGACCGGAGCCTCAGCAAAGAAGTCTCCTACACACTGACCCAGCGGGTGTGGGCAGGGTGGACTGAGCAGCAGTCCAAACACCGAGTGCCTGATGGGACAGAGCTGGGTCAGGACTAGAGAGGCTGAACTGGCTGCCTGCACCCCAGACCAACTAATTCCTCAACCCCCCTCTCTACTACTTTGCTATATCAAGCTCAGACCCTCATGGTGGCCTTGCCAGATGTAAAAGACCAAATTCATTCCCAAAGGTGGCCCCTGTTACCTCAATAGGCAGAGAGCCTGACAGTGGCCCCTCTACTTACTCTTCTAGAACAGCAGAGTAACAAAGACCCTTTGACCTGCTGCCAACCCCACACAGGCTCAATGGCTGACTGAGAGGTGGATGTGTCTGGACCAGAGCAAGGATGAAGGGGTCATTTCTAATCTTTCTTTGTGCAAGGCTCCACACTGAGTACTTGACCTACAGCCTCCCTCCTTGTCACTCACAGTGACCTTGAGAGGATGCTCCAATAACAGCAACAAAGAGACCCCCCCCCAAGTGACCAAGGAAACCAGTGTGGGACCGAGTGTGCACTGGACCATATCTTACCAGTGCCCCTCCCCAGGCCCTGCAGTATCGGGACAGCAGATGAGATTCTCCATGGGTCACAGTCACAGAGAGCCATGTGTGTTGATTCCAGACACAAAGTTTGGGCAGAGGGCTTTTCCTAGAGGTAGGGAAACCACAAAGATGGTCCAGGCAACAGCTACCGTGAAAAGCCCTGGGCACCCCCCCCCCGGACCCCAACCATGAGATCCTGGGGTCCTAACCTCCTAGGTCACCTCTGTAACAGGAGCCAGCAGACTTGCTACTGGAACCCAGAGGGTGCTTCTAACAGCCTGTGCTCTGATTGCTGTGTGCAGAGGGCAGCCCTGCTCCCTGTCTCAACAGCCCGCCCCCCTCACTCCTGTCAGCTCCCACTGTAGTCTTCTTGGGTTCCCAGCTCAGTCTCAGCCTCTGTTGATTATCCCCAGAGGACCATGGTATAGAGCTAAGCACACAATAGTGAGAGGTAGAGATTAGAGCTTTATGTCTCAGTAAGGACTGACCTCAAGGACCTCTTTATGACTCAGTTTCCTCATCTGTACAATGGAGCTGGTGATCATTGGAGTTAATGATGTCCCCCTTATAGACTTACTATGGGATTTAGGTGCACTGTGAATGGGGAGCACTCTGCCTAGAGCCTCATTAAAGCCTATGGTTATTAAGGTTCAGCAGTGTAGTAGCCAGTATGCTGAGAAGTACACATGCGCAGAGCTTGTCCCTCATCAACCTAACCTGCCCTGGGCAGATGAGACCATACAAGCAGCTGAGTTGCAGACCTGGGCCAATCACAAGGTGACACAACACTGCACTTAGAGGAGAGCAGGAATGAGAACAGTACATAAACCCTAACCCTGGCCCCAATAAATGAGTCCGCGACAGCTCGCCCTTTGTCTGCATTCACCTGATTCCCAGGGTCTGTGTCTTGACTCTGTACCTCTCACCCCCTTGTTCACAGTTGGACCATGAAATTTCCCAGCAGGCCTGGGGACTGTCTACATCTGGCACCCAACATGGTTTTCCTATCCCCCAGTGCTGGCAAGGCACCCCCTTCCTTGATCAGTGAGTAGGCCCCCTTATGTGTTCTTTGTTTTTTCGGCCTGCTTTAGGGTGAGTGCCTGGCCCCCAACACCCCCACACACACACACACCAACAGCACCTCAGTGATTTGGAATCCAGGCACAGGGTCTGGATTTTTGGTTCCAGAACTGACAGGGCATCAGCTCCATGCTTGCAGCGTTTCCTCTCTTCGTCTGACTATGTCTTGTGTTTATGGTAACTGTTCTTCCATGTGTCTAAGCATGCATCTAAGTTTTTGTGTGTGTTTTAATTCAGTAATTATAATTGTCTCAGGTTGGATCTCTCAAACAAAGTGGCCACTTCAAGTTTCAATCCTTTATGTGCACAGAATCATTCATTTTAGCATGCCAGACTAGATAACACACATGCAAACTTTAAAAATTGATATTTAGGGGGCTGGAGAGATAGCCTAGCAGTTAAAAGCACCAACTGCTCTTGCAGAGGACCCAGGTTTGATCCCCAGCACCCACATGGCGGCTAAGAACCATCTGTAACTCCAATTCCAGGAGAACTCCAGTTCCCGGGGAATCCGACACCCTCTTCTGACCTCTGCGGTGTTGCACGACACGGGTGCACAAACCTACATGCAGACAGTACATTCATACACATACAAAAATAAATAAAAATTTAAAAAAATCGATATTTAAAAATGCATTTAAAGACCTAAAATTTGGATACTGTAGAGATCTCTAAATTTATTGTCTCTGAGTTTATCAAATGCTTCACAACAGTGGTAATTTTTATAGGAATTAGCCTCTGAGTTGACTTTTTAAGGATCCTATTTTCTAAGATGACATTTTGGGTTGTGTCTGCTTTCAAAAGGGATTGTGTGAGGTAACTTGCTTTGAAATCATCTACCTTTTTGAGACTTCTGCAGACCAGATTCTCTGGGTGGATGTATCCCTGATTTAACATTAACTATCCTTCTGGACTGGAAATGAATTCTTGGACCTGGTGTGGTAGCACACACCTTTAATCTCAGTCCTTGGGAAGCTGAAGCAGACAGTTCTCTGTGAGCTCAAGGTCAGCCCATCTGGTCTGCTTTGGGGAGTTTCCACCCAGCTGTTAGACCTATCTCAAAGGACCAAAGATAACCTGCCTCTTACTAGCTAGTAAAATTTGCATCAGCAGTTAGTCAGGAATCCTGGTCTGGCTTGGGAGGAGGTCTTTAGAGTTTGGGGAATTCCTGAGCTCTCTGGAGTGCCCACATAGCAACCTTTCAGTCTCTGCTAGAGACCCATTTTGAGGTCTGGCATTTGGATCAGTTGGGGGTGCTACATGGCTTCCAGGAGTGGGAGAGGGCAGCCTGGGATAGCTGATGGGCTTTAATGTGTTTCCTATCTGTCCCCTCCCTCCCCCTTCCTCCTCATAGGAAGCAAACATACCTCCCTGGGTTTGAACTGGTGTCCTGCTGATCTGGCCACTCCTGGAAGTTCCCCAGCCTGGTGTGGTGGGCCACACCTTTAATCCTAGCATGCCTTTAATCCTAGCACAGCCAAGGTTTCTAGGTGTAAAGATCATTACTGTAACTGACTGAAACAGTGAAATTCTGCTCAAAACAGTCAACTTCCTCATGGAGAATATTGAGAAAGACTGAGAAAGAGATGAAAAGCATGTTTGGCAGAATGCATGAGCTCTGGCAGGGTGGGGGAATGGGGGGGGACACGGGTCTAGATTTGTTAAAAAAATAAAAATAAATTTATGTGAAACAAAAAAGATCATTACTATAGAATTTGAGTCAGAAACAAATAACTGACCCAAATTAATCCTAAATTAAAAATAGGAAAATTTCCCTCACAGCCAGACGACCTCAGTACTGTGTAAATTGTGAAGTTTACAGTGTTGTTATGTTGACTGTTACAAACTTTTTTTTATTTTCATATGTGTATGAATGTACTGTCTGCATGCAGGTTTGTGCACCCATGTCATGCAATGCTGAGGAGGTCAGAAGAGGGTGTCGGATTTCCCTGGAACTGGAGTTAAAGATGGTTCTCAACCGACATGTGGGTGCTGGGGTTCAAACCTGGGTCCTCTGCAAGAGCAGTCAGTGCTCATAACCACTAGGCCATCGCTCCAGCCGGAAGTTTATGTACAAAAGCAACTCCAGATGGAATCAAAGACCTCAACATGAAACGCCAACTCGGAAGGCAAGAGAAGAAAAAGTGGGCAGGTCAGACTAAAAGACATAGGCGTAGGAAAGGCTTCCTAAATCAGAACAGCATGCTGTGGGCAAGAATGAAGGTCGACAGTTGACAAATGGGACTATAAGCTCAAAGCTTCTGTACATCAAAAGAAAACAATCAAGGAAGTGAAGGAAATCCCCACAGAGTGGGAGGAAAACCTTTACCGCAGAACATCCTGACAAAGCAGTGATTCCCAGAATATATAAACTAATCAAAAAACAAAGAAAAAAGAAAACAAATGAACCCACTCAATAGATGGAGCAGAAGAACTGAACAAGACTTCACCAGTGAGGAATTAAGTGTCCCTGAGGAAACACCTCAAAACGGTTCAACTCACTAATCATTAAGGAAATGAAAATCAAAACCACTTTAAGACTTCATCTAATCGAATAAGACTGGCTAGGATCAAGAAAACAAATGAGACCAAGTCTGGAGAGGTTGGGGGAAGGGAACACTCATCCCTGCTAGTGGGAATGCAAACTTGTGCAGCCACTATGGAAAGCAGTGTGGAGAAACCCTTGGAAGACTTGGGAATGAACTTGCCACCCGACCCACCATACCACTCCTAGGCTGTACCCTCAAGACTCAGCCCCACCAGAGATACAGGCATGGCCATGTTTATTTCAGCTCTCGTCACAATAGCAAGGAACTGGAACTAACTCAAGACCCCTCAACTGATGAGTGGATAAGAAAATGCGGTACATCTACACAATGGAGTGCTATGCAGCATTAAAGAACGATGACATCATGAGCTTTGAAGGAAAAGGGCTGGGCTAGAGGACATCATGACATGAGTGAATAACACAGTTCCAGAAAAAACAAACGACGAATGGTAATCCCTCCCTCGTCTGTGGATGCTAGTGCCAATTACCGAGTTGTAAGTATTTCTTGTGTATGGCCCCCGAGCTTTTGTCCAAGCAGTTGGGATGCATGCAATTTTGAAACAAGCAGAAACAACCACCACCCCAACAACAGAAAAGACTGCATCAAAAGAACTGACTAAACAGTAAACTTCTGCTCAAAACAGATCCAACTTCCTCATGGAGAATATTGAGAAAGACGAGAAAGATGAAAAGCATATTTGGCAGAATGCATGAGCCTCTGGTGGGGTGGGCAATGGGGGGGAACACGGTCGAGATTTGTTAAAAAAAATAAAAATAAATTTATCGAAAATAAAGAGTCGTATTTTACTTTGATTTAAGTTTTCATCTCTAATTGAGTTTTCATCAAGGTGCTAAAATTTTTAGGTTTGAAACTAGTTAAACACATTTGTTTTATGGAGCTGTTTAAATAAATAGGCTTGCATCTAATGCGAATGATTTACTTGATATCAAAGTTGATTCACAAGTAAACAGTCATGTGAGCTAAAACTGTTAAACATGCCCTTTTTATTATTCTTAGAAGATTCACTGTTTCTTTTTCATAGAGCAAAAAGTGACCTCTTCTTGTGGAGTGTGGTGGCCTCGGGAGCAGAGGCAGGTGGATCTTTGTGAGTTAAGGCCACCTGGTCTACAGTGTGAGTTCCAGGACAGCTATGGGGCTACAAGGGAAACCCGGTCCCAAAAGACCAAAAAAAAAAAAGTACCTCTTCTTAAAAGTGCACTTTGCAGATGTTTCACTCCTTTTCCATTGAGTTTGAGTTAGGAGCTGTTACCTTGTAGCAGATCAGTATTAACATCTAGCTGGTTCACCAGGAGAACAGAGGCTGACCATGGGGCTCTCCGTGTGGATGCTGGTCACACTGACTGATGGAGAAGGTATTTTTGTGGCATTGATTTGGCAACCTCTGAGGCATATAATGACTGAATTAAATTTTAAGCTAATGTGAAATCTTGGCAGAGAATGTTTTAATAAATAAATGCCTTAAAAGTATTTAAAAGATTCTTCCATATTCCAAAATGTAAAATGTAACATGACAGATTTTATCTGTCTGACATTGTGTCTGGGAAGGAAGGGCAGACTTTAGGCCCTTCGCAATCTGTTTTTAGAGGCCTGACAGGGCTACTTGAATCCTCATAGACATAGTCTTTGGCCCAGAAGGAAAGTTTTAAAAAGGTGCTGTGTGAAGCTGTTTGTCATTGACCATTTGCATCCCTGCCATAAAGCAAGCAGCATGGTTGCCTGGGTGGATATAGAGGGTGTTTAGTCCTAAGATGTTTGAAACTAAGAGCTCAATTTTTAGTGATCATTTCTGTGATTTGGCTGGTGTAACTTAGCCTTTCTGGATGGATAATGACCATACTTAAATGCCCATGCCAATTCGGCTGAGGGACTTAAGGAGCAACTTTGTTTCTTGCCCTCTGAGGTCAACCAGTCCTGGGGGACTATGTCTGGGGGCATCTCATGAAATGTCCTGCAATTGTGAGTCACCAGTCCTCCTGGGCAGGGAGGTCTTGGAGATCCACTAGCCAGTGTCCAGTCTGTAAAGAGGAAAGTCTCTTCATGCTTCAAAAAGGGAAGCTTTGTCTAACAAGACCTGACTTTGTTCTCATGTGGCTGGAACTGGTAAATGAAAAGTTGAGAGAAGCCAGAGGCCTCTCCCCCCCAAATCCAAGTGACCCTCGAGGACCAGATTCTCAACTGACCTTGAGAAAACAAAAGTTGGTTAATCTGGGCTAACTGTATGGATTTATACACCACCCCCCAAAAAAGTATAACCAAAAGATAAGTAATCATTATATTTCCTTTAACGTCTGAGAGACTGTGCCTCCAAACACTAGATTTTAAGTCACTTAAAGTCATATGAGATCTGTTGTTACCAAGTAATTGTTTCCTCTTTCTGTTTAAGCAGTTACCTAAGGGAAAACTCACACCATGACTATCAAAATTTCCTGGAAAGCAGATGGTGAGTCCAGACAGCATGGACAAATGAACAAAAGGAGAAGCCCAATAATGGATGCTTCGGAATTCCTCGTTGAGAAATTCTAACAGACTTTTAAGTTGGACATTTAATTCATCCTGTTCCTCTCTTTGTTCCCTGCCTAGAAAAATCTACCTAGCTACTCTCGCCTTCACAGGCACTAGCCAAAGATTTTGTTCTCTCTGTAACTATACTTTTGGGGGTCTTTTAGATAGATCCACTGAGCAGGGGTACCCCAGTCTCCACCTCCTATGCCCCTTTTCAGCATGAAAGAAGTCAGAATGGTCAGCGTCCTGATTCCCTCTTGGCAATTGGGATAACCTCCTCAGAGGGTAATGTGATAAAAGCAGGAGCTAAAAATTGGCTGGGCAGTTTAGGGTCAAGACCCCCCAAAGAGCCAGTTTCTTTCTCAGCTGAGAGAGGAGGACTTCCTGGGTCTGCCAGTGGACTTATCCTTCTGGTTGCTCTACTTGTGGCCCATGCATCCTTAACTCACTTGTCAGATTTATTGACCAGTAGGTAAATTCCATTAAAATCATGGTGCTAAGGACATAATACACCCCCCCCCCAGCATTCCAAGATCATTCCATCTTGGTAACACCAACTGTGGTTAACTCTTGTGAACTTCCTTCAAGGATTTGAAGGCCACGTAATGAGAGGGAGAAATAGGTTGTGATCCCAGGTTTTCCTCATTCTTCCTGACCCCCTACCAAGTCCTCAATATTCCATGTCTATATCATGAACTTGGTGACATTATTAAAGGCCCCTGGTCACAACAGTTTATTAATTACACCTTGACTGTTGGTTCTCAAGTTGTCTCCCTTAACTCTACCTGCCCCAAGGTCATAGCCTTTGATATTAGCTTTGTTTCTCAGGTGTGGTCTAAGCTAAAGTCCATTTTTGGTCCTGCTACATTGGTCACTGGGGCGTCCTCTGCCTCCTGGCCCTTCTCTGCCCTTTTTCTCTTCAGGTGTCTGTTTCACTTTGCCCACAGCCAACACCAAGTCAACAAAACAATGGCCCAGGTCCTCTGAGCAATGGCCAATAGGGACTCTGGATGTGCCCCTCCCGATGAGGTGATTCGAATCTAGCTCTCATCCATCTACAATTCACGGGAATGAGCTTGTCGCCCCCACCCCCCCCCTCCCCCCCCCCCCCCGTGGGTAACCGGGGGGGCTCCTGGGCCTCTTCTCTCAGTAGCTGGCCAGTCAAAGACGGGTAAGACCCTGCAAAACTAGGGCAACCTAAGACAGACACGGTCAAAATGTCAGAATGCCAGAGGTGGGGTCAACAAGGTTTAGGCATAGCACTCGAGCTTCCATTGGACCTCTCCTCATGCAAAATTAAATACAAAGGGTGGAAACGTAGTAGCCAGTATGCTGAGATGTATGCATGCATAGAGCTTGTCCCTCATCACCTTAACCTGCCCTGGGCAGGTGAGACCATACATGCAGCTGAGTTACAGACCTGGGCACAACACTGCACTAAGAGGAGAGTGGGAATACAAATAGTACATAAACCCCTAACCCTGCCCCAATAAGGCGAGTCGGAGGCAGCGTACGCCGCTGGTCTGACTTCCCTGATTCCAGGGTCGTGTTCCCCTTGACTCGGGCACAGCGCACACCCTCCCCCACCTTTAGTCACGTTTGGACCATGAAATCCCCCAGCAGGCCCTGGGGAGTGTCTACAAGAAGCAAGCACGATTTTTTTTTTTTTTTGTTGGTCTTTTTTTGAGACAAGGGTCTCCCTTTTTTTTTTTTTGAGACAGTGACTCACAGTGTTATTAGGCTGGCCTTGAACTAACGAGATCCACCCTGCCTCTGCTCCAGAGTGCGAGGAGTAAAAAGGCAAAAAAAATGACCACCAGCCCGGCACTAATTACAATAGATTGTTGGACCAGCATGGGGCAGCCAGCCCGGTTACAGGGGAGTTCCAGGTAGCCGGGGCTACAGGGAGACCTGTTTCAAAAAGACCAAAAACAAAAAAAAAAAAAAAAGTGACTGCTGTGTAGACAACCCCCAGGCCTGCTGGGGAATTTCATGGTCCAAACGTGAATAAGGGGGTGAGAGGTGCAGAGTCAAGACACAGACCCTGGTAATCAGGTGAGGCAGACAGAGGGTAGCTGGCTCCGACTCGACTTTTAAATTGGGGGCAGGGTTAGGGTTTATGTACTATTTGTATTTCCACTCTCCTCTTAGTGCGGTCATCATTTTGCCTTGTGATTGGCTCAGGTTTGCAACTCAGCTGCTTGTTGGTCTCACCTGCCCAGGGCAGGTTAAGTTGATGAAGAACAAGCTCTACACAGGTGCAATATGTAATTCTCAGCATACAGACTACTACATTTCCACCNCTGGCCTTGAACTCACTGAGATCCACCTGCCTCTGCCTCCCGAGTGCTAGGATTAAAGGCATGAGCCACCAGGCCCGGCACTTTAACAATAGATTTGTTGCCAGGCATGGTGGCAGCCAGCCCGGTCTACAGAGTGAGTTCCAGGTCAGCCGGGGCTACAGGGAGACCCTGTCTCAAAAAGACCAGAAAAAAAAACAAAAGCAATAGATTTGTTCCTCTTGCTTTCACTGTAAGCTTCCTGAGAAGGGGTCATGTCCATCATGCTTAACTATATGTGTGTGAAGGTAGTGCAAGGCCTGGCATATAAAATCATGTCAACAGGGTAAACAGACGGGAGTGAGTTGGATGGGGGCTGGTCAGGTAGAAGGAGGAGACAAAGGCGACACCCAGTTTGTATCTGGATGCCTGGAGAGGGGGCAGTGCCATACCTGACTTGGAAAGGGTGGGATGTTGGTGGGGAGGGAGGCACCCACGGGGCTACACTGTGAGAGATGCTGCCAACGGCCATGTGAACAGTGCCCAGACACCTTACTGGGGTTACAGCTAGGCCCTGTCAGACATCCATGCCACCCCACCACCAGAACCTAGTGACACCAAACAAAAGCTGCCATTTGTTATCTTCGGTGGGCTATCCTGTAGTTGTGCCTGCAGTGCCCATAAAAGCCCACGTGTTAAAGGCTAGGTTCTTAGCCTGTGGTACTATTGGGAGGTGATGGGACTTTTTAGAGCTGTGGCTCCTAGTGGGAGCTTTTAGGCTTTTGAAGGGTGTGACCTCAAAGGGGATTGTGGTAATCTGGGGTCTTCTTCCACTCCCTCCTGCCATGATGCACCATCACAGGCCCAAAAGAGTAAGGGCAACTGGTCCCCAACGGAAACCTCCAAAACTGAGTCAAAATAACCCTTTCTCTTTATAAGTTTATTTATCTCAGATATTTGTTATAGTCATAGGAAGTTGACTAACACAGGTTGGATGTGGTTTCCATGTAACCCACAGGATCATGTATTAGAAGCTTGTTCCCTAGTGTGGTGATGCTGGGAAGTGATGCAATCTTTAAAAGGGGAACCTGGAAGTTGTGTGGTCATCTCAGTCTCCATCAACAGATGAGTGGATAAAGAAAGTGTGGTGTGTGCAAAGGAAAGGAAAATTGCATCCCTGGAAGGAAAATGGGTGGAACTGGAGATCATCACCTTAAAGCAAAATAACCTAGATTCAGCAAGAAGAATACTGCACGTTTTCTCTCCTAATCAGAATCTCGTCTAGGGAGGAGACTATCAGGTTAGAGAAAGGGGGCCAGGAGGAGCTGGGCTGAGAGACAGGAGAGGGGGATGGAAGAGCAATATGATTAACGCACATCGCATGTGCATATATAAAAATGGAGGTGCACACTCATGACCACAACACTTAGGAAGCTGAGGCAGGAAGATCACGAGCTTGAGGCCAGCCTGTGCTGGATAGTGAGATCCTGTCTACAAAAACCACAAAAAGAAAAATGTTATAATGAAACTCTATTTTACACAATTTGTATTTTCTAATAATAATTTTTGGAGGGTATTTTTGAGACAGGGTTTCCCAGCTGTCCTGGAACTCAATATGTAGACCAGGCTGGCCTTGAACTCACAGAGATCCACCAGGTCTCTGCCTCCCAAGTGCTGGGATTACAGGTGCATGCCACCACACCCAGCTTCTAATAAAAATTAAAAAAAAAACAAAACTTTTAAACTCCCTGTGGTGGTT
Organism: Rhizomys pruinosus; assembly: GCA_009823505.1. Lineage (NCBI taxonomy): Eukaryota > Metazoa > Chordata > Mammalia > Rodentia > Spalacidae > Rhizomys > Rhizomys pruinosus. The sequence goes on along the minus strand of VZQC01011941.1, from coordinate 501,197 downwards.
TGAATGAGTGTCCCCCATAGGCTCTAGGTATTCAGATGTTTGTCTCCAGTTGGTGGCGCTGTTTTTGGAGGTCTTGGGGGTGTGGCCATGCTGGAGGAGTGTGTCACTGGGGGCAGCCTCGTGGTCTACAGTTGCTCTCTCTCTGCTTCCTGTGCTCTTTGTGAGATGTGACCCTCGGCTTGCTGCTCCAGATCCAGCCGCCATGCCTCCCACCACAATGGACTCTAATTCCCTGGAACCATCAATCGTAAGCTCAAATAAACTCTTCCTTTTATAAGTTCCTTGGTCATGGTGTTTTATCACAGCAACAGAAAAGTGACTAATACACTCCCCCAAAGACAAGGCCCAGTGGGAGGTAACTGGGTTGTAGCTGTTCCTCCTTAATTAATGGATCGGTGCTGGTGTCAGAGTGGGTTGGGTAGTTTCTCTGGAGTAGGCTGTCATAAAGTAAGGCTGCCCAACAGGCTTGGCTTCTTCTGTACATAGTCATTTCCGTTTTTGTTTCTCTGCCATTTGTAATGTAGTCAGCGTTCCATCGCCACATGTACTATGCTGTTTGAGCACTTTAGCTACCACAATGGAGAATCAAATAAACCACCTTTCATTATGAAGTTCCCAGCCTCAAGTATTTTGCTATAGTAACAGAAAACAACCTGATACATTATAACCCCTCTCAGACCTCCTAAAGATGAGTGCTCAGCTGGCTGGTTCTTACCCAAGGGCTGTCATGTGGTGGCTGGGTCTGGAGGCCTCTTCACTCACATGTCTAACAGATGGGACATGGCCATATGGGGTCCCCATAGACCTGACCTTTCTCACAGAGTGGCAGTTGGTTATGAGGAGCAAAATTCTTCATGACCAGGCAATAAAGGACTTGCTTCTGCCATGTTCTGTCAGTATGTTCTGTTAGCATGAGGCTTAAGACCAGCCCAAATTCAAGGGAAGAAGATTAGGACTTAACATTTTATTTATTTATTTATTTATTTATTTATTTATTTATTGTCTTTTTGAGACAAAAAATAAATACATACATACAGGGTCTCCCTGTAGCCCCAGCTGTCCTGGAACTCACTCTGTAGACCAGGCTGGCCTTGAACTCACAAAGATCCGCCTGCCTCTGCCTCCCAAGTGCTAGGATTAAAAGAGTATGCCACCATGCCTGACTAATCTTTAATTTTTAAAATTACATTTATGTGTGTGTGTGTGTGAGAGAGAGAGAGAATGGACATGACACATGTGTGTGTGTGAGAGAGAATGGACATGACACGTGTGTGTGTGAGAGAGAGAGAATGGACATGACACATGTGTGTGTGAGAGAGAGAGAGAGAATGGACATGACACATGTGTAGAGGTCAAAGGAAGGCTCGCCAGAGGTGGCTCTCTCCTTCCATCTGTGACACCTTTACCTGCTGAGCCATCGTGCTGGCCCAAGTCCTCATTTCTTTTTTTTTTTTTTTTAATTAAAAAAATATTTTTTTTATTAATTTTATTTATTTCTGTATGTGTATGAATGAACTGTCTGCGTGCAAGTCTGTGCACCCGTGTCGTGCAATGCCGCGGAGGTCAGAAGAGGGTCCTGGATTCCCTTGGAACTGGAGCTCTCCTGGAATTGGAGTTTCAGACGGTTCTCGGCCGCCATGTGGGTGCTGGGGATCGAACCCGGGTCCTCTGCAAGAACGGTCGGCGCTCTTAACCGCTAGGCCATCTCTCCAGCTCAAGTCCTCATTTCTTAATGCCAGGAGTAGAAAAAAAAAAAGTGGACATGTGCCACACTTTCACACTTTAAAGAGAACCCTGCAGGCTCAGCAGTCTCACCCGCCCTGCACCCTCCCCATCTAGGTTAAGTCCTAGAGCTAAAGCAGCACCGAGATGTGGCTCAGAGGCAGAGCACTCGTCTAAGCATCGCAGGACCGATTCTTAGTGGTACAAAATTTTAAAAAGTTAATAAAGAAGCTGAATTAGAAAAAAAGGAAAGAAAGCAACAGCAGGTGCGCGATTGACAAGGGGTCCTGGAGGAGGCTGTGCCTAACAGGAGCCAACAGAGCTGAGGAGAGCAGGTGGGTGGTGGAGGAACTGGGGACACCACGGGCCAGAAGCTTAGAAGGCAGCATAGGTGGAGCCCAGAGAAGGTGTGGCTACTCAGCCTTAGAGTCTGCCCACACGTTGTGCAATAAGCAAACCCTGAACTTGTGAAAGGAGTCAAATCCTGATCACCTCGTATAGGCAGCTGGTAGGCTGCAGACACAAAACACAAAAGCGGCTGCTTCACTAAAACCGACCTGACTCGTCAAGATGCTGCTGGGGACCCTGCCACGTGAACTGAGCTGTGTCTCCCTCAGAAGCTGGAGTTCTAACCCTGTGCCTCAACCTAGGGTCGTAGTGAAAATAAGGTCACTACTGCACTAATTTAAGATGCCGCCATCAGGGTGAGCTCTAATCCAATAGAACCAGTGTTCCAAACGCAGGGGGAGGGAGGGCCTCTAACCAGGTGTGGTGTGGTGGTGCACACCTGTGATCTCAGGACTCGGAATCTTGACTTTGAGGCCAGCGCAGGATACATAGCAAGACTCTGTTCCAGGAAAAGATTAAACTTTAAAAATAAAAAGAAACTTAGAAGGGGAAATTTGGACACAGATGCTGGTTGGCATGGAGGTGGGTGGATGTGGAGAGACACTGGCTGAGAGAAGCCTGGGATAGAGCCCTCCCTTCCTCCACCAACACTGGAGGACAAGGAGGACAAAATGGTTCTGTGGTTTAAGCCCCTAGTGTGGCACCCTGCCACAGCATTACAGCAGCTCCAACAACTCAGTCCATGACCCCAAAGAGTGACAGGTCTTCCCAAGCCTGTGAGCATCCAGCAGAGCGGAGCAGCCTGGGGCTAGGGAGGGGAAACAGATGAGTTTGGGGTCCATCGAGGCAGAGGCATGTGAGGTCCATCAAGGCATGGAAATGCTGAGGCTGGCAGGGCCACGAGGCAGGAAGCCATCTGCATGAGGAGTAGTCAGGGTTGGGAGTTGTCAGCCTCCTCCAGGATTAACCCGAGAGAAACTCACATAAGGGAAAGAGATGGTTTGGAAGAGAGAGACTGGAAGAGTAGCCAGGCTGTGAGTCAGGGTGAGTGGGTGACACAGACGGGAAGAGAGGGTCAGGGAAGGAGGAAAGGAGGAGGGGAGGGAGGAAGGAGGCTTGGCTGGGTGTGGTGGCTTTCCTAACCCTCACAGACAATCCTGAATGCTAGACTCTCAAAAACCGAAAGCCCTCAAAGTTAAAATTCCTAATTCTGAAAGGCTATATTTTGGGGATAAAGTTGGCCATGCAACAAGATAACCATGGAAGCTTCAGTTTTAAATAAAAGTACCATTTGGTTGGCCATAGTGACACAGACCTTTAACTTCAGCACTCAAGAGGCAGAGGCAGGCAAATCTCTGTGTGTTAGGGATCATCCTGGTCTACATAGTGAGTTCCAGGCCAGCCAGGGCTACATAGTGAGACCATATAAAAAAAAGTCATATTTGGAGACTGAGACTGCAGAGATGGGTCACTGGTTAAGAATACTTACTGTTCTTGGCTAGTCACTGGCTAAGAATACTTACTGTTTTGGCTGGTCACTGGTTAAGAACACTTACTGGTCTTGGCTGGTCACTGGTTAAGAACACTTACTGTTCTTGGCTGATCACTGGTTAAGAACACTTACTGTTCTTGGCTGGTCACTGGTTAAGAACACTTACTGTTCTTGGCTGGTCACTGGTTAAGAACACTTACTGTTCTTGGCTGGTCACTGGTTAAGAACACTTACTGTTCTTGGCTGGTCACTGGTTAAGAACACTTACTGTTCTTGGCTGATCACTGGTTAAAAACACTGTACTTGGCTGGTCACTGGTTAAAGAACACTTACTGTTCTGGCTGGTCACTTGTTAAGACACTTACACTGTTCTTGGATGATCGCTGGTTAAGAACATTACTGTTCTTGGCTGGTCCACTGGTTTAAAAGAACACTTACTGTTCGTGGCTGGTCACTGGTTAAGAACACTTAACTTAGTTCTTGGCTGGTCACTGGTTAAGAATACTTACTGTTCTTGGCTGATCACTGGTTTAAAACACTGTATTTGGCTGGTCACTGGTTAAGAACACTTACTGTTCTTGGCTGGTCACTGGTTAAGAATACTTACTGTTCTTGGCTGGTCATCCTAATCCTCACACAGGTAGGCCAGCCGCCATGCTTGAAATAAACCCAACTTCTTTCTCCTGACATTTTTCTCCCCTCTGCGCCGAGTTTCCCCACAAAATGAACCTAACATCTGGTGCGGTGAACTGGGGAAGGTTTGAGACTGGCTGCTTTCGGTCAGGCATGGCTGACTGACTTCCATCAGACCGGCTGCCAGGTACAGGCTCTGCTCCACCATGGATCCAACTTCATTGGGTTGAAAGATGTCATGTTTGAAAAGGCTCCTCCTTGGCAATCACAAACAACCATCAAAATTCTGCCCTTGTGTTTCCACCACTGGGGTTTTCCCTTCCCATGGTCAACTAATGAGGTCCAGTTAAACACCATAGCACGTCCTGTCTTGAACCTCCTGTACTGGCCTCCATGAATACGCTTGGGTAGTTTGGCAGTCTATACTCTGAAGAGGATGAATCCCCAGTAGTAGCTCAGTTCCCAAGCTGGATGTCTCAGCAGCCCCCATCTGGCACTGGAGGTTTGGAGGATTCTTGGAGAGATATGAGTCTTTAGTACATATTGGAAGTTGAAAAGCTGTGTCTTGTCATGTCTTTGAAGGATGGCAAAAAGCAGTGACAGCCACAAGGATGTGCAATTGCAAGTAAGACAGGCAAAACAAACGATGTGCTTTTTGTCTTTTTCTGAAGATCTCAAGTTTTCCTATACCTGAAGTTAACGTTAGACGCAATATTTCTCAGGCCTTAAACTACTAATTATTTCTGGTTTATACTTTCTTTTGGATATT